>CM059036.1:8135000-8680000 GCA_030279155.1 Forsythia viridissima
CATATAAATCTGGAATTGGTTTCATGGAAAGCAGTTTCAGAGATTACCAGTGACAAAAAGGTTTTGAAAAAGATACTTAAGGAAGGCAAGGGTTATGAGAAACCCAATGACGGAGCCATTGTGCAAGGTGAACTCTTTGTTAAAAGATAATCACGAATTCCAGAATAATCACTGCTACTTTCTGTATATGTATTGTTGAAGTTCGTTGTTTCTTGCTATTTGGCAGTAAAATTGATTGGCAAGCTGCAGGATGGAACTGTTTTCGTGAAAAAGGGATACGACGAGGATCCACCGTTTGAATTTAAAGTAGATGAAGGTAATGCTAATTTGCTAATGATTTAGAAAATTAAATTATTTTCATTTGATTATGCTATGGTTGGCTAAAATGGTCAAAGAATTATTGGAAAAGACACTCTTATTTAATGATGAAATTATTCTACAGAACAAGTTATTGACGGTCTTGATAGAGCTGTGAAGACGATGAAGAAAGGGGAAATTGCACTTGTAACTGTTCAGCCAGAGTATGCATTTGGTCCATCTGAATCTCCACAAGAACTGGCTGTTGTTTCTGGAAATTCCACTCTGTATTATGAAGTTGAGATGGTCTCCTTTGTGAAGGTAGGTGAAATATGACTAAAGCCCTCGGTATGTTTTCTGTTGAGAGAGCTCATCATCGGTGGGAACCAGTGGCAACAGGCCTTGGCCGTCAACAAGGTCCAAGACGTGTTGTGCCTAACGGGTTTTTGTCGTTTTCTTTTCAATTTATAATTTTGTTAATAAAAAAAATTACTTTTTTCATGGGAAGCTCCAAGATAAGTACGAAGGTGCAATCAACACGCCGCCACCCCCCCTACAGTCCGGATATAGGTTCGGACCTTTTATGTGCGTGGGCGGCTAAACACATTTTGACATTTCTAGGACACTTAAAGCACCAATTTTTTGTTTATAGGAGAAGGAATCTTGGGACATGAGTACACAAGAGAAGATTGAAGCTGCTGGGAAGAAGAAGGATGAAGGGAACGCATTGTTCAAGGCAGGAAAGTACCAAAGAGCCTCAAAGAGATACGAAAAGGTACGCACACGATTGATGGAGTCTGCTGATTCTCAATTCTTCATTGGTTCATGCAATTACTCACAAAACTTCGCATTTTGCTCAGGCTGTCAAGCTCATTGAATATGATTCCTCTTTCGGTGAGGATGAGAAGCAACAGGCAAAAGTGCTCAAAGTCACCTGCAATCTGAACAATGCAGCATGCAAGCTAAAACTCAAGGACTACAAGGAGGCAGTGAAGCTTTGCACTAAGGTGTTGGAAATTGAAAGCCAAAATGTGAAAGCACTTTATAGAAGGGCACAAGCATGTATTCATTTAGTTGATTTGGATTTGGCAGAACTGGATATCAAGAAAGCACTTGAAATTGATCCGGACAACAGGTATTATACCTCAGCTGTTGGGACCGGTGTTTTATACCCCGGCCCAGGATGAACCAGCCTCTCGACTGGGTTCATTTCGGTATTTTTTTTCTGGGCCGGTTTCTAAAACACTGCTTGAGACATTGGTAATCTGTTATACATTAAAATTAAGTACAAAATTTTGTATAAAATATTCTCACATGTGAACAAATTGCATAATACTAGGGATGTGAAATTGGAATACAAAGTTTGGAAGGAGAAAGTGAAGGAATACAACAAGAAAGACGCTCAGTTTTATGGTAATATTTTTGCAAAAATACTGGGGCAACCTAAATCTGGAGTAAGTGGAGACGTCTAATATCTGAATTTTCAGTTTAAACCTAGGATGAGCTAAACTAGAAACATAGTCTGGTCTGGTTGTTAGTACAGATACATGATGTATGCTAATGTCAAATGCAGGGTGCAGGTGCAAAGCATGAGGCAGTACCAATGACAACAGATAGCAAGGCATAAATCAACTAGTCTCCTTCCACCACTTCGACCGATGTGACAAGGATGTCATAACACTCTGATCTCCTCTCTTTCCCTTGTGCGTGCGTGTGTGTGTGTAAGAGGTCATGGTGATGAACATATTTGTGTCATATGGTGTTGTACTAAGAACCTGGTCTGGTCAATCATTTATAGAAGCTGCTCATTATTGATTCTCTCAACTCTTTACCTCTCAACACAGTGAAGATATTAGTCTTAAGTTGAGTGAAGGGCATGTTCCAAGAATCGCGACGTTCTTGCATTCAGAAGTGAAAAGGGCTAGGTAGAACCGATACTCAAAACATCATATAATGGATGAGCCAGCGGACGTATACACATGTGGGGACCAGCAAGTGAGAATATAATGATGTTACATATTAGCATTACGAATTCTGCAAGTGTACTATTGACATCAAGGACAATGTAGTTTTCTCCCAACATAGACAATTGGACGTGAATCCTTCGACAAGTGATATTTCTTCACAATAGATGACGTGAGATGCTCGGTCACCTTGATGTAAGATTCTTGAGCGGTGATCTCAATTTTTTTAGCTTACCATCATCCTCTAGTCTATAATTTACACCGTCAAGTTTAAACTTGACATAATATTTAACTATTTCACACTTTAAAATTCATCTTTACTTTTAACCTTCATTTTTCTCAATTTCTATTGGGGAAAGATTTTCAGTTGACCTTGTGTCCATCCATTTTAGGTTGTTCGGTCTATGATTGGTCCATAATTGTGCATTTGCATCTAATTCAAAAAGGTACTTCCAAATTAGTCCATCTTTCTTATTAGCATTCATTTTCGATCTTCTTTGACCATCTTGTGCAGGATTTTTGATTGTTAATTGAATTAACCTTCACAAACAATACTCTCACTTTAGACGCCTATCAATAATTTTTAACAATCTTCGAAATTAGCTTGGTCGATGCTTAAAAAGATTCGAACAAACAGAAGTTCCCAACTAAGAGCATCTTTCAAAGTGTGAAACTTTTACTCCAACTAGGCATGGACAATATGTATCTGGGAGCTTATCACTTTTTTCGATTGAAATGTAGCGTTCTTACAAATAGTGAATATTATTATTGAATATCTATTATATTGTTTAATCGAGGCTTACATGTTAGAAATACCCATATTGTATTATTTTAATTTTAGATAGTATTCGTAAAAATCATTATCAAATTCTCAAGAACTTAAAAGCAACTGTGATCAATGAAGCTTTAATATTTCGTGTTTTTCTTGTTCCGTTTTAAGCATGAACCAATCAAATTGTCGTTTCAAGAAATACGAGACATATAAAGTGTTAGGTCAACTTTTTTAGTGTCCAATCCTTGCTTCGAGTTCCAGATGTTTTGACATATATCTGTTGGTACTATGGCCCAATAAAGATCAACAGACTTTTAGGCCCAGTTTCTACCCAAATATTGGGCAAATTACACAAGCTCACATAAAATTGAGGTCATTTTGAAAAATCAGGTTAAAAGTTATTTACACATTACAACTATATTACACACGCTCAAATCCAAATCAAAACTTAATCAACTCCATATTCAAATGGAAAACATGCCCAACTAAAATTCAAATTAAAAACGAACAAAAATTTCATACAAATCCAAATTTATAATAAAAACGGATTTCTTCTAAATTATTTTAACGAATTTCTCATTGTTTCTTCTTCAATCTAACAAAAAATTAGAACTCAAAATCCAAAATTTTCAGGTAATATGATAAATTTTATTTCGTTTTCATAGTACTCATTTGAATTACATAAATTATCTCATATTTCGATTATATTCTAGACATATTCTTCTTCATTCACTTCATTGTAGATTTCTTATATTTTTATTTGTGTTATTCACTTCAATCAGAATATCCTTCTTCACTCACTTTAACTTTAGATCAATAGTATTGAGTAAGGTGTTCTAAACATATGTGAATATCAATTACCAATTCTAGAGATGAATACAATGTGTTTGTAAAAATGTAAATATGAATATGATTTTATGGATAGAAAAGTGATATACTCTGTCATTTTTTGCTTAAAAAGTGACAAAATATTGTATGCAAGTTACACAAATAAATTTGAATCAAAATCACCTCTGTGGTTGACTTAAATGCAGGATTTGATTTGATATTTGTTGTGCATTATGAAGTGACATGAATTATTGAGCATGACTAAACATTAATGTATCGTTTTTTTTGTCTTGAATATAAATTGAGGCATGAGGATAGAAAAGTGACATGCTCTGTCACTTTTTGCTTTAAAAGTGATAGAACAATATATGCAAGTTACACAAACACATTTGGATCAAAATCATCTCTATGGCATGCTCCGTCACTTTTTAAGTAAAAATTGACAAACATTTTTTAACAGTGACATAGATCTTTTTAAAAGTGATATACATCTCAAAAAATAGTGATCATACAATCTATTTGTTAGTTTGGATGTTCAAACTTATTGTATTTATATATTAAATAAAAGTGGAATGATCTGTCACTTTTTAAGTAAAAAGTGACAAGCATCTCTAAAAAGTGACAAACATATCAAAAAGTGGCATACATATAAAAAAATATTGATCATACCATCAATTTGTTAGTTTGCATGTTTAAACTTATTGCATTTGGAATATGAACTAACATATCAAGTCAGAATGGACATATTTTCATACAGGATATATTCAAAAAATAGGTTGGTGAACTTGAATATCATCAAATTACACTTTAATCTCATTTTGGTATATCATTGATTTGACAATGGTTACAATGTGTTATTAAATTCCTAAAGGCACCATCATCAACCAATTAATAATTGAAAACAGAAATGCAATTTCATAGAACAAAAAATCTCTCAAAATGTAAAAATTTCACACAGTAACCATTGTCACTGATTTTCCTAAAGGCAACATCATCAAGTGAATAATAATAGAAAACAGAAATTCGATTTCATAAAGCAAAAAATCTCTTAAAATGTAAAAATTAAAGCAAATCGAAAAAAATATAAAAATAAAGACTAAATCGAAATTTGGTTGTGCAATATTTTTCATCTTCTTTGAAGATCCTTCAATTGAAATACATTTTCTCTTCATCCCTGAAGATTCTGCAACGATTTTTTCGCTTCTCCAACCATGTTTAAACTTATAGTGTTAAAATAAAGAAGAAACGGACATAAAATATGTATTAGCGAAGAAATTTGATGGATTTTCGTCGAAATCACAGAGAGAAAACGAGAGGGTTTGGGTACTGTAGACTCGATAGTGATTAATTTTTCTTTTTTACCCTTATTCTAATATAAGAAAGTCTATTTTTCAATATTTAAAAAAAAAAAATGTATTTTTCAAATTTTTTTTTAGGAAATAGCGTGAAGGGCCTAATTTTCACATTCATTTTAAGGGAAAACTAGCCACATTACCATTTTTTTTTATAAAAACAGTTGATATATACTTTATTTTTATCCTAAATTAATAAACTAATTTATGAATTTACCTTAATCTAACTAGAGGGGCAAATAAATTCCAGTCTCATTCATATACATGTTGACTACACCAAACCGAAAACCCCATCTACATTATCAAACACCCACCCACCCGCCGCCGCCGCCGATTTTACCTCATTCTCCTCCTCCTCCCTCTAGATCTAAAACATGAACTTTTGTGGAGTTGCGATTTAGAGTTCGCACCTACCTACCACCACCACTATAAAGTCGCTGTCGTTGTCGTCAACCTTAAACCACCATTGTTATCTCCTCCTCATTCTAGATCTGAAATGTGGATATGGGTAGAGTTCGCACCTTCGCCAAGGACCACCTCCATCTCCGATTTGTTCGATCAACAAAATAATATCATCTTCTCGTTGATCTATGCTTATTTGTCTTTTTCTATATTATTTTTTATTCAATCAACTATGAATTTGATCTATTTATCAATTTTGTTCGATGAAATTTTTTTCGAATTTTTACAGTTCATACAGTTACTGCATTTATTTCAATTAGAGGCTTGACATTTGGAAATATTTTTATTAGTTGATTTAGTTAAGGATTATTAGTTGTTAAGTAAATAGTTAATTAATTTCCAGTTAATGCTTGGTGGATGATATTTGAATATCCAAGTTAGTGTATTTTTTTAATCACCGATTGTAAAGAAGATTTTCATCCCCACTCACACAAAAACTGATATACGTTTGTCTTTACCATTTCAAAAAAATAAATATATCTCAATTTTCTCAAATATCTCCTTCCCAATGCTCTTTCTTTTCACCATTGTTCTCCAAATTTTTCATTTTTAACCTCGTTCTTCCTCATTATTCATCACCCGCCACTCACAAACTTCTATCAATCTCCATTTATTTTTCTACGGTCGGATTCCACCAATAAGCGGTATACTAGTTTAAATTTTCAGTGGTATCATAATCTCATGATATTTCAATTTTTGGTTAATCTTGCTGGATGATGAATTTTTTAGTATATTTAGATTTTCTTGATTATGAAGTTTATTCATTAATATATTTACATTTGTTGAATGAGGAATTGAGATACAAACTTCAATAGAAGTATGCTGGATGAATGATGAAGTTTATTGTTTGTTTAATTCTTTTTTCAATTTAAATAAATTAAGCAGCAATGTTTCTTCATTATTGTTTGTGCTTTCAAGTTCCAATTCAATTGAGCGGTAGTGATGGTGGGAGATGGTAGAAGGTGATAGTGATGGTGGTGGTGGTGGTGGTGGTGGTGGTGGTGGTGGGTGGGTGGGTGGGTGGGTGGGTGGGTGGGTGGGGGGGGGGAGTACAAGCTAAAAACACGTATGATCTTACAAGTAACATATGCTTTACTCTAATTTAAATTATGGTAGCACATGTATTATCCGGCTGTGGTAAATGTGATTATGGGTGTGGATGGTCATGGCGGATCTGAACCCGGTTATGGTGAGTAACACGTGTTACTCGACTGTGTTGGAGGTGATTATGAGTGTGGATGGTAGTGATAGATCTGAACCCTAATTTAATTGAAACTGGGTAGGTTCTCTACTATATAATGGGGCGGGAGAATTGAGTCCCTTCAAAATAGAATTGCAACATTATATTATCAATTGCAGCTTTGTTATTGTTTATTTATAAGTAGAAGTATCATAAGTAGGAGCATTTACAATTAATTTGTCATGCGTGTATATCTCTTAATTATGTGTATAATATAAAAATGTTGAGCATATGTTTGGAAAAAAAAGTTTCAATATTTAAAAACAGATTAGGAACACCTATATTTTCTTTCATGTGATACGTATTATGTTTGAATATTACTCATCTGATGATTGTAGCATGTAGCATGATTGTAGCATATAGAAATAAAAGACACAATCTTCACTTTTCTATTTTTTGTATTGTTGACATTGCAGGTCCAATTTTTAATATCACCAATATTGGATCATTTTGTTTTTACTACTTTTGGTTTTAGGATTAGTAAGAAAGCCAACTTCTAAATTTGCAACCATTAAAGGTGATGCCACTAGTCACTCAATTTATAGTGAAGTTTCCTTTGGTCACCGGATTTTATTTGGTTCTACAATGATTGTTGATATTATATTTTGTTTCATTTTGGTTACTTGCTTAAATACAATGTGAGGACTTTTATGTTGATTACTTGACTTAAATACGATGTTAGAATTTTATTCTAATTTGGTTTTTGATAAAATCATGATGCCTGTGATTTTTGAATTTTTGTTCTCTATACACCCCTCTGCTATCCTTTTACGTATTGCCCTACAATTAACACGTGTTACCTTAATTTAAATAAGTAGTGGTGGTGGTGGAGCTCCGTAGTAGTAAAAAAATATGGTGGTGGTGGTGGAAACCCGTGTGTTATCTTTCAATTAATAAATGTGTTATTCTAGTTTAAATTAGAGTAACATGTGTTTAGTGGTAGTGGTGGTTGAGCAAAGTTGCATGGTGGTGCTGATAATACACGTGTTAACCAACAAGTAATATATGTGTTACCCTAATTTGGTAACACAAATGCTACCCATGTAAAATGTTGATTTCTAATAAAAAAAAAATGAAATATTAATTTTAGATGAAAATAATATATTTTTAAAAATTATAAAAAATGAGAAATTGTAAAATATTAATTTTAACGAAAATGAGGAAGTAAATAAGTAATGTGTTACCCGTGTAAAAAATGTTGTTTTCAAATTGAAAAATTGATTTTAAAGGAAAATGATATATTTTTTTTAAAAATTCTAAAAAGAGATAAATAATAAAATATTAATTTTAACGAAAATGAGGAAGTAAACATGTGGTAACACATATGGTAGCCGTGTAAAAATGTTGTTTTCAAATGAAAAATTAAAATATTGAGTTTAAATGAAAATAATATATTTTTTAAAAAATCATAAAATATTGATTTTAATAAAAATAAGGAAGTAACTCATATGTTACCTATGTAAAAATGTTGTTTTCAAATGAAAAATTATAATATTGATTTTAAATAAAAATATTGTATATTTTTAAAGAAATTATAAAGGGTGATACATTGAAATGTATTGATTTTACTAAAAACGTAGAAGTAATATATGGTAACACACATGTTGTTCCTTCAAAATGAAAAATAGAAATATTTATTATAAATAAAAATAATGTATTTTTTAAAATTATGAAAATAGATAAATTATAAAATATTAATTTTAATGAAAATGAGGAATAATATGTGGTAAATGTTATCTGTGTAAAAATATTGTTTTCAAATAAAATGTTGAAATATTAATTTTAAATAAAAATAATGTATGTTTTAAAAAATTATAAAAGAAGATAAATTGTAAAAAAAATGAATTTTAATGAAAATGAGGAAGTAACAACCATATGATAACTGTGTAAAATCATCATTTTTGAATGAATAATTGAAATATTTATTTTAAATAAAAATAATGTATTCTTTAAAAATTATAGAATGAGATAAATTGTAAAATATTGATTTAATGAAAATGAGGAAGTAACATATGTTACCTATGTAAAAATGTTGTTTTTAAACAAAAAATTCAAATATTGATTTTAAATAAAAATAATGTATTTTTTTTAAAAAAAAAATTATAAAATGAGATAAATTTTAAAACATTGATTTTAATGAAAATGATGAAGTACTATATGGTAACACATATGTTACCCGTGTAAAAATGCTGAAAAATAGAATATGGATTTTAAATGAAAATAATGTATTTTTCAATAAATTATAAAGGGATAATTGCATCAAAGGTCTCCAACATTTTAAAATCGTTGGAGATATGCCCATAATCTAAAATAATTGTACCAAACGTCCCCAACGTTTTAAGAAATAGGCATGGGAGGTCACTCTTCACACTTTCCGTCAAATTTCCCTGTTAAAATCAAAGTGTGGACTGCACGCACAATTTTTTTTCCCAAAAAAGGAGAGTGGGAATGGCAGGGCAAAAAGGTAAATCCACTTTCAATTCTTTTTCTGTCAGCAATCACTCAGCTCAATCTTCTCTTTCTGGATTCACGGGAATCCTGATTGTCAGCATTTGAAACCCTAGACAAATCTCTTCTTCTACGGGAAGCTGAAGAAGGAGGTGGTGCGGGCAAGTTGATTTCACTAGAAGTCCTCATTTCCAGGATATGTACAAAAGAACTAGGAAAATCCCCTGTTTGGGAAGAGGAGGAAATGGCCAATGCAGAATTGAGATCTGCACTTGAATCTGAAGGCTGATGGTCAGATTGTATGACTGCAGAATCACTAGTAAGAGGAATATTCCCAATATCAACTGATGAACCCCGTGAGTCAATCCATGAAAACCGGTTGTTCATAACTGTTTCAAGGTCCTCAACGAACCTTTCAGCATTACTCAAAGCAGATGAAAGGGATGAAAGAGAAGCAACACTTTCTAATAGTACCCTTGAAACCCGTTGGACCCTAAGGCAGCGTCGGCCTGCTGCCTCTCCATTTTGCACCTCTGGAAGATCAGACTCAAAGCTGAAATTACGACTCGCACCCTTAGTTTGATCCCCCATTGCACCAATACTAATCTTAATTCGTCTCAATGCTTCTGCATCTGGAACATGAGATAGACCGTTTGTC
Organism: Forsythia viridissima; assembly: GCA_030279155.1. Lineage (NCBI taxonomy): Eukaryota > Viridiplantae > Streptophyta > Magnoliopsida > Lamiales > Oleaceae > Forsythia > Forsythia viridissima. The sequence continues at coordinate 8,145,022 of CM059036.1, forward strand.
ACTTGCTGTTGCCTCGCACTCTCAACCCTCTGAGCTTTGGGCCTCGGAGGTATCTTCAAGCCAGATTCCAACTCAGCAACACGTTCACTCTCCCCATTCCCGTAAATAGGAATAACAGTGCTATCAGATACCTCTCCCTTACAAACTGGACATTCCTTGGAAGTTGAATCAATATACGACACTTAATAAAAACACACCCAACAAAACAAGTGACCGCATCAAGTCAGGACAGATTCTCTCGCCACCCCCAAGCATATATTACAATCGTAAAAACTCCCGCCTTCCTTATCAACCTTCTTAACATTGGAATCTAACTCCAAAGCCTTTCCGACCAAATGGCAACTACCCCTTTTATAACCTTTACCCCTCTCAGCACTCCTTTCTATAACACCACCACCATCAGTTCCACTAAGAGCACCTCTCTCACCATCCACATTAACCATAGGTTCACTTGAAAAGTCACTTATTTCCACAGAACGCTGCCCTGTCATTCCCACTCTCCTTTTTTGGAAAAAAATTGTGCGTGCAGTCCATACTTTGGTTTTAACGGTGAAATTTGACGGAAAGTGTGAAGAGGGACCTCTCATGCCTATTTATTAAAATGTTGGGGGCGTTTGGTACAATTATTTTAAGTTAGAGGCATATTCCCAACGATTTTGAAACGTTGGGGGACCATTGATGCAATTATCCCAATTATAAATGGAGATAGTATTGATTTTAGTGAAAATGAGGAAGTAACATTGGTAACACATGTTACCCGTGTAAAAACGTTGTTTTTTAAATGAAAATAATGTTTTTTTTAAAAAAAAATTATCTAAAGAAATAAATTGTAAAATATTATTATAGTTACTACTATTTTGAAATAGTGTACAATATGATATTTTTAGATAATAATAATAATAATAATAATAATAATAATAATATATTTTTAGATAAAAATAATATACTTTTAGATAATGAAAAACTGAAATATTGATTTTAAAAGAACATGATATAATTTTAGAAAATGAAAAACTGAAATATGGATTTTAAATGAAAATAATATATGTTTTTATTAAATTATAAAAATAGATAAATTATAAAATATTAATTTTTAATGAAAATGAGGTATTTTTTGAAAAATTAAAAGATTAAATATTTTTCAATTTTTTTACAAAATGTAAGAATGTCGTCAAGTTTTCCCTTTTTAATTATCCATTTTAGTATGTGCCCAATGGGCTTAAAACCTTCAATACTTTCTTGTGATAATTTCACCATATACTATAAAATATAAAATAATTTAAAAAATACTATTTAACTTTTTTTTATTCTAAAAATACTGTTTTTTATTTTTGTAACACTTGTTGTTACATTTGTTAAGTTTGTTAATAACAAATGTAACATATTTATTATAACTAAAATAACAAATGTAAAAATAAGTGTTACAAAAATAAAAAAACAGTATTTTTAGAAAAAAAAAATATGATAGTATTTTTAAAAATATTTTATTTATTGTGGTTATTTCTGAAAGAAACCCTACTTTCTTTAGATGCGATTTATTTCAAGTTTGCACGCTAACCATTAAAAATCGAGCAATTAATTTAAAACAAGGTGAAAAGTTTGATTACGAATTATTTGTGATTCATGTTATAAGAATTTCCATCATGGGCGACACATTGCTTGTAGTGGCACCTAATAGTGATGACTTGACATTAACTGCAATCTTCCTAGCTTGGTAGATCGAGGCCAAACTCACAACCTCGTTAGTGGACCGAGGATTACTTCAGTAACTTCGAGTACAAGACCGAGCTAAGCTATAAGTTACACGAGTACATCATCGGCCTTTTTGTTGCAAACTGAATAGAGTTGGCGTGAAGATTAGAAATTTACAAACACATAAAAACTAGAAAGAATTGCACTTAATAATCCCATAGGAACAAATATTTGGACTGTATATTGGGACCTCCTAGAGATTTAATCTTTTCCAAATGAAAAATTAAAATGTGGAAAGTATGATTGATGAGCCTATTTTTATTTTAATTTGTTAATTTTGTTGCAAATAAACACACCAATTAGGAAATAAAAGAGGCGATGGGGGCCTTCGAAAGAACTAAAGACTAAAGGTGGCATGCTTTGTATTTATTGGTTAATAAAGATAGATAAATAAAAATTTTATAATATATATTTAATCATAATGATAATGGAGTACTTTTTTCACTTTAAATTATATCTTTTTTCACTACTACATTCTCCATAAACTTATGTACTTTTCTTATAAGAATATTATTGACCAAAGAACGGTGTTTTGAACTGTTGTATTTTGGAGGAGACGAGTTATAACATTGCATGTACACATATATCTCTATTTATGTATATATTTGTATTTTATCACATCTTATTATATTATACACACTCTTTTGGGGTTTTCTAGAAATAAAATTCACCCGTCTTTTTTAGGTGAGGAGAAGGCTGAAAAAAAAGGCTAATAAACAAAGATGGATTTCAAAACATAGATCAGATGGATGAAAATTTAGAAGTTCTCAACATTGGCAAAAGTTGTAGAAGAGCCAATAATGATTTGTAAAATAGTCTTCGTTAGTTAGATTCAACTTCTTTAGTTACTTCTTTTTTATCTTTATATAGAAAGACATCTTCAAAAAATGCAGCATTCCTTGATTCAATTATTGTACTTTCATGTATATTAGGAATGTCTGATTTATGTACCAAGAACCGATATGCACTACTGTTATTAGTATATCCAATAAATATACAATCAATTGTTTTAGGCCCGATTTTGACTTGTTTTAGCTTAGGTAAAACCTTAGCCAAGAACCTTCACACTTTTAAGTTTTTGTATACCTTTCCATAACTTATAAGGAGTTTCATTCTTACTTTTGTGTGAAATTTTGTTAAAAATGTGGTTTGCTGAAAGAATAACTTCCTACCACAAGTTTTGAGGTAATCCAGAACTTATCAACATCGCATTCAACATTTCTTTAAAAGTTCGATTCTTGCGTTCAACGATGCCATTTGATTGAGGTGAATAGGAAGCCGTTGTTTGATGAATAATGCTAGATTCTGAACAAAATTCTTCAAATGGTGCTCCATATTCTCCACCTCTATCACTACGAATAATTTTTATTTGTTTGTTAAGTTGATTTTCAACCTCATTCTTGTAGTATTTAAACACTTCCAATGCCTCATATTTACTTCTTAGCAAATATACATAACAGTATCTCGTGCAATCATCAATAAAAGTAATAAAATATTTTTTTCATCTCTAATTTGCACAAACTTTAAGTCACAGATATCACCGTGAATTAACTCTAAAGGTATTGAGTTCCTTTCAACTGAGTGAAACGGTGATTTGGTAAACTTAGCCTCTACACAAGTTTCGGGCTTGTGATTATGATCAAAATTTTAAGAAAGCAACAAACTTAAATTCATTAATTTGCACACATATTTAAAATTCGTATGTCCTAATCTATAATATCATAAGAACTCATATTCTTATTATTATTGCTTGATTTGGGTACAATAGTAAGGACATTCATCTTGAATAGTCCATCAATCAAATAGCACTTTCCCACATACAAATCATTTTTAGTAAGTACAAACGTATTTGCCACAAATACAAGTTTAAACCCATGTTTGCTAAGTAAAGACCCAGAAACAAGATTATTGTGAATGTCGGGCACATGCAACACATTGTTGAGAACGAGTTCCTTGCCAGAAGTCATTTTCAGGACCACTTTTCCTCGTCCTTCAACCTTTGAGCTTGAAGAATTTTCCATGAATATTTTTTCTCCATTAACATTATTATAAGTGGAGAACATGGTTTTTTTAGCACAAATGTGTCGAGTAGCTCCAGTATCTACCCACCATTTTCTTGGATTTCCAACATGGTCGCGTTCAGATACAACTGCTGACAAGTTCAACTCTTGCACACCATCAGATAGTGCATCTACTTCAGTCACATTGACTTGGTTTTTCTTTTTAGGCATGTTGTTGCTACGACATTTACTTTTGCGATGTCCTGATTTTCCACAGTTGTAACAATTGTCCTTGAACTTTTTTGTGTTCTTGCCATCTTTTTTGGGAGCATCTCCAAAATGTTTTCTTTTCTTGTTGTTTCTCGAAGTTGATTCCACAACATTGGCCTTTGCTTGCAATGACTATCCACCAGACTTCTTGTCAGACCTTCTGTTATCTTCTTCAATTCTTAGGTGAACAATCAATTCTTCCAAATTCATTTCCTTACGTTTATGCTTGAGATAATTTTTGAATTCATTCCATAAAGGAGGCAGTTTCTCGATGATTGCAGCCACTTGAAATGTCTCGTTTAGAGTCATGTTTTCAGCATGTATGTCATGAAGAATAACCTGCAATTTTTGAACCTGGCTGATGACTGTCTTGGAGTCTACCATTTTGTAGTCAAGAAATTTACCAACAATGAATTTTTTCGTGCCAGCATCTAGGGTTGGGCGTGGGTTGGGTTGGGTTGGGTTGGGTTGGGTTGGGTCGGGTCGATTTTGGGCCCAACCTAAACCCAATCCAAAATAATCGATTTAGAGAAATTTCAACCTAACCTAACCCGTACAATGATTGAACTCGACCCGCACAAGCGTCGGGCGAGTTGGGTCAGGTTGGTGGTTTAGGCTTCGGCCCAAAACAAATATTTTTTTTTTTTTTTTTTTTTTTTTTTTTTTTTTGCAAACTAGCAGTTTTAATTTTTTTGGACAATTGGTGAACTAAATGTTTGGTTGAAATAAATCCAACAATCTTGAGAACTAATCAAAAGAACCAATCCATTAATTTCCTTGATCACACCAAATAAACAGATACTATGAATGATCTTGAATTTTCACGAATTTCCCCAATCTTGAATATGCAACTTTTTTGGGTAGACGGCCGAGAAGAGGAGATCAAAGAAAAATCAAGAACTCATGTTTTTTCTTTGCAGAGGTGAAAATTGGCAGCTCAAGATACTTTGTACAAGCTAACAAGAAAGTTACAGCATGTAGAATAAAAAAGAGTAAAACATCAATACTAATACAAGAATACTCTTGGATCAGAGAGAAAGAGAGAGAGATTAGGGGGAATAAATATGTTTTAATAAAAAAAAGGTATTTGAAAGTGTTTAACGAATTAACGTGTGATGGGTTTGATTTGGAAAGAGGGAATAACTCTTGGGTAGTTTCTTTGATTGAGTCTTCTCTTCTAAACTTGCGCCAGATATGGTACATTATAATGATCTCGAAAAGTAATAAAATTACCACTCTGTGTGTATGTATTTGTGTGTGCATGTAGAGAGAGAGAGAGAGAGAGAGAGAGAGAGAGAGTTTTCCAAGTAAAGTGGGAAAAATCTAGAGGGGTGGAAAATAGTGGCTGCTGCGTTTTCTGAGAAATGGGCTTCCTCCTAAACTTGGCACTTTAAGTTTTAGGACATCTCCTAGCAGCAACCAGTATTTATCAATTTTTATTTGTTTTAATTAATTGGGCCAGGTTGGGTTTACTGACCCAACCCACTACCGGATCCGACCCGACATTATTTTGGATTTCCGAACTCGAACACAACCTAATTAAACTCAAAAAATGACCCAAACCGCTTGGGTCGGGTGGGGTCGGGTCGGGTTGAGCGGTTTAGGTCAGTTTTTGCCCAGTCCTACCGACATCCTCAGTTTTGTACTTTTTCTCCAAAGACTCTAAAAGTTTTTTTGCTGTTTCATGGCACTATACACTCCATATAATGTATTGTCTAGCCCGTTCAGAATATAGTTTTTGCACAAAAAATCTAAATGCTTCCATGCATCCACGGCAATAATTGACTCTAGATTATTCTCTCCTTCTTGCTTAGTAGGAGGATCTTCTATCAGAAACTTTGTCAAATTTAGTGTAGTAAGATAGACCAACATTTTATGTTGCCATATTTTGAAATCACTTTCACTAAGGTGCCCACTTTTGGTTATAATTTCTCATTCTCCAGGAAATAGTTTTACACAACCAAATATACAATGAACATCTACTCACTGAGTAGATTGTGCTAAACCAAGGTCCCACCTCAATTGGTTAACGGAACCCACTCAAATATTTGGTCAAAGTTGGTCAAATCCAACTTAATAATTTTTTAAATTAAATATCATTTCCAATAGAAGGTCCATCATTAGATGAATTTGGTTGTGTTATACCAAGTATCCATGAGCAGCAACATGGTGAAGTAATGTTGCCCAACTACGTCATTCTCTGTAGTTGTAACAGCCTTGTCTACATGCTTCCACCTTTTCCATATTATGTAAAAGACAAAGACCGAGAAGGAAAAATGCTAATGCCGCTCGAGTTCATGGATCCCACAAGCAAGCTAGGAATGTGGAGGTTTCTCTAGACTGATTGAGTCGACACACTCCGAAGAATCCCCAGAGTACAATATCCACCACACGTTTGTTTAATCTATAGCACTTTGACTGAATGGATGTTGCTCAACATATTTCTTTACATCGTCACACATTAACAAATCTTCCAAATAAACTCGAAGGTCACCTCCGGGACCTATGATGAATATGAGTAGTTTATACAAGCAATCTTCCTTATCATAAACTAAGAAAAAGGGACTATAATGTGCATAGCCTACATTGGATAGTCAAACCTTCATCCAAAAATATACTAAAAGAGTTGTGAAAATTGTGTCTAAATTAAAAAGGTAGAGCAAACTTAGAGATTGAAAAATTCAGTATTGAGAATACATGGCTATCACGTTGTCTACTAAAGCTTCATTCGAAACATGGCTGACCATTTGAGCTACATACTTTCATATCTTTACACGTGAAACCTAGCCACAGAGTTTAGTGACACGGGTTTGAATTCCATAAGTGTAAATTCTTTTTTCAACTGCAAATGTAAAACAAATATTCAGGGGCATATCCTAAATAAAAACTTTATATTGTGTGCACCTACCTGAGGAATTTATACACTCTCTCCAAAATGCTTAGCTAAATTCTTGATGCTAAATGATTTTTCCTATTAAAACAAAACACTACATTACGTATAGGGAAGAAAACATATTTTTGGATGTACATCCTTTTATTTTGATGATTGTGAAGAAGATTACTAACAAAATAGCAATTTGTGTGAGATCTCTCAATAAATAATTTTTTTCCCAGACATCAATATATAGCTAATGCTGGTGTTACAACATTTATGGAAAGGTAACAAACAGCCAGTAAAATACCTGGCAAAGAAAATATTGCTAATATTCTTTCAGAATTTGATTAATACTGGAAAATAGAAGACAAAACGTAACATAAGAAATATGACATCAGAAAATAGCACATAATTTAATAAATACTTGGATCTTGATTACCATATGCTCACATCAAACTTCTCAAAGAAAAACTTAATAAAATCATCACAGAAGGGTCTCTTGAAAACTACAAGAGTAAAGTAATGGTTGGTTAGAAAAACTTCATAAAATCATCACAAAAGGGTCACTAATTTGCCATCCTAATATCATTATAAGTTTATATCATGAATAATTTCATAACATTGAACAATATTTTATGCGCTCGTGACCGTTCCCAGATATGTGCATCTGCAATATAGTATTTTGGTGTTGGCATTACAATGTCTGCAAGTACACTATGGACATCTAGGACAAGAAGTTTTTTTCTAACTATTGGAGTGGAGCGAAGTGGAGTGAGAAGAGCGGAATGCACTGAACAGAAAAGAGCGGATTATGGCAGAGAAGGGTAAACGATCTGTTAGTACAGTAGGGCATGGTGAATGCATTATATTGAAAGATACTGGAAGGCATGGATGATATAAAGTGGAATAAACTTGAAGTGAAGATTGTGACAATGATCAGACTTTGTCTATCTGATGACGTGATGTATCACGTCATGGATGAAGAATCATCGATGACAGTTTGGTTGAAGTTAGAAAGTCGATATATGTCCAAGTATCTAACGAACAAAATTTATCTTAAGTAAAAACTATACGGCCTTAAGATGGCAGAGGGATCATATCTAAGCTAACATATCAATGTGTGCAACCAGATAATTAGCGATCTGAAGCGTGTTGATGTGAAGTTCGAAAATGAAGACAATGCATTGATGTTATTGAGATTGTTATTGCCACCACTTAACCTACACTGGTTGAAAGGTTAAATGGTTCGTTTTTCTTAACTTTAGATGAGTTAATTTCCTTACCAGCTTCTACAATGTACGAAAACTTGGTTGCAACTCTGATGTGAAAGAAAGAAACTTTGGATTTGGAGGAGATCACATGTGCCATACTAGGTTTTCATAAGAGGAAGAAAGCCAGTGATGAGAGTTCTCATGGTGAAGGGTTTGTGGTAAAGTGTAATCAAGAATGTGGTAGGCTCAAGTTTTGGAATGGATCGAGTAAAAGCAAATCTCGGTCTAAATCTATGAAGAGGAGGACATACTATAAGTACATGAAAAAAAGGAACACATAAAGTGGAAATGTACATAGAAGAAAAAAGAGAACGATGAGAAAAAAAGAGTTAATCAAAGTCTATGAATAGAGAAGAAAAAGAAGACTCAGAGAGTGGTGACAGAGATATGCTTTCTATTTTATCCAGTTCAGATGATTTAACATATTCTTGGAGTTTGGATTCAACATGCTCCTATTACATGACACTCAATAAAGATTGTTTGAAAAGTACAGTTTAGTAAATTCTGATTCATTCTATGCATCTTGCAGAATTGTTGGAATAGGGAAATATCAGAATTAAAATTTAGATGGTGTTGTTAAAATGTTGTGTGATGTTAGACGTGTACTAGATTTAAGGAAGACTTTTATTTCTTTGGGTACTTTAGACTCTAGTAGATTTAGTTTTAAGTCTCAATGTGGAGTAATGAAGGAGAGTAGATGTCTTATGACAATGATGAGGGAGTGGAAACTAGCAGAGAATATTTATAGGCTGTTGGGTACTACAGTTGTAGATGCTACTAAAGAATCTGAGTCAAATAGTATAGTCTTGTAGCATATATGGTTAGGTCATATGGGTGAGCATGGTATGATGGAGCTTTATAAGAGAAATCTATTGAAGGGTGTTAAAATATGAAAACTTGATTTGTGCAAGTATTGTGTCCTTGGAAAACAAAATAGGGTGCAGTTCAAGACAGCCGCCACACACAAGATAGATGGGATTCTTGACTATGTTCATACAGATGTTTGGGGGCCAGTAAGGGTAGCATCACGAGGTGGACATATGTATTTTGTAAGTTTTATTGATGATTAATCAAGAAATGTTTGGTTGTACTTTATGCGGCACAATTTAGAAACGTTTGCCAAGTTTAAGTTGTGGAAAGCTGAAGTCGAAAACCGAACAAGGAGGAAGATTAAATGCCTCAGGTTAGACAATGGTACTGAGTACACAGATTCAAAGTTCATGGTGTGACATCCCAACTTTTTAAAGAAAATTTAAGAGGTTAAACTTAGTAAGTATTTAATTTAGTATCATCATTTTCAGAAAACGACCACGAAATAATAATAATAATAAGAAGAAGAAGAAGTTCAAAAGAAATTATGACCGTATTTTCCTTAGCCTAACTATTGGTGATCTCCAAGCATTGGACCATGTCACTACAAAAATGTGAATTGCTACAAAGAGATTATATTTATTTATTAATTTTAGTTTTTAAAAGTGTGATGTTTGAATTTGAGTATCATTAATAGTCAAAAAGATAAAAGTTGTATGAAAATTTGGAAATATAGGTTGTTAAGTAATAAAATGGCTGATATGAATACAACTATTGTACTCATGGCCCAAAATAAGTTATTTCAGTCCATTTAATGTAGGACTAGGCCCATAATTTATGTCTTTTCTCACTCTCCACAAACAAGCTCTTTTCACATGACTAATTAATTAATTATCTGGTTAATATACTAGTCAACTGTTTTAGTGAGAAATAGCTAGCATATTCTTTTATATTACGCCAAGTGTAGGAAGGAAAAGACACTTAACTAAAGACTTATAGATGTCCTTTTTAAAAATGAGTAGAGGCATGCAACCAATAGGAGATCCCCAACCGTTTTTGTATCCAATTTCTTTTTTTACAGCAAAAATATCATAATTTGACGGTAAGTTTAAAAAGAATGGGGGATCGGCCATTTTTTGGGAGTCATCTTGAGTCTCTCACACGCTAGCACCACTATAGAAAAGAAAGGGATAGAGAGAAGACAAAAGGAGGAGAGAGAACTGGAAGAATAAAAACGATAACAGGAAGAATAAAGTGTGTTGCAAGGTGGGTAGTATGTGAATAAATTATACATTTGCTCAATTGAAATTTACTATGTGTGGGGATTTGAGGAAAAGACAATAGTATAGTCAAATAAGAAGAAAAAAATAATAACATCACATGTATAGATATTTCACGTGCACTGACAACCAATATTCTTTAACATGGTTGGGATATGTGAAATGTTTTATAAGTTATTACTTCGATTTATTGTTACTGCCATTTTCTTTTCTCCTCAAATTCTTTTAGATTTGATTAGTTAATAATCTAACATTCTTATAGATTTGATGAAAGAAACATAGAATTATGGTTTTAAAATAGTAGCTTGCTATAGGAAAACTTGGGGGTGTGGAGACTTCATTTAAACTATAAGAAAATCTGGACATATGGATAATAAAGAGGATAATAAGATAATTAATTTGGGTAAGTATTGACAGATTTTTGAGTCATCTTTTATTTAATGAAAAGATTAATCATGTAAATTTAGAGACTATAATTGTAGTCTTTTTCTTTACCATACTTAAAATATTATATAACATGGTATGCTTTCAATTGTTAGATGCTTGGTTGGATAATGAACTTGAACAGAGATGAATCGATTTGGACATTATTGCTATTGTTAGTATTTTAAATTACATGTATAGAAAGAGCCTTGATCGGTATAGACACTCAATAACAAGTTCCACCCATCTCCTTAATTTTACTTATATGGTTCCAAAGTGCTTTGGGTAGATATTTTATTATAAGAAGATGTCGCTTTATTATTAAGTACCATGCACCTAAGTTATTTATAATTTCAAGTAAAAGAAGCACAAGTTGCTCATTATATCACTATATTGCACGCACTTAATTAGAAACACGAGCCACTAGGAGTATCTCAATATGTTGAGTGTGGGAAGAGACATATGCGGGATGCCCCTATGGATCATTGAGCGGCTAATGAACGATAAGTTAACCCCACTCTGTGTATGTATTTGCTATCGGGAGGTCTTGATGGTGATCAATGAATGCTATGAGCGGAGGGATATTACACTTGACATTTTAGTGCGGTGCCGAAGGGCATGACGTGCACAAGTATTTTATATCTATATGATTTTGAACGCTCAGGGAATGATAGTGGTTTCGTATATTTATTCTGCATGTATCTTATGCTTTTTTTTGTGTGTGCCACGAGTTTGTTACTTACTGGACAATTATTATCTCAGGTAGAAATGGCAAGGAATTATTATGATGTCATGGAAAGCAAATGGGAGCTTAAGATCGATGAGTTCGAGGTGCATCGTGTAACCAATATAGAAATTTGGACTTTTACTGTCGATGAGCTCAAGAATTTCATACTGGAGCATGCTTTCATTTTTATCGTAAAGTTTAAGATTCGGGCTCTTAACTATCTTGATATCCTATTTGACATAATCTAGACTAAGTGTGGTACTAATATTATGTTGTTTCTATATTTTGCCAGTACAATGAAGTAGACTGTCATCGTTTTGCTATGACCAATGAGCAAAGGTAAATTAACATATGGATGCATTACATATTGGCCAGTGAGCCAATATAACCTAACATATAGAAGCTCTATTTTGGCAGTTGACTTATAGAGTAGTTATGCACAAACTGTATAGAGTAGTTATGCACAAACTGTCAAAGTTATGGATTAATGTATGTTTATTATAATGATAAAAATTTGTGTGTTCCGCTTGTGATTAATATAAATACAATTAGTATGGTTTAAACTCCTTAAAAAAATCAATATGAAATTTAGTGGCATTTTACACATGGAGTTTTGTGAGCATTATGGGATTAAGTGACACTTTATAGTACGAAAAACACTATAACAAAATGGTGTAGTAGAAATGATGAACATGATAATAGCAGAAAGATATTGGTGTCTCAGGTTGAATGCAGGGCTTTCAAAAACCTTCTGGGCAGATGTAGTGAATATGGCATGTTTTTTAATTAACAGGTCGCCTATGGCAGCACTAGATGAGAAGGTAGCAGAGGAGGTGTGGACAAGCAGTTTCTAGTAGGCAGTTTTTTAATCAACCCACATGCATGTTTCTAGTAGGAGAGATCGAAGCTTGATGCAAAGTTTAGACAATGTATCTTTCTAAGGTATCATAAAAGGGTAAAAAGATTCAAGCTTTGGGATCCAAAGACAAACAAGGTGGTGATCAGTAGATATGTGATTTTTGATGAGAAATCTATATTGCAGTGTACATAGGGAGAAGAGAATCATGTGCCAGAAAATTGTAGTAGCAATGATCATGTGGTGCAGGTGGAGCTAGAGACTCGTGTCAGAGAGGAAAATTTCTATAATACAAAGAGTTCTAGCTCAGGAGATCAGGAACATCACACTATAGCTACAGACAGCCCAGACGCACTATCAGACCACCAACTAGGTTTGGTTTGAAGATTTTGTTTCTTATGCACTTATTACTAATAGCGGGGCTCACAATCAAGAGAAGAATAGATGGATGGCTGCTATGGTGGAGGGGATGGAGTATCTGCATAATAACCAGACATGAGAGTTTGTGGAGCTTCCAAATAGAAAGATGACGATGCAAATGGGTGTTTAAGAAGAAAGATGCAATATCAGAAAAATAGGGAGAAAAATTCAAGTCTCACCTGGTAACAAATGGTTACTCACAAAGGAAAGGTGTTGACTATGATGAAATTTTTCTCTCCTTTGGTTAGACATACTTCCATCTGGGCATTGTTGGTTCTAGTAGCACATCTGGACATGTAGTTGGAACAAATGGATGTAAAGACAACTTTTTTTCATAGTGATTTGGAGGAGCAAATTTACATGGAACGGCCAGAAGAGTCCAGTCAGCCTGGATATGAACACTTGGTCTGTAAATTGAGAAAATCACTTTATGGGCTAAAACAGTCTCCAAGGCAATGGTATAAGCGATTTGACTCCTACATGATCTAGATTGGTTATAGGAGACATGAGTATGATTGTTGTATTTATGTGAAGAGTCTTGGTGACAGTCATATGCTTTTCTTTTACTTTAAGTGGATGAAATGCTGATTGCTGCAAAAAGTATGAGTGAGGTCAACAAGTTGAAGGCACTGTTGAGTAGAGAATTTGACATAAAGAATTTGGGTGCGGTCAAGAAGATTCTTAGGATGGAGATTTGCAAGGACAGATATTCCATGACATTATGATTATCTTAGGGTGGTTGTATTGTGAAAGTTCTAAAATCTAGATTAATTAAATTAATAGTAATTTTAATCTTAATTAAACTAGCAGTGGACAGAACGCAGTCAGAACTGACGAGTGATAAAGATAACAGTTTTGACTCGCACAACAGTGATCGTTTACATAATCTTGTTAAGTGTAGAATTTAAACAATTAAATACGAACACAAGATGTAACATGGTAAATCTCGAAAGGAAACATCCACGGGCCCCCATGACATGGGTAAAAACAATCCACTAATAATCAACCTCCTTTGATACTTCTTCTTCTGACTTGTTGATGAAGTGGAATCAAACCCACCGGTCTTGACTTTATCGCCACTTCCCTATTGTACTTGACCGCAATCATCACTTGGATTAAGAATCCCCTTTCTTAACTTCACGCCAAGTACATTAAACAAGATATGAAATTGTTCCTTGAGCACCAATTTATTTTTGATTCTTCAATGAGTTTAAAAAAAACTTTTTTACTTTGAAATTTGAATCAATGAAGCTTGATGTCTTGTTCTTTCATGAAAAATCAGTCGGCTATGACTTGGAGAACAAGAGCACAAAAATATTTTTCAAAGCATTAATTCCTTATTGATTTGTACGCTTAGTTATAGTTAAAATAGAAATTAAATTAGGAATTATTTCTTACCTAAAAAACATGCAACAAGAATAGTAAGACAATTAGTAGGAAAGAATATATAGAAAGATATTCTAGAATTGTAGAAGGAAAAATTTTAGGAAACTCAAGATTTATCTTTAAATATTTCATTCCTAAACTAATCTAGGAGAATAATAAAAGATCATTTAACCTACAAAAAGAGTTGTCAATACTATTCATGTGATTAGAATATATCGTGTATGAAAATAGAATAAAATCGCAGCTTTATTAATTTGGAAAAAAATCCGCTTATCAACGCAGTCAGTCAGAACTGATGTTATCCAGACCAGTCATAATGAAAACATTGACTTGCTTTTTTAATATTAAAAATCAGTTATATTAATTAAGAAAGCCAAGATATAAAAAGTGAAAAATATGACACATATTTTTCCAACATATTGAAAAGGTATTGGAAAGGTTCAACATGAGTAATGGAAAACCGGTTAGTATACCTTTGGCGAATCACTTTAGAATGTCTACCGCTCAGTGCCCAAAGACAGATGCTCAAATTGAAGACATGTCAAAAGTTTCATATGCTAGTGCACTTTGGTACTTAATGTATGCTATGGTTTGTACAAGACCGAATTCGGTACAAGCCGTTAGTATGGGAAACAAGTTTTTGGCAAATCCAGGACGAAAAAATTGAGATGCAGTCAAGTGAATTTTCAGATACTTGAGGAGTATTACATATTATGACATCATGTTTATCAGACAATAAGATGATCATTCGGTTTTGAGATATGTGGATGCAAATTATGCATGAGACTTGGATTACACGAGGTTGACTACAGGTTATGTATTCACTATTGTAGGGGGTCTATTTGTTGGAGGTCTATGATTCAGTATTTGTTGCACTATCTACTATTGAGGCAAAGTTTATAGCAATGGCTGAAGCTACCATGGAAGCTTTATGACTCACAGGGTTGGTCAAAGAGCTGGGTATTAAGTGAGTTGGAGTTCATTTGTAGTGTGATAGTCAGAGTGCCATCTATTAGGCAAAGAACCAAGTGTATCATGCGAGGACCAAGCGCATAGATGTGAGGTTTCACATGATAAATGAACTATTTCTTCTGGTAAACTATTGCTTGAGAAAGTTCACACTTTTGAGAATGCAGCAGACATGTTGATAAAAACTTGTTACCAAAGATAAGTTCAAACATCGCTTGGACTTGATTAATGTCTCCAGGTGCTAGAGAGGAGGTATCCCAAACCTATTAGTCCAAGGTGGAGTCCCATGTTATACTTTCTTTTTCTCCTAAGAGGTGGATATTCTCTAAGGTGGAGATTGTTGGAGTATGTAGCTCATATCGAGTGGAACATATGTATACTGAAAGATAGGCCGATGTCGAAGTGGAGCGAAATGGAGTGAAAGAAGCAGAATGACGGCATCGGCCTTTGGGACTTGTAATTTATTGTTAATTTTCCAGGGACACTTAATAGGTTGGGAGTGCGGGACATTGTCCTGCGGTATCGTACATGGGTATTTTTGGGATTTTTCTAATATTCTAAACGGACTAGGATTAATATATCTATATATATGCATTGTAACCCTACTTTTTCATAAAGAAAAATATACAACCAATACGCTCACGTAGAATAGGCCTACTGTCAAACCACGTAAACTTGTGTGTTTCTCTTTCTTATTTTTATTCTGTACAATCCATTAATATTGCCACACATAATAAAACACTAACACATACAACTAGTGCTATTATCAGATATAGACATAAAACCTTTGAAAAGTAAGCTTTCTTCACAACAGATGACGAGAGATGCTCGGACACCTCGACATCAGATTCTTGAGTGCTCTAATTTTTAATTAGAATACCATCATTGTCTAGTTCATGATTTACACCCGACAAGTTTAGACTTGACATAATATATGATTGTTCCAAGCTTTGAAGCTCATCTTTATTTTTAGCCTTTTTCTTTCTTCAGTCCCTTCTACAACAAGATTTTAGTTGATCTTGATTCCATTTTAGGTTGCTTGACCTGCGATTCAAGATGACTATTTTGCAAATCCTTATTGGCAATTTTAGAGCAAGTTCTTCAGATATCATCGTTGAAATTGCTAAGCAATTAAAAAATAAAAAATCGACAAGCAAGATTAATGTCATTAATTCAATTGATGAAATTCAAGAGCAATTTGAAAAACTAAAAATCAACAAACTTAAACAAGGAAGGTATGAAACTCATGCCTTACCCCATTATTACTCAAGACCTACTCTTTCGGGTATGCTTGGTGAAGAACCAAAGCAACCTCAAAAAATGTTTTCAGGCAATGAGGTTATCCAATGGAATATTGATGGGATGACCGAACATTAAATTCTCCAAGTCATTGGTGAAATGACTATGGCATCTAGTGCCTTTAGTGCTAGAGGTAATAACGACCACCAAGTTGTCGTCAATCTTATTATTTTACCGGACAATTAAAAGATTGGTGGAACAATTATCTTTCTCAAGATGAAAGAAATCAAATACAGTTTGCTGTTATAAATGAAGGAGATAATCCTACAGATCCTACTACTTAAGATTCTGTTAACACCCTTATTTTCACAATAATCAAACACTTTGTTGGTGAACCAACAACTTTTCTTGAAAGATGTCTGAACTCCTGATGAATTTATCTTGTCCAAAATTACAGGATTTCAGGTGGTACAAAGACATATTTCTTAAGAAGATTATGATGCGTGAAGACTGTAATTCATCTTTCTAGAAGGAAAGATTTATTGCAAGACTTCCAAAATTATTTGCCGAAAGAGTTCGAAATGCAATCAAAATTGAATATTCAATGATTCCATATAGCATTTTAACATATGGAGAGCTTATATGTTTCATTAACAAAGAAGGACATTTTCTTTGTAATGATTTGAAGCTCAAAGCAAAAGTTAAATCTAACAAAGAAGAAGAAAGAAAATAAATTGGTTCTTTTTGTAAACAATATGGATACGAACGTATCGAACCTTCTTCAAGATCTTATCAAAAAAACAAAAAAGTCCTTTAAAACAAAAGGATCATTTTATCAAAAAAATATTCCAGACTATTACAAGAACAAACGAAAATTTCAAAAAGGTTATAAAAGAAATTCTTTCAAGAAAAATCCTTCCAAAGACCCTTCAAACATCACTTGTTGGAAGTGCCAGAAAAGGGATATTATGCAAATAAGTGCCCTCTGAAAGGAAACCCTCTGAAAGGAAAAGGCAATAACCTCCAAATTGACGATGAGCTTAAAAAACAATAGGTCTAATAACTCTATCAATGTTTTAACAACAGAAAATGAATTAATCCAAGAAATTATAAATCAAGTTCAAGACCCAGAGCTTAAACAAAGATTCAATCATCTTATTTATCTAGAAGAGAAAAGCCTCAAACAACTTATAATCTTGATGAAAACTTAAAATTCAAGCAAACCAACAAGATTTCTTCTAGTTAAGACCTAAAATGAGAGGTGAATCAAATGAAGAGTCAAATCTCAAAACTTGATAAACAATTAATGGATCTCAAAGTTGAGATTTCTATTATCAAAGCTTGCTCAGCTCCCTCTGATAAAGGAAAAGCCAAAGTTTCCTCGTCCTACTCTCCTAGTTCTTCAAGTTCCATTGAATATGAAAATACTAGTCAAATCCCTCTTCAAACTCAAACTACTCAAGATGATGACCAAACCATAAATGTCATTAGCCAAATCCAATTGTAAAAATGGTATACAAATGCGACGATAGTTATTAAAAAATAATTCAAAGTTAAAAGTGCATTTCAAAACTGCATTAGAGAAGGACTGGTTCCTACCAAATATTTTGAAAAAACCACTGAAAACCTATATGGAGCAAGTAGTAAAAGTCTCAACATTAAATACAAGTTAACAAAAGCCCATGTTTGTAATCAAAATATTTGCTTTAAAAACAGTTTCTATCTTGTCATAGACTTAGATCAAGAAGTTATTCTTGGAACCTCTTTCTTAGTCCAATTATATCCAATCACAGTTTCTAAAACTGGGTTAAAATCAAAATACTTTGATCAAAATATTTTTTTTGAATTTATCATTCATCCTACTATTAGAGATATTAATATTATTAAAGAACATACAATTACAAAAATAATTAATAGTATTAATCTCAAAAAACAACATATAAGATATCTTAAAGAATACATTAATCATAAACGAATTGAGGAACAATTAAAAACGACAAACTTTAAAGAACGGATCTCAAAAATAGACAAAGTTATTATAACAAAAATATGTTATTCTATTCTTAATGCTTTTTGGGAAAGAAAGAAACATATTGTTACCTTGCTTTATATCAACAATTTTAATGAAAGACAAATATCAACTAAGGCAAGACCTATACAAATGAGCAAAGAACTTTTTGAGTATTGTAAAAAAGAAATCAACAATCTCCTAGAGAAATGCTTGATTAGACCAAGCGAATCTCCTTGGAGGCACTGCTTTTTATATCAATAATCAATCTGAAATTGAGAGAGGAGCCCATCGGCTTATTATCAACTACAAGCCCCTTAATCAAGTCTTTCAATGGATTCGTTATCCTATGCCGTAAAAAAAGATCTTCTCAATAGACTCCTTAATGCAACAATTTTCTCTAAATTTGATCTCAAGTCAGGTTTGTGACAAATTCAAATTGATGAGAAAAACAAATATAAAACCACATTTAATGTACCATTTGGGCACTGCTTTTTATATCAATAATCAATCTGAAATTGAGAGAGGAGCCCATCGGCTTATTATCAACTACAAGCCCCTTAATCAAGTCTTTCAATGGATTCGTTATCCTATGCCGTAAAAAAAGATCTTCTCAATAGACTCCTTAATGCAACAAATTTTCTCTAAATTTGATCTCAAGTTAGATTTGTGACAAATTCAAATTGATGAGAAAGACAAATATAAAACCACATTTAATGTACCATTTGGGCAATATGAATGGAATGTCATGCCCTTCGGTCTCAAAAACGCCCCCTCAGAATTTAAAAAAATTATGAATGATATCTTCAATCCCTATCAAACCTTTTCAATTGTCTGTATTGACGATGTCCTTATTTATTCCAATAATATCGAACAACATCTTAAACATCTTCAAATTTTTCATTCAATTATTAAAAAAAATGGTCTAACTGTTTCCGAGAAAAAGATTGTCATGTGTCAAACTAAATTAAAGTTCCTAGGACATGAAATCTTCAAAGGTACTATTACTCCAGTCAAGCGTAACCTTGAATTTGCCAATAAGTTTCCAGACCAAATTTTCGACAAAACTAGTCTTAAGAGGTTATTAGGTTGTGTAACTTATGTTAGATTTTATCCCAAATATAAGGAAAATCTGTGAGCCCTTATATCAAAGACTCCGAGGAAACCCCTTTCCATGGACAGACAAACATACTGAAATAGTCAAAGCCATTAAACAAATTGTTAAGACTCTGCCATGCCTTAACATTATCAATCATGATGCCTTCTTTATAGTCGAAACTGACGCATCAGATATCGGTTATGGAGGAATTCTCAAACAAAAAATCAATGACAAAGAACAGCTTGTCCAATATCATTCGGGTATCTGGTTGGGACTTCAAAAAAATTGCTCAACCTTCAAGAAGGAATGCATTTATATCGTTTTAAGCATTTCCAAATTTCAAGATGACTTGATCAATAAAATATTTCTTGTCAAAACTGATTGCAAAAGAAGTTTTGCAAAAAGATGTTAAAAATCTTGTTTCAAAACAAATTTTCGCCAGATGGCAAGCAATTTTTTCATGTTTTGATTTTTCAATAGAGTTCGTAATAAGTCAGAATAATACTTTGCCAGACTTTTTAACAAGAGAGTTCTTGCAGGGAAAACATTTCCAAGAAAACCAGCAAAGGAAGAACTCTTGAAGATTTTCTCCTCGAATGTTCTAGTTCTCAAAAATCAACTCAAGCATTCTCGTCTCAAAAATCAAAAGGCCTTTCCGCCAGTTCAAATCTATTTACGGTTCTTGGAACCTTTCCAAATCTGTCTTAGAAAACCCAAAATCCTTCAAACTACAAAAATGCTATTAAACTAGAATCTAGAAAGTTACCTGAAGTTAACAACCAAAACTTTCAATACTTTGTTAAATGAATTGCTCTTCCAGTTGTCGAACTAAAAATAGAGTGGGAAGACTTCGCCTCGATTGACGAATGTATTTCAAATATTTTCCCTCATTTTTCAAAAAGATGACAATCCCTTCAATTTTTTTAATAAAAAATATCAAATCCTAAACAAATTTTACTTCTTCAGTCAATTTCACAATCAAGAATGTGGTATGAGACTATTTTAAAAGTTACTAAATCGACAATCATTTCTCATACTCCAAACAAACCAAATAATCATTGGATTGATTTCTCAAAAATCAAAATTCTCTAGGTTCTAACTCTTATAGAGTCGAACCAGCACCCCTGGGAAACTAAACCATTCTCAATGAAAAACAGTCAAAAATCTTCCTTCTCGTATCAAGACTACATCAAAGCTTTGTTTTTCAGATCCCTCAAGTCACTCGTGGTTCATTCTTTTTTACCACAGTGTCTAAAAACCTTTCCAAAATGGTTTCAACAATGGTGGATCTAATTTGGAGCTGCCATTGAAATCCTTCCTAGTTGTGTTTCAGAAGGATTTCAATTATTTCAAACAAAATGAGTCAATTTGTCAATTTTACCATTCAGTAAGATCTACTTTTCCAATTTTGCATGACTTTTAAGGTTGTGTGGATTTTCTATTGGGACTTTCAAAATTTCCCCAACTCAAATGATTCTTTTTCCTTTAAGCGAATTGTAAAGAGATGTAAAATCAAATGGGGGAATAAATTCAATGAATCAAATGCCTGTTCTAAGATAGTGCAATCATGTATCGACCAACACAAGGTACATCAAAGAAAAGATAAAGCAAGTTCAAGCAGAATTATGGCGCAATTGGCGAAATGCTCAAATCCATAAGAATTCGTTATTCTTGCCCACAAAGCAGCTTCAATGGCCCAGGCTGAATCAAGTAAATGATTTGTTGCTGCATCCGATGCAGGGTCAGTACCTGATTTTGAACAAGTCAACGAAGATGACTACTTTGGAGCAGATTTCTTCGAAGAATCATTATTGTTCTTTTAATCAATACTTTGCGTTAAGTAGAGAAAAACTGTGAACAATAAATATCTCTTTTAAAAAAAGCAAACAGTTTTCATCACAATTATTAAAACATCTTCAGAATACGTCAAAAGAAACAACAGTAATCCGTACTCCGCAATAATTGCAAAAGTAAGAGATAGTTTTTTCAAAAGTCAAAAGTAGATTCAGCATTCAAAAGATTCTTCAAACAACTTCAAGTCCGGGTTTGAAGTCTTGGGACTATCTACTATAAGAAGAAGAGATGCCTCTCTTGTTATGCAGAGTGAATTTTACAATTATCTTTCATATTTTCTTTAAATCATAAAGTATGAAATGTTTTGTCCAGCATTTGTATTTTTAATCTTGTATTTTCAATTATTATAAACGTGTGTCAATTTTCTCTTCGATTGTTCAATAGAAGCTTTTCATCAATATATTTATGAAATCAAAGATTTCCGTTAATTAGTTTCTCTTTCTTCAAATTTACTTCAACCACATTTGCATTCATCTTATGCATCATGTTGTTTCAAGAAAATAATTGTCAGCAATCAAATGTATCTAGTAACCCCAGTCTATCTTTTTCCTCCAAATCCTAATCAAATTCTCACTGATCAATATCAACCTGTTATAGAGTCTTGTGAGCCTGTACATCGTCTTGTTAGAGCTTCTTCTAAAACGTCTTCTAAGCGTAAGCGTCGAGCATATAGTATAATAATAAACATTCATGTTTAAATTTATTTAGGTCCGTTTGACACAGTTGTTGTAAGTAAAGCTTTTAGCAGTAGAGATTTTGTTAAAAAATTGTTGACTATTTGCATATTAATCCAAAAGGTGCTCTGAATATTAAATTGAGTGTTTGGTTATATAACTATAAAAGTACTTTTGTATAAATTTTATATTTATTTGACTAAACAGTAATTAATTATTATATATATCATATTATTTGTCTAAAATAATTTTTTTTATATATCCTATAATAACCATTAAAATTAATATATTAAGTTAATTATAATAACACAATTATTTTATTATATTTGACTAAAAAATAATTAATTATTGTATAACTCATATTATTATTTTTAAAAAAAATCATATATTTTTATATCCTATAATAACTATTAAATTTAATATATTAATTTAATTATAATAATACGATTATTTTAGTATATTTAACTAAACAGTAATTAATAATTTAAATTAAACATGTTATGTATAATTTGTATTATATAATTTAATACGTCAATATATATTTTTCACACTTTATATAAACATATGAAATGACAATTTGATATAAATAATTTATGTGGTAAATAAATTAATATCTTTTTTTAACGTATTAATAATAATTTTGTTAATTTTTAAATTCTTTAATGTTAATTACAAATTTCCATAAAAGCTCAATTAGAGTTTTTTAGAGAAGTTCAAAATTTAAATTTTTCTAAAACCATTTTTTAAACAATTATTTTAGTCAAAAAATACTTGTTAACTTTAACCAAACAACTATAAATATAATAAAAATTACTTTTACTCTTTAAAATGTACTTTTAAACTTCAAGAAAACCCATCCAAACATTCTACTACTATTATTGTAATATAGTAGATAATTTGATGGTCCCTTTGATTAAAGAGAAAATTGCACCAATAATCATCGACCCTAATTACAACTTGGTCTAAAACTTATTTTTAGATGATGTCAACTTTAACCTTCCAATTTTGTAGCAACATTAACAAATTTTCGTTCATTTGATCATTAAACAATCAATGGTGTCGTTGCTCCCTAATCTTTCAAAAAAACTAGCAAAAACAAAAATTCCAGTGATGCAGTTTGTTCTTTTTGTGTTTCAGTTTTGAGTTTGAATTTTGAATTCATTTTTAATTTTCTGTTTTGAGAGTCTATTTTAAGATTGCTGAAAACGCGTTTGATTTGTCATTCTGAAAAACTATTTATGAAAATAGAAAACTAGAAAATACGTTCTATTTAGAATTTTGAAAAAATTATTTTATATCATTTTATTCAATGAATTTGATAATTCAGTAAACTAGAATAATTTTATGCTAATATATAATAAAATAATATATACATTTTAAAGTTAGTGAATTTTACAATATTTTTTTTACAAAAATAAAATACAAACAAATAATAAATTAACAAAATAAAAATTAATAAAATAATAAAAATTAATAACGTCAATTGAGAATTTTAATCAATTTAAATTTAAATTAATTTTTTTATTTAAATAACTAATAAGTGCTTGAATTATTTTTTAGTATTTAGAATTTTCATTTTTATAGAATTTTAATTTTTTTTTCAGAAATTTTACTTTTTTATAATTTTATTATTTATATTTTATTTTATTTAAATAAATTTTTTTTTTTTTTTAGAATTTGTCTTTTATAAATTTATATTTTTAGAATTTTTTTTATATAAATTTTTATTTAAATAAAATTTTTAAATTTTTTTAGAATTTTTAATTTTTTAAAATTTAATTTTTTAAAATTTAATTTTTTATATTTTTTTATTTTTTAAGAATTTACAATTTCATTTTTCGTAATTTTTGGTTTTTTATAATTTTTAATTTTTAAAATTTTTATTTATATAAATTTTTATTTAAATAAATTTTGTTTTCCTTATTTTGACCGTCAAAAATTTGTTTTGTGTTATATTTTTAACTTTGTTTTCGAAAATGAATTTTCAAAAACAACACAGTAAACAAATTTTGAATGTTTTGCAAAACTGAAAAGTGAAAACAACAAAAAAGAACAGGCAATTTAGGTATAATATAGAGGACTATAATTCTTTCACAATGTTTTGTCCATCTTCTTTCAAAAAGAGAGCCTATGGATGCAAAACTGAGGTCAGATATTTTCGTATGTTAATAGAGAACTCTAAGGAACACCAATCCATGCAGTAAAGATAAATGTTCAACAGCATAATTGCCACTAATAGCAATTTCTCCTCAAATCCGACAACAAAACATAAATTCCTTGACCAAAACTGAGACACTGTATTATCTCGTTCGCGAGATAGAAAATAAGTTCCATAATGTTTATAATAAGACTCAAGTTGAAGACAAAGTAACAAGTTAACACAATCTAAAACAGACTTGACAAGCTCAAGAGAAGCATGAGTCCCGGTTAGGCAGCAGCACCTTTTCCCTTCTTCCTCTGAAGCTTCTTCATGTAGAATTCAAGTTCCTTGCCTTCCAAAATATATCTGCATGAAGTCAGGAGGTTCAAATGATGCATGAGAATCTATATAATGTTTGCAAGCTCACCCCACAGATGAGACTTACCCATCAGCCCGGCCGCATTGACCTGGTCGAGATGAAATGCAAGCCAATAACCTGCCAGAACCAAACTGTTCCTCAACGTGAAGATCAAGTATACGACCTTGCTGTCTTTTCTCAAGCTTCCTCAACACATGGTTGCTCTTCTTTGTTTCCTCAGGGGCTGCAGTGCCTTCACCGCCTTCCTGCTTATTCATAAAATCACACTTCATGAGAGAATTAATATATATAAAGAAACAGTTTTCTGTAGAAGCCTCACAGCTTGTATTACATCTTACAGCGACAAACAAGTTCAGGTACACATACACACAGAGCCCCATACCCGACCCAATCAAGAGAGAGAATTGGTGACCCGGTGAATTACGATGGCGTACAAAACCACGTATTAAAAACAAGATGATTAAAAGGACATATAAATTTGGAGCCTTTTCATAATATTGTTTTCATTTTTTATTTCTGGTGTTATAAAGGAGTTCAGAAAAAAATGATATTGTATTCTGGAACAGTCAACTCATGTCAAGAATATGTCAGCATACAGGAAATGCTTTGTGATGAAACGAATACAGGGGAACATAATATAAAATATTAACATGATCAAAACCACACCCTCAACCTTTAAAAGCAAACTTCTACAACAAAAAAGTGCATTTACTGGGAAGAATGTTAAAGATATCAGAAAGATCACTATGCATTTGGATCCCATACTATATTGCACAGTGTATTGCACAGTGCATTGAGCAGAGCAATTGACTGGAGGCAAACAGCCCAAGGTTTAAACACAGCAAAAGGGATGAAGCAATAGTAATTTGTAGGTGTTGAAGATATAATAGTGATGGAACCAATGTGTGATTATGCAATTGGGGAAAATGTTCCATTTTTACGGTTTAGCTGAAAAGACGAGAGTAGCAACTTACACCAGCCAATGTTCTAAGTTAGGTGGGAATGGACATAGGAACATGTATTATGTACCAAAGCGGCTAATGCTCCCAGGTCACTCAACAAAGTCCACCAGTGACCAGTTGACTGCAGACTTGATTATTGGTATATAGATTGGTGAGGGAACAAGATGAATCAGATTGAAGGAGGGCACACGATGGCTAGTTTGCAAGTCGCAGTGGAAATAGAAAGAGTATGTGGAAGGACATAAAGGATTATGGTGACCTATTGATAAAGTGGCACTCTGCTTTGTAATGCTAGTAATGGTCTATGAAGTTGATGGCCACTAATATCTTGTTCCATCTCATTTGTGTACTCAGAGGGATAAAATGACATTTGGATGACATATAAAGGATCTGGTTTGATATTTTTAGTCATCGGAGAACACCTTTCAAGGTGTTTTTACTTCTCATAGCATTTGGATTCTGGTTTCATAAACAGGATTTAGCAAAAGCACGGACAACTTGAACACACGATTGCACCGATGTAAGGCCACACAAAAGAACAGTAACATGTATTTTCAGAAAATGAACCACGTGGGCAACTCAACTAAGCTCCAAGGTTGTTTTTCATTAGAACTAGGCATGTTAAAGGATCTTTTCAAATGTTCCTATTGTCTTAACATTTTGAGGTTAGATTATGCTTTTGCTAGGTCTCCCATTTTATTTTCCTCCTATTGTTTCCATTACGTAAATGGTACCTTTTATTCTCATACGAGGAACTTTTGGAAACATTCCATCCAAAAACATTTGTTATTTTCTGACACATGGCCCACCTATCATTTTATAACAATAAAACCTAGACCAAGATCATTTTTCAGAAACACTACACTACAGAACAGAAAACTGAAAAAATAAACCCAACAGAACCCCAGATGGGCCTTAATAAATCTAGGTTAGGGAGCAAGTGGTCGAGAAGAGAGAAACTGTTCAATTGAACAATCTCAGAAATAAACAGCAGGGATGTATTAAAGGTCTCTTGACAAATAAATTAATAGATCAAACAATTGTTCCCTTTCACATAATACAAGGAAAAAAAAAGAACTATGATCCCAATTTTGGGGTTCGGAAAGTTTCTTCTGAAAATGCCACTGAAGGTTTAGTTCAGCAACTTTATCCACTATTGCCAACTTTAAACACAGATAGCAAGGGGTTGAGTTGCAACCAAGTCATCTGATGTTTGGTAAGATGCAGTCATGCTCAGCTCATAGCTCAACTAATGACAATCAGTTGCAGAAAAGTGCACTCATAAATTCTTCACCCTATGGATCCAAGCAGATACGATAAGTAGAAAAAGAAGTGAAAGAGGAGAAGAAAAAACGGCACCTATGAACTCTTACATCTTAGAACCTATGAAACTAAGGGGCTGTTTGATAAAGCTTTTGATAAAGTTTTAGCAGATTTTGATAAGAGTTGATGAAACGTGTGATTGAAAAGTTGTGGATCCCATGAAATATGTGGTTAAAAATAATTGTTGACTTTGATTTCAACTTTTAAATCTAAACAAAACAGATGCTTCCTACTAAAGTGCAAAACAGAAAGAAAATAGATACCTCTGTTGCTTCCTTCTTAACAGTCGTAGCCTTCTTTTTCCTACCTATATCAACCCCATAGTGCTGAAGGTACCATTGCTTGAAAGGGGCAGCATCCACCTGGACAATGGCACTTTTCACCAGAGTTTGTGTTCTGACAAGCTCATTGTTCGAGGCATTATAAACCACATCGAGAATACGTGTTTTGCGGGTAACAGCTTCACTGCCCCAAGAATAATTTCCAGTATCCAATCTGAGGGCTCTCCACTTCACATTACCTCCTCTCACACGGACTCGTCTCACCGTCTTGTTGCTTGAGAGCTTAGTGTTGGCAGGTTGACGGCCAAGCTCATACCTATATGAACAAAGGCAAAGAATAATCGCTAGAATTAAAAAACAAAAAAGACACGCTTTCATATTCAATAAGAAGTTGTATTGCAATAACACAAACCACTATAAACAAGCAGAAAATAATATATTGTACAAGGCCATTAACACTTATGTCCCTTCATGAAAAAATATCATGATAAGGAAATTCTATCCACTAAAAAATCATGTTGCAACAGATTATCAAACTGGAATGCTCTTTTTATTTAATTCATGGTGTTTTGAGTGTAAGGAAAGCACAATGCACATATGAGCCACTAAACGTTATTTGTTTCATCAGTAGATACTATAGATAGAAAACAAGGAATTTTTTTAAATGGCCATGTTCGGATAGCCAACATGAAGATGGTCATTTCTTTATTTTTTTGTCAAGACAGCTTGCTTGTTACATAAAAATGGACAAAATGTCTCTTTCGCCCTTACAAAATAGCCTTCGGGTCAACTGAACAAGCTGATCGAAATTCGAAGGCATATATTTTTAAAATATTATTCCATCCTCAACCCTTCCAGTTCCTATCCACTAACTTAATTAACGTGTCAACTCTCCTTAAATAATGAAATTACTATCTGTTTTAATGTGATAACTCTCCTTGAGTAATACAACAACTCATCACCCAACTTGAGGAGATGGGGATGGTGGGCGAGCAGATGACCCAACTCTCAGAAACTCAAACAATTTATCGAGTTGGTCCACGAGAGAGTCCAACTATTCGAACTCACCAAACTTTTATTGAAGGTTATAATAAATACGGGTGAAATAGATAATTTCTCCATTTTTATGTAAAAGAAGACTGTTTTGACGGTGAACTAAAGAGCAGGGTATTTTCATCTTACCTATCGAAACAAGGCCATTTAGAGAAGTTCCTCAAGAATCAAACATTTCATTTTTCATTTTAAAAAGGGTTCCAATCTAAAACACTATACTCAAAACAGATCAAACTCACTCACAAATAAATTAAACTCACATTCGCCTACCATATACTTATGAACACACACACGCGCACACATACTTTCTCTTCTTTCTCCAAGCCTTCTTCTTCCCTCCAGTGGCACGTCTCTTGTGCATCGAGTCCCGTGAGATACCTATCACCAGATCCCATTACCATAAATACAGTACTAATTTGTATATAAACAAAGAGAAGAAGGTAAGAGAAGAGAAGAGAAAAGAAAAGTGGAAGATTATGTGCTCACCCATGGTGGCGGTGACGAGTAAGCTGTTTGATCAGAGCCTCACTGCGTTAGGTTTGGCAATTAGCCTTGAGGGGAATTTGAACAGGTGATAAAACCCTAGTTTGTGGTTTAGATGGAGGGGTGATACGGTCATTTTACCAAAACTATTTTGGAAATAATTTCCGTTATGGTCCTCAATCTATATGTAATAGAGCACGAAGGTATATAACATTCGATTTATAGCATTTGAATCCCCTAACTTTTATTTTAATACACGTTAGTCCACAATAGACACTTTAAGTGAGGGGTGGGCATATTTTCTGAATCGGATCGAACATGGTCTCAGTTGTAATTAAAATATACTTAGTTTTGAATCCTATAGTTGGGAACCGAATTTTTTTAATTTTTATTCTTGGATTATTGCATATTTTATTAATTTGTGAGTCATTTGGTTTGAAGCATCTCATCTCATCTCTTTAATAACTAGAAGTTAAAATCATGAAACTAGAAGTTAAAATAACATGCAAAAATAAATTTATGCGGTAAGATAATCAAATTCATATTAGTTTGAAAAAATTGCTCTATCAGTCATAATATATGGACTTAATTGCACTTAGTCCCAAACCTTTTAGTTTTTTAGTGTTTATTGTCTTATATACATATTTCAACTACATGACAGTTAGATGGGCATTTTAAAAAAACAAAAAACGATTAGACCCTTATTTTATTAGGGAAATTTGCACTTTTTATCTCCAATCTTTGTCAAATGTAACAAATTCAGCCTCAATTTTTTTTATTTTTTTATTTTTTTATTTTTTAGCATAATCCATTTACAACCTTTCAATTATGTAGCAAACTCATAATTCCCTCCATTTTGACCATTAAATGACGGATTTATCATCCTTTTTAAATAAACAAAAAGAAGAGAAAACAATTTAACAACAAAAACAGAGAAAAATTAAAAAAGTGTCAAATAACTTTTTTTTTTAAAAAAATCAATAAATCCCACTTATAACAGTTAAATACATATTAACACAAAAAATAAAAAAGAATTTCTTCATATTCCCCTCCCACCCCAAATCCAAACATACCCATCACATTTTTGTCCATCGTCACCGCCACCATCACCTAGCCATCTCCCACTGTCGACCTCTCCCAAAACCCCGAACACCCACCCCTAGTAATCATGGATCCTTGTGTCTCGAAAATGATCTAGGATTACATAATAGCTCTCATTGTTTTAACAATTTTTGGCTCATTTAGAGTACCTCTTGATATGGATGTAAAATCCGTATACATTTGAAGATGTGATATTAAACAAGGTAGTATACCTTGTTGTATGAGAAATTTGCTGCAATACATTTTGTTTCATTGCCAGTGGTAGTAAAGATTGAAGCATTTGGAGGAATCTAGATTTACAAAAACCAACAAACAACAATTTACTTGCAAGAATTTATGAACTGAGATTTTTTGTCGTGCATTTGCTTTTACGTCCTGAATTTATGCTCTCTCTCTCTCTCTCCACACAACAGATATATGTTGGGTTCTCTCTACAAAGACATTTGTAGAAGGTTGAGCGATCACCGCAGATGTTAATGATGGATTCATCACAAAAATATGTTTCATGATATTATATTCCTTTTAGATGATGTTCGAGATTTTGGTGGAGGTCGGCGGTGAGAGATAGGTAGGTGATTGTGGCCCTGGTAGACAGAAATGTGGTGGGGGCATGTTTGGGTTTGGGAGGAGGACGAACATGAAGAAATCTAAATTCTTTTTTTGTGTGTGTTAATATGTATTTAATTATTTTAAGTGAGTTTTATTTTTATTTTTTGAAAAGTTAAGAGATTTTTTTTGCAATGTTTCTGTATTTTGTTGTTGTTTTATTGGTTTGTTTTATTTTATTTATTTAAAGAAAATAGTAAATTCGCCATTTAATTATCAAAATGGAGAGAATAACGAGTTTTGCTACATAATTGAAAAGTTGGGGATATATTATACTAAAAAAAAGGTTAACATTAGATTTGTTATATTTGGCCTTTCAGTTAATATAAAATAAGATAAGTAAATGGTAAACAATAATTTCACCCTTCTTCTTTGAATTTATTTTTTAATAAAATAATGTATTTACCTATTTTTCGGTCCAATGGGGTCAAACACTAACATAAAGGTAAATTATGCTTAGGGTGTCCATCCTTTTTAATTTATACCAATTTCATCTCTATTTAATTTTAATCGCACGCATCATCATCAATTTTTGAGCAATTCATGCAGATTGTCCATTTTGACAATTTTGTCTCTAACTTAAATAAACTAAAATAGTAAAAAAGAAAAAGAAAATGGGAAAATTGAAGTTTGGGTCGGCAAAACCACATGTTACACCATTGTTTGCAAGACTCTCTATCTCTGTCATTGTATTTTCTGTTCCCACACTCTAAGAGATGGTAATGACCCGCCTCGCAAAAATTTTGGGATGCCCCGCCCTGTAACCCACCAATTTGCAGGGCGGGGCGCCTATTTGACTTGTCAATTGTCATAGTTAAATTTTTTATTTTTTTTATAAATTTAAAACAAACAATTAAGCAAATCTGAGTTGAAAATTTTGAATAGGAAGGATTATGAACGTAGAATGCTAGGCTTAAAGAAATAGAAATTTGTTGTTATATTTGTGGCAAACAAAATAATAAAAATAAAAGGTTGTGGTTGTGGTTGTGGTTGTGGTTGTGGTGTAGTGGTTAAGCTTTATAATTTAACATTTCCAATCAAAGTTCAAATTCCATTTAGCCCATTCCTAGCAAAATTTTTGATTTATATTTGTATTTTATGATATTTTAAATATCCCACCCATGTTTGGGCGTGCAGAGAACTTGGAGATGGATAGAATGTCGTCGTTGGGATTGTAATGGTGATTAAGATTTCGGTGTTGGGAAAGACTCAGAGGATGTCGAGGTTGGCTTCGAAGATTTTTAATGAAGGCAGCCACTTGAGATGGCGGTGGAGGTTGTCTGCCACTGTGCCATAGTTGACACTGATGGTATACTCTACTGTCGACGGGACTGGACGGGACGGGACGGGACGGGACGAGTCGGGTCGGTCCTTCAAGAAGAAAAACTCTTTTTTTTTTTTTTTTTACTTTTTGTATTTCTTTTTGGGTAAAGGTGCTGTATTTTTCACTTTTGAAAATATTAGGACGCTAACTACAATTTTTCTATTTTTTTAAAGTTTATTTAAGTTATGAGCGAAATTGTTAAAAGCGTCCATCTATGTGAATTACTGAAACCTTGGGGATAATATGTGTACATAAAATTAAATAAAAATGAAATTGCTACAAGAATAAAGACCCTAAGTGTAATTTACCCAAAATAGAAAGGCTGGAGACGATACTAACAAGAATAATGGTGTTGGGAGAAGTTGCAACAAAGTCCATAGGTTGAGGACTAATGGTGATAAGTGTTTTTACATATATCGCCAAATGCGCAAGGATGTAAACTTTGGCCAAGAAGTCGAACTATAATTTTAGGGAATGTTGGTGTATAGAGAAGGAAAGCCACGTGCCTACAAAATACCATACATGAAGTATGATGACGAAAAGTATGACATGATCGTACGAGATATAAAACTCATTTTCCTCACTATATCTTCTGGTTTAGGTAAATTTTATTGAAATGTATTTTCATTTATTGAAAGCTAGGTTATATGTCCTCCGACCAATCCTGTATTTCATTTTTATCTTTTTAAGTATGAATAAATAGTCTACCTACACAGAGGCGGATCCAGAATTTTTTAGAGGATGGACTACTATTTAAAAAAAAAATTGTACTTCAAAACCGGATTGCTATTGAAAAAAAAAATTGCACTTCAAAAATTGCTTGTTTTGGGGAAGGGTACCGGACTGCTATTGGGAAAAAAAATTGCACTTCAAAAATTGCTTGTTTTGGGGCGGGACCGGACTATTCCGCCCTAGTACCTATTGCCTACATGGTTGGTCGATAAAAAATGAAGTAAACAAATGAATATAAGGGATGATGAACCCTTAAGTTCAAAAAGAAAAACATTTTTAGTTTAATTCCTCAAGTTTGAATTATTGTAGATCGATTATTTGAAAAGTATGTGTCTTGATAATGCTGCTGGATATAACCTAACATGTTACACTTTCGATTATCAAATTAGCTAGCATTTTTTTTTTCTGATTAAAATGAGAGAAATGTTGAAAATGATGGTATTATATTCAACATAGGAGATCAATTGTAGTTGTCTTAATTCAATTTCAGTTGGTTGCAAAAATCTAATGTAAAATGTCTAGTCATGTTGTGCCGGCCAAGTCCTATACGAGGAGGTAACACACTAACCTTGATCGTCAAATTGGAATACCAACCAATAGAATCTCGTCTAAGGGAAACCTTTTTGTTTGTTTAGGGTAGAAGAACAATTACATTATATTGAGAAACTTGTGCTACACAATATGTCCATACATGTTAAAAGTAGTGTTCTAAAAAGCTTATTTAGGATGCGCCTAGCCACGCTTTACACTTCTCTAGACTCGAAAAGTTTGAATCTCGACTTCTACGTCTAGCCACACTTTATATTTTTTAGAATATTAGTTAAAAGTGACATTTGGTGAAATGCGACTTCTTTTAGGTGACACTTTTTAACTGGATGGTGACGTGTGGCTTTTTGGTGACCGCTGAATGATGACCCTTGTGATGTGCTTTTAGATGAGTCATAATAGAGCTTTTGACGTGGGTATTGATATACGTGTCTCATTCTCTCTCACACATATTTTCTCTCCTCTTCGAACAGTTCTTTTCTTATCCATTTTTGGTCATACTCTTTTTCTTGGTGACTAAGTGTAAATATAGTGAGATTGTTCTTATATGTGAACACTACCTAATTTGTGCGAATGTGTGATTTGGGGAAAATTTTGGGTTTGGGGATCTCTTGATGTAGAGTTTGAATCTACTTGTAAAATCACACAGTGAAAATAGGTGTGGTAAACGGGCTGAGCGGCTTCATAGGCTCCCTGGCTCGACCCATGTAGACTCGGGCTCATTTGGGGACGAGCCTTAATCCAAATTGAGCCTCACAGTTAATTTACGAGTCGACTCGTGGGTCAAATGAGCCCAAATGGTCATAGTGACTTTTTTGGTCCCCTGCATTTAAAAAAAGTCATAAAAAAAAGAGTCCGGCTCGTTGGTGGTTCGGCTCGGTCCATGAGGCCCATGAATCGAACGGCTTAGTGGGACACAAGCCAAGTTCAAGCTCGGCTCGTCCCTTAGGCCAAGGTGGCTTAGCTTATTGCCACCCCTATTGTGAAAATTGAAATGTAGTGCCTTTGAGCTTTATCTTAGTGGAGATGCTCAATATGTGAGTATGTCTTTGTGGTTGAATATAGGGGTAGGCATTTTAACCAGAACTGAACCGGAATCGGAGGTTTCGGTCCGATTCCAAAAAAATAAAATTAAGAACCGGAACCAAGAATCGAAAATCGAAAATCAAAAATCGAAAATCGAAAATCGAATGGGTTCGGGTCAATTCTTGAACTAGAATTGTGGGTACTTGATTGTAACCGAATTTGTCATTTTTTATAAATTTTTTATTTTTTACAATTTATTCACCCTAACCCAATGACCTACAACCCAACGCCACGGTACCAAAGACAAGAGTTCAATTGTTCAAGACTCAAACCAAAAGTACAAAATCCATCACTCTTAATCTCAAACTTAATTAACATAATTCCAATTACCTAAATCTCAAATTCTCAATCACAATTTACTCAGATACTCAATACAAACATTGTCATTTGGTTCACACTTTCGCTCATCTCTCTCTCGCTCAACACACAGTGAGACGGGGAAGGTGAAACTTCCATGTAACCGAAACGAATCCTTAATTTTGAGAGGTAATTTTTCTTTTTCTAACCATAATTTACGAGTTTGTAATTTTGGTGTCTATTCTTCTAGTTAATGTTTATATATTTCATAAAATATTGTTTTAATATCTAACGTACTTTAATATTAACGGATTTACAATTTTTAATTTTTTCAAAATATGTTGTCAACTCACAATTTTTTTTTTAAAAAAAGTTATGGGTAGAACTGAACCTGAACGTGAACCCAAATCGACGGTTCCGGTTTGGGTTTGGTTCCAATAATTATGTAGAACCGAATCTAACTAATTATGAAATACCTGAACTGTAATAGATTGTTCCGAGTGTTGAAATATCCGAATCGAACCATCCGACATCCAGACGTGGCTGAACATGCGGCCTTTATATGAAAAGTCATTTGTACTCTTTATTTTCTGTACTTGATTTATTCGATTGTTGGCACATAATTGATAATCTGAACCTTTGACATTACTGCTCGACGAGCTATATTTAATCAATTCTATCCATCCAATCTTGTTGTGTTAAGCTTCATCTAGACATCGTGCCAAGTGGATAACAATTTATTGCTTCCCTTTTGCTTTCATTAATATTAGGGTTAGCAAGCTTCACAGTCCTCAGAGAAAGAAATCTTGTAAAGTTAATGGGCTTTCGAGCAAATTACTATATTTCATCTTTAATTGTATGCTGACCTTTTAACGTGTTAATGTGACACAATGCAAGATTGCAAGGCCAATCCTTAAATAAATACGTATCCCGTTCATGAATAAATTATGCCTATGCGTACACATTCATTGGAAATTCGCAAGTGGTACCATGGTTTCATCAAAAAACGCGTGCGGGTTTTGTGTATGTATATAATGTTCATGTTTAGAATTTGTTGGTAAATTTCCCTGTCAACAACATGCTGGATAGGGTGAGTCTGTTGTTGAAGAGACTTACATTTAGAATTTGCTGATAAAGTTTTAACAGATTTTGATAAAAATGATGTAATAAAATGTATTGTTAAAATTAAAATTTGACCAGTTGAAATTATCGATATTTACTAAAAAATTGACTTTTAACTTCTCGAAATAGGCACTTAATTCTTCTTTATATGAATTACTGTGTAATACAAACTTGTGTTAGCCCTACAAGAAAAATGACTTTTCATGGCCATCAAAAGAAGGATTCAAGCCAATTCGACTCTAAGGGACAAATTAGATGTTTGATTCTCAAACAATTTTGGTAAAATAACAGTACTAAAGAGAGATTATGCTTCCTATATAGTGTACCCTTTTATTATAATATTTGATTACTCGCCCTTAGGGCTTGTTCGATACACATTTCTTATCAAAAAAATCATTTGTGTACCTTGACAATGTTGATTTTTTTGAATTTTTGAAGGTGAAATGACTATTTTACCCTTAATCAACATATTTCTATTTCAAAATAATAAGAAAAATATAGTCATTTCACTTTTGAAAAAAATTGAAAAGTCAATATTGTCAAGCTACAAAAATGATTTTTTTTTTTTTTTTTTGGCAAAATATGATCACCAACGTATGCTCTTAATGTTGAAAATTAGCAATCTAAGCACATGTTTGGTGGTGGTGCTTAAATTATAATTTCAGCTAGTTAAATTGGTCAAACATATTTTTTATCCATACATTTCGGGCTTGTTCGGTAGGGTTTTTTTTTGTTACTTTTTGACTTTTCAAATTTTTTTGTAGTGTAAAAAGAATTGAAAAGTCAAAAATTGTAGGCAAAAAAATAAATTTTTTTG
Source organism: Forsythia viridissima (assembly GCA_030279155.1). Taxonomy (NCBI): domain Eukaryota; kingdom Viridiplantae; phylum Streptophyta; class Magnoliopsida; order Lamiales; family Oleaceae; genus Forsythia; species Forsythia viridissima. The sequence goes on from CM059036.1 coordinate 8,181,187, forward strand.
AAAAAAAACTCTACCGAACATGACCTTCATAGGGCTTATAACTTATAACCCACTTTTTATCCATACATTCACATATAACTTATAATATAAGCACTTAAAAAATAATTTATGTACTACCAAACAAACACTAATTCTGTATGATTGAGATCAATAATATCGCAGAAAAAAATAAAGCACAATAACATGCAATTTTATAGAAATTTACCTCAATGTGAGACTATATTCCATCTTCTCGCCGCTGCAATATTTACAAGAGAAATAATACACTTCAAATTCTATGTGTTTTTATTTTTCTCTAGTATCTCTCTCCTTTTTTCTTGATTGTAAAATAAATCATAATGACGTCTTCCTATTCATGAGAAAAAATAGGATAGTCGAAATTACAAGTATAAAATATTTAAATTATCCATAATGAAAGTTTGGACTGCAAAAATCAATAATTAAACTTCACAACGTAACGCTTATAATGTATTAATCATAAAAGGAGTTGAAGGGATCATAACTACCGCTTGATAGATGTACCAAATCGTTCTTGAGATTCACTCCTAGACGTGATATTACAAAAACTCATTTAGTTAGAACTTCTTGTAGCTTGGTCGTGAGTAGATGTCTCATGGCGATGACTGATGTATCGACTAGCTACATTTATCTCACATCATTTCTTGACGGATGCACGTAAAAGTACATGTTAGGAAAAGATCACTACAAGTGACGCAACAAACGTAGCGAAAAAATTGTAGATGCTCTACATTTGTAAGTGGATATACACTGTACGTATCTTGATATAAATTGAATGCAACGGATCAGGATAAGGTGGACTGTCAGTGTATATATATATTAAACCCATTTCTTCAACTGTCAATCAGTGGCGGATCTAGGGTTGAAGTTCAGCTAGGGCGGACGTTGACTGGTCAACGGTCAAATATTGACCATTGACCAGTCAACGGCCGATGCTTGTGAAAAAATAATGTAAAAATATTTTTAATAAATACGTAACTTATTAAGCAACAAGAAAATTATTTAATAGTGAAATATAATTCGATACAAGCCGTAATAATACTAAAAAGTGTTTAGTACAACTCCAAAAATATTAACTCGAGAGTAAAAAACTCTAAAAATACTTTCTTTATTATTCAATTTTGATCCACTTTAAAAAATAATAATAAATCCTTACTTGAAGATTTAGTCATGTAATTACCTTACATTTTAATTTTTCAAAATTTAGGGACCATAAGTGAAATTTTGAATTTAAAATATCTATTTCTCTTCCTCTTTCTCTTCTCCTTCAATCTGTAAGTTAAATATATATATATATATATATATATATATATATATATATATATATATACACACACACACACACATATACTTATATACACATATACTTACACACAAAATCCACTCTCCATTTTCTCTTTATTTTTCAAAACTCCAACACTATTTTTTCGCAAAATTCCAGCACGGACGGACGCGGGATCTCGCCATGTTGTAAATCTGCCGCCTGCTGCCAACTAAATTAATGCCCTACTCTCTCTATCTCTCTCTATTTTATCTATAAATAGAGGCTGGACACACCAAATTACTCACTAAGAATAAGGACATCAAGATTCAGTGTGCATAATGGAGTCGAAGACAATTCTTGTGGTCATTCTCTTGGCTATGGCTCTTCCGATTACTTCAGAAGTGGCAACAGCTAGGGATTTGGCTGAGACTTCAAATTCTGTAGACAATTGTAAGCTTTGTTCAGCTAAAGAAAATGAGAAGGAGACAAATGGGGTGGTTAATGATGCCAAGTATCCAGGAGGCGGATATGGAGTGTATCCCGGTGGCGGGTATGTAGGCTATCCCGGTGGCGGGTATGTAGGCTACTCGGGTGGTGGATATGGTGGACGTGGCAGCTATGGACGCAGTGGTTATGGAGGCTACTGCCGCTTTTACTGCTGCCTCTGTAATTACCATGGAGGCGGTCGTAGAAGGTGTTGTGCAATTATAATCCCGCAAGTAGACGGATCGTTGACAAGTAATATAGTAATAAATAGAGTGTCGAACCCACGAGGACTATATATTAATTTAACCTATCAATTTATAACCTAAATTCTAACAACATAGAGAAACACGGATTTAAATTTTGGTGGTGTGATTCTAGAACTAACTTAACTATTTTAATTAAACTTAAAATATCAATAATTAACTTTAAAAAGGTAAAAACGAATTCAAGATCTACTAACACTAGGATTTGCGAATCCATCAACACTTTCCTTAATCAAATATCCGTTTAACCATTTTAGCTTATAAAAATAGTAATCTCTCTCGATGGTCAATCAATTCTATATGTTATGCGAACCTAATTATCTCTAATTAAGCTTCGAACATAAACACATGCATTAAAATCTCAAGAACACCTAAATGGATTTCATAAAGTATAATAGTAATCTCTATCTATTATTGGACCCTATGTTATTCAATACCACGTGCTTAATCTATATTGAATCTCTCGACTTCAATATAGATCACAATATATTCTAATGGTGATCAAGCATTAAAATAATATAAAAACTGAATAAAGAATAATCAACCCAAGAAGTAATTAACTACTAAAATGGAAAACTTCTAATTAATTAAAAATCATGAGGTTTCATCGTTCATCCTAGAAATAAGTAAATTAGCCGGACATGGTTTCGTCAATTATGACAATAATTGACTTCATCATGATCCGGCGAAAGAAAAAGAAGAAAGAATAAATACAACCCGTGACTCTGGCTGAAGAATTTTCAATCCCGTGCCTTAATCTTCGATTCTCCTCTTGTATCTTGTTCTCAAAATTCGTCCATTTGTTCTGGCCATTATTCTACCTTTTATAACCATCTTCCAACTCTCCAAGACGTGTATTAGGTAGTTGAATTAATTTGGACTTGGTAGAATTCTAATCCAATCAGGTTTCTGCCAAAACTGTTCCGCGATATACCCTTGCGATCGCATGGTGTAATTACCTGCGATCGCATGGTTCAATCGTTTTGCATTCTGATGATTTTTGGTCCACCTTGCAATCACAGCCTTGTTTAACCATGTGATCGCATGGCTAACTTGGTTGCAGATTTGGTTTTCTTCCTTTAATATTTGCATGCTAAGCCCCTGAAGTATCGTTATCTTTGCAATTAAGTCCAATTTCTTCTATTTGCTCCCTTTTCGCCAATTCGACACTTGACTTTGATTATTTCCTAAAATAACAAGAAAACAACATGCAAATAAACTGAAATCAAATAATATGACTCATAATCGTCCCTTTTTGTGAGCCCAAATAAGTACAAAATTGTACTTATCAAATACCCCCAAACTTGAACTTTTATTCGTCCTCGAATAAACTAGCTAAAAATAATCATGCACTTAATAAAATAAGCAGTAACATACTTCACAATATAAATAGCTTGCCGTTCTTACTTCAGCTTTTGCAAAAAGAAAAAACTTATTATTCACGACGAGTGTTCAGGTAATACTATTGCAAACGTGATTCTACTTAACCAATACTTGATATGTGTGTGAGAGTAGTTAATCTGATTCACTTAATTTCTATGGTGGTGATAGCACAACCACTTGATCAACTTTTCCTTTCCCTCTCGTAAGGTACACTTTCCCCAAAATGATGTTTTATCTCAAATCCCGAGATTTTGGTTCAAATGTAACACTTCGCTCATTATTTTCTTGTTTGAGACTGGTTGAAAAAACTAATAATCGTGACAACCTAGGTATATGAAGATTCTCCAATTTATGAGCACTTTCGACCAGAAAGTTTCCACTAATTAAGTCAAACTCATTAGTCATCTAATCCTCAAATTTACTTTGCAAGAGATTTTTCACTGGACAGAAATAAAAATTAAATTTAAATAAATAAATAATTTTAATTTTTATATATAGATCTTATGTGGAAAACTCAATCCATTAAGCTTTCTAAATGACTCATGTAACGAGCTTGAGGTCGATGACTCCCAGGTCTTTCGAACCTTAGGGCATCAGGTTTTTAGAAACCCCTACGGGCCTTTTCACTCAAGTCAATTAGGCTACAAAAAGAGTTATAAGATATTAATAAGGTGCAAAACTCAATCCATTAAGCTTTCTAAATGACTAATGTAACGAGCTTGAGGTCGATGACTCCGAAGTCTTTCGAACCTTAGGGCATCGGGTTTTGAGAAACCCCTACGGACCTTTTCACTCAAGTCAAATAGGCTTCGAAAGGAGTTAAGCAATAATAAAAATAATTTTGTTCCTTGCGTGCAATACGTTCATGCTAGGGGATTAGATTCCTAACATTCGGTCAATATTTAGCTTCTTCTAACTGATCTAAAGTGCTCCACACAATTTTTTTTCAACATACATGATATCAATCATAACCTAGATAGCCACTATCACAGTTTAATTACCACACTTTCTCACTATATTGGTTACTTGTTCGAGATATAGATGATTTTTAGGTTCAAACAGGGTATCATATTATTTTCAACTTAAGTGCACCAACATAGCTAAAAATTATCTTAACTGGCCAACACAACACAATATCAGATATAGTCAAATAGTCTCACATTTAACCAATAGTAATAATATGTTCACAAGTCATGGATTAAAGAGAAATAATTAAATAAAAAGTTGCATCATTAGCCGACAAGGCTAGTCATATAACATAAATATGCAAACAAATAATAATTTTTTTTAAACGAAAATAAGTTAAAAATCAAATATCAATTATCGAATCAAGCAAAATTTTCATAATCACCCCCAAACTTGAAACAAACATTGTCCCCAATGTAAAATTTAAAATTAATAAATCAGAGACTTCCCTGAGGTATATCTGATGGTGCCGGGAGAAAAAGTGTGATAAGATCAACTGGAGGAGAATTCTGTATAGGTTGGTCAGCAAATCTTTGTTTGAATGTCATCCAGCGAGCCTTTAAGTTGTAACTCTAAAAAAAAAACTTATTAATAATAATAAAATAAATAAATAATTTTTTTTCTTGCGATCGCAAGGTTATAAAGTAATGCGATCGCAAGTACATGAAAATCTGAGCAGAAAGTTTTCTGCCCAGGCCATACGATCGCAGAGGGGTATACCATACGATCGCATGGTACAAAATTTGTTAAAATCAATTTTTTTTTAATTTTTAATTTTAAATATAAATTTAAAATAATTGAAAAACGTGCTTATGCAAGATGACTATGATTGTAGCCTCAAAACCTAAGAATTGAAAACCTACTTTAAAATCCTAAAAACCTAAAACGTGTAAATTGTCAATTGAAATCCTAAAACTGAAAAAATACGAAAATTTAAATAAAATGGTAGAAAAATGGGTTGCCTCCCATTGAGCACTTCTTTAAAGTCATTAGCTTGACTTTGTCGTGGTGATCGCTCAAGACACTTTGAATAGATCTTTGGAGGACTTGTTTTTCTTGCTTTGATCGACTTTGGAACAATTTTTGTTTACTTTCCAGAACTTGATTTTTCCCTTATCTTATTGATATGATTTTGTTTTGCCGCCCTGCTCGAATTCAACTAAGAAAATTTCAGCCTCCTCATCAGCTTTGGTCATAGAAGACGGATGGAACTCCTCTTTCTGCACATACTCTTCTTCTCTAAGTGGTGCATTATGATGTTGGGTAACAACTTTATCATCTAAGCTCCCTTTCTTCTGGTCAATGACATCAATCTCGAAACAGGAATCTGAAGAGCTTGTAAATTTAATTGCTTTGAACACATTGAATGTAACGTGTTCATCATTCACTTTCAGCATAAGTTTTCTTTTTTGAACGTCAATTACTGCCCGACCAGTAGCCAAGAAAGGTCGACTCAAAATGAGTGGTACATCCCTGTCTTCACACATATCCAGAATAATAAAATCAGCAGGGAATATGAACTTGCCCACTTTCACCAATATGTCTTCAACTATTCCCCTTGGGCGTTTGATTGTTCTATCTGCAAGCTGCAATGTTACTGTTGTTAGCTTTGCTTCTCCTAAACCGAGCTGCTTAAAAATAGAGTAAGGTATTAAATTCACACTAGCACCCAAATCACATAAAGCTTTATCAAAAAATAAACTACCAATAGTGCAAGGAATATTAAAACTCCCTGGATCTTTTAATTTCGGCGGTAGCTTGTTTTGCAAAATGGCACTGCATTCTTCAGTTAGCGCGACTGTTTCATGCTCTTCCAACTTTCTTTTGTTTTAAAAAATGTCCTTCATGAATTTAGCATAGCTATGCATTTGAGCTAATGTATCGGCGAAAGGTATGTTGATATGAAGCTTTTTGAATACATCCAAGAATTTTTTGAATTGCTGGTCTAGCTTATGTTTTCGTAACCTTTGAGGAAATGGAATTGGAGGGACGTAGGCCGGTGGTGGAATATAAGCTGGTGGAGAGTCTCTTTCTAGTGCAACTTCTGCGTCTAATTTGTTTTCTCTCTCTTTGTTGGACACAGTTTCCTTTTCTACACCTAGTCTAGTCACATGAATCTCTGGCAACTGAACTCCGCTTCTCGTGGTAATTGCATTTACTTGCTCTTTTGGATTGACCTCGGTATTGCTTGGCCATGTACCTGGTTGTCGCTCGATCAACAGTTTAGCCAACTGCCCAATCTGATTTTCTACATTCTTTATCGCAGCATCTTGTCTTTTCTGCATTTCTTTTAACTCAAATTCCATATGTGTGACAGTTTCTTCCAATCCCCATTTTCTCTCTTGTGGTCTCTCTTGATTTGGTGGATTCTGAATATTTTGGATGTTGCTATAGGAAAAGTTTTGATGATTTCTCCATCCTGGATTGTAAGTCTGTAAATACAGATTATTCTGCTTTCGCTGAAAATTTTGAACATATGCAACTTGTTCAAGAGATGGCATATCAACTTTTGTCAATGGACACTCTGAAGATTGATGGTTTGCCCCGCATGTTACACAAATTGGTGGAGACATCTGAACCATATTAGCTGAATGAGAATATCTCATTGCTTCCATCTGCTTTGCCAATGCATCGATTTTTGCCTGTACAAGCGAATTTGTGTCTACCTCATGTACCCCTGTTGCTTTCCTCTGCAATCCTCTTTCTGGCCACATAATAAACTGTTCACTCATGGTTTCAAATAGATCATAAAGGTCACCGGTGGATCTATTTTGGATAGAGCCACCTGCTGCAGAATCTACTGAAGAACGACTAGTTGTAGCTAGTCCAGAGTAGAAATAATGATTCTGAGCTACTAAAGAGAAACCATGACTTGGACACTTTCAGAGCAGTTGTTTGAATCTTTTCCATGTCTCGTGAAAATTTTCCAACTCAGATTGTTGGAAATTGGAAATTTCATATTTCAGTCTATTTACTCTGGCTGGAAGAAAATATTTCAGTGTAAATTTCTGGATCAGATCTGCCCAAGTAGCAATATTCCTAGGCAGTAGAGAATCTAACCATTCTCTAGCTTTATCCTTCAGTGTGTGTGGAAATAGCCTCATCTTAAGCGCATCTTCATTGACACCTTGGTATTTGAAATTTCCACAGAATTCATCGAAGCGAGAAATGTGGTAATATGGATTTTCATCTGTCATCCCATAGAACGATAGATTGTTCGAGAAAAAATTCATCACATCTGGTCTCAACTGGAAGTTATCGTGTCCATAAGGCGGATAGACTATGCTGGATCGATTCTCAACAATCAGTGGCATTATATACTCACCCATAAGGATATCTCGCTCATTAACTTCAACTGGTCGAGCTATTGGTGCTTGATTGTGTCTGCCATCTGCAGGTAACGGATTCTGGATTCGGTTATCCTCCATTGTGTCTTTCTGCTGTTGTTTCTTTTCTCTTTTTTCACGTTGTCGTCGGTGAAAGCTCCGTTCAATTTTTGGATCTAAATCAAATAGATCAAGATCTTTTGTACGGCGCATACACACTTAACACCTGAAAATTTAAAAAACAGATAAAATTCAGCAGTATCACGAAGATTTGAAAATATAAATAGAATAAAAATAAATAATACTAAAAAGAATTGTTAAAAGCCAAATTATAAATAAATGTAGCAATTAATAAAACTAGTCCCCGGCAACGGCACCAAAAATTTGTTGTGCGATTATAATCCCGCAAGTGGACGGATCGTTGACAAGTAATATAGTAATAAATAGAGTGTCGAACCCACGAGGACTAGATATCAATTTAACCTATCAATTTATAATCTAAATTCTAACAACATAGAGAAACACAGATTTAAATTTTGGTGTTGTGATTCTAAAACTAACTTAACTATTTTAATTAAACTTAAAATATCAATAATTAACTTTAAAAAAGGTAAGAACGAATTCAAGATCTACTAACACTAGGATTTGCGAATCCACCAACACTTTCCTTAATCAAATATCTATTTAACCATTTTAGCTTATAATTACCATAGATTGAAAATCGGTGATCCTAAAATAATCAAAAGCCTCTCTCGATAGTCAATTAATTCTATATGTTATGCGAACCTAATTATCTCTATTTAAGCTTCGAACATAAATACATGCATTAAAATCTCAAGAATATCTAAATTGATTTCATAAAGCATAATAGTAATCTCTATCTATTATTGGACCCTATGTTATTCAATACTACGTGCTTAATCTATATTGAATCTCTCGACTTCAATATAAATAACAATATATTCTAATGGTGATCAAGCATTAAAATAATATAAAAACTGAATAAAGAATAATCAACCCAAGAAGTAATTAACTACTAAAACGGAAAACTTCTAATTAATTAAAAATCATGAGGTTTCATCGTTCATCTTAGAAATAAGTAAATTAGCCAGACATGATTTCGTCAATTATGATAATAATTGACTTCATCATGATCCGGCGAAAGAAAAAGAAGAATAAATACAAACCGTGACTCTGGCTGAAGAATTTTCAATCCCGTGCCTTGATCTTCGATTCTCCTCTTGTATCTTGTTCCCAAAATTCGTCACTTTGTTCTGGCCATTATTCTACCTTTTATAACCATCTCCCAACTCTCCAAGACGTGTATTAGGTAGTTGAATTAATTTGGACTTAGTAGAATTCTAATCCAATCAGGTTTCTGCCAAAACTATTCTGCGATATACCCTTGTGATCGCATTGATCAATCGTTTTGCATTCTGCTGATTTTTGGTCCACCTTGCGATCGCAGCCTTGTTTAACCATGCGATCGCATGGTTAACTTGGTTGCACATCCGGTTTTCTTCATTTAATATTTGCATGCTGAGCCCCTGAAGTATCGTTATCTTTGCAATTAAGTCCAATTTCTTCTGTTTGCTCCCTTTTCGCCAATTCGACTTTTGACTTTGATTATTTCCTAAAATAACAAGAAAACAACATGCAAATAAACTGAAATCAAATAATATGACTCATAATCGTCCCTTTTTGTGAGCTCAAAAAAGTACAAAATTGTACTTATCAGAAGGTGCTGCGGATATGCAGGTGAGGCAGTGGAAATACAGCACCAATCCTAAAATGAGAAGGAAGAGCACGAGAGATGCCAATATGTCGATTTACTAGTGTTTTGCGAGTTTGCAACATTATCATTGCTTTAATTATGGGTGTGTGTATAAGGATGGCAAAAAAAACCCGCCACCCCGAACCCGCCTCCCCCTGAGCTGCCTCGCCCTGCTTATTCGGGTAATAAGGACAGGTCCGAGGTAGAATTTTTTGCGCTGCGGAGGTCATGGGGCTGGCCCGGGGCCGCCCCGCGACCCACCCCCATCAAATTTTTTTTTTTTTTTTTTTTAAAATTATAACATAGAAAGCAAATTTAAATTTTGTTAGAAATGGACTAGAGAATAATCAAATCCGGGTTGATGTTATAAATTATAAATCTTAACCACTACACTACAATCTCATTCTAGTATCTTTTTTGTTTTGTTGGCTACAAATATTTAAAAAAAATTATTTTTTCAGTTTTACAAAACAAAAAAATTTTTGTGGGGTGGTTGGCGGGTCAAAGAGTTGACCCGCCCCACCCGCCAGCCCTGCGAATTCGCGGGGTAAAAATTTCGTAGGGGCGGGACAGGGCAAGGCGGACCCTCCCCGGACCCTCCCATTGCCATCCCTACTTATGATGAAGTTAAGAACATGTTTGGTATATTTTTTATAATTTTTTTTCTTAAACTTATTTTTAATCATGTATTTCATATAACTTACAACTTTTATCAATTTTTCAACCACACATTTCACTATTGTTTTCAAAAATCTCCTAAAAAAATATTTTTAAATTCCATCAAATAGGCATTAAATCTACAAATATCGACTACAAGAATTTGGAAAGTACTTGAATATGAGAAAAATATTTTTTGAGTTAGATTAATCAACACGACATAATTAGTTGTTCATTTTAATTCTTTACGATCTACCATTTTATTTGTATCAAATTAACATGTTAGTTTGATCTTGTCTCCAAATAAATTATATCAATTCTATGTACCAATATTGGATGAATGAAATTTGGTACTATCATGTAGAGAAATGATATAACGGCAACACTGGACACCGATTATGGTGCCCATTACCTACATGGCAAATGCCATGTGGGTAACTTTTTCTCCCTCGTGTGATTCGAATTCTTGCCCAAATTTAAGAATGCGATTTATGGAAATTTGAGAAACAAATTGATTATCAAGACTTTCTGACTGTATCCTTATCAAAAATGGTGAATCACAAGGGTTGACACCCTTTTTTTGGTTGAAAAAATAACCCACGTGGCAATGCCATAATCAGTGCCCCACTGTTAGCACTATATCATTTCTCCTATCATGCATGCCTACAAAATAAACAAAAATGAACTTCAAGAGAAAAAAATCTATGAAACATAGATAAATATAAATTAAATAAGATAAAAACATAAAAGATACATATTTTTCTCTAGACCAAAAATATATGACTTTAGTGCTTGGAGTATTAATTACAGTTGTAGACAAATTAGGGAGTATTAATTTCAATTGCAATTGCAAGGGGCAACAATTGGAGGTGAGTTAGGATTTTTGGGAAAATTAGAGATGAATGAGGGTTAAAGGGTTGGTCGAAGGTGAATGAAAGTAAGGGAACCATACAGTGTACGTAGAGGAGTAGGGCTAGGGGTGACCGGGATGGGGAAAACAAAATGGTACGTACGGTAGAGGGATAAGATGGGGGACGGGGAAGGGTACGGTGGGGGAACTAGAACCTGAATTATAAATGAAGAACTAGAGACGAAGTTACATACGATCAAACCAATTTATTTATTTTCTCTTTATATTTATTAAACTTTATTGTATCTTTAAACAAATGTCTCGGTCTACAATAATGTGACTTTTTAACTATTATAATTGACATTCCATTTGCAGGGACACACTAGCTACAAAAATTGAAAGTTCAAATCATGTTTTCCAAGAATAGTTAAATGAGGGCATTGGGTGTTCATTGGACCGTATATGCAATTTTCCTTTTAGAAATATATATTTATTTTTTAAAAGGAAAATGGAATGATTCAACCTTCTATTTTTGTAGGAAATTAATGAGTCGTCAAAAACAAGTTTTTTATGTGGTATAGCTGTTGAAATGTCAAATGTCTCCACGTGCCAAGGATATTCAATAAAATGATGACGATAACTCATTTTATTAAGTTCATGTTTGGCTAAATTTAAATTATAATTTAAATTTATCAATCATACTTTGTATCTACATATTTTGTAAAACTCACAATTTACTACTTACTTATTATTATCCACAAAACACTCAAAAAATAATTTTAATATGATTAGCCAGGTAAGTTTAAGCTGAAAAGTCACATGGTACATGAATCCAACAGAAAATGTTGATTGGCAATTGCCTCAAAATCAAGCTTGACTCTGACAAGAAGGTAGACCTTGAAGACGTGAGAATTGGACAAGAAATGTTTCTCTCAAGCTTAATTATAGGAAATGGAAAAAAAAAAATAAAAAATTTGACTCAGACCAGAAGGTGGGACTTGAAGACGTGAGAATTGGGCTAGAAATGTTTCACTCAAGCTTAATTATGAGAAATGTAATAAATAAATAAATAAATAAATATATATATATATTGAGTCAAAGTCAATAATTAGTATTAAACACACATTTGACGAGACTCACAACTTCTATCAACTTTCAATAACACATTTCATTAACTTTTATCAAAATCTACTAAAATTGATTTTTAACAAAACCAAACAGATATTTAATATGTATCACTTCAAACCATAGTTACAAAACCTAGACTTGCTTGATCAAGAAACTAGTAAATATATATGACTCGGCTCGGTCTAAATAGTACGTTTAGATCGGTTAGCTATTCAATCAATTGTAGACTGACTCAACTTGCTGATTTTTTTCTTTTTTGGTTACAAAACTAGCAAATTAAGTCCTAATGGTTCTTAAAAAATTACAATAATCACAATAATGGAGCATTCAACCACAAATTAATTTTAACCACATATTTTATATAATTCACTATTTTTATTAATTTTTTAACAATCTCAAACAAGCTATAACTTTTGACAGTACGCAAAATTCAGCAATACATGGTTAACTCCATTTGCTCCAAATGAACTTGAGTAAACCCTATGTAGGGTTCAAGGATGTAGACTATATAAGTCAGAGGTCTACTCACCTCTAATAACACATCTCCCTCTAGATTTTATCTATAAATTGAGATATTCATTAAGAATAAGTATATCAAGAATTCAGTGTACATAATGGAGTGGCCGAAGACAATTCTTGTTGGCATTCTCTTGGCTATGTTTCTTCTTATTGCTTCAGCTAGAGAATTGGCTGAGACTTCTAATTGTAAGTTTTGTGTTTTATAAATTTATTTAAGATGAGCATTAATTATATATTATGAATCGTTAATATTTTAATTTGTTTGTGTTATTAAAGCCAAGTCTAGAAGCCCTTATAGAGGTAGAGGCTCTCCTCAAGTCCCTGTTTACGTCATTTCTACTCCCAATCCTGGAAGCCCTAATGGAGGTGGAGGCTCTCCTCAAGTCCCTGTTTACGTCCTTCCTACTCCCAAACCTGGAAGCCCTAATGGAGGTGGAGGATCTCCTCAAGTCCCTGTTTACGTCCTTCCTACTCCCAAACCTGGAAGCCCTAATGGAGGTGGAGGCTCTCCTCAAGTCCCTGTTTACGTCCTTCCTACTCCCCAACCTGGAAGCCCTAATGGAGGTGGAGGATCTCCTCAAGTCCCTGTTTACGTCCTTCCTACTCCCCAACCTGGAAGCCCTAATGGAGGTGGAGGCTCTCCTCAAGTCCCTGTTTACGTCCTTCCTACTCCCCAACCTGGAAGCCCTAATGGAGATGGAGGCTCTCCTCAAGTCCCTGTTTACGTCCTTCCTACTCCCAAACCTGGAAGCCCTAATGGAGGTGGAGGCTCTCCTCCTCAAATCCCTGTTTACGTCCTTCCTACTCCCAAACCTGGAAGCCCTAATGGAGATGGAGGCTCTCCTCAAGTCCCTGTTTACGTCCTTCCTACTCCCAAACCTGGAAGCCCTAATGGAGGTGGAGGATCTCCTCAAGTCCCTGTTTACGTCCTTCCTACTCCCAAACCTGGAAGCCCTAATGGAGGTGGAGGCTCTCCTCCTCAAATCCTTGTTTACGTCCTTCCTACTCCCAAACCTGGAAGCCCTAATGGAGATGGAGGCTCTCCTCAAGTCCCTGTTTATGTCATTCCTACTCCCAAACCTGGAAGCCCTAATGGAGGTGGGGGCTCTCCTCAAGTCCCCGTTTACGCCCTTCCTCCTCCATATCCTAAAAGCCCATTCCGAGGCTGAGAACGCGGCCCATATGCACAACCTCACATTAAGCCTCACAACTGAATTCAACTCTAAAGGTGTAGCATTTACACAACGTCTTGCTCTGTGGATGAATACGATGCCAATATATATGTTCATTTAGTAGTGCTTTGAGAGTTTTTCAATTTTTTTTGTAATACAGTGGTTTGAGAGTGTAATACTCTATAATTAATATTTTCTTTTGATATTGAAGTATAGACAGAATTAATTCCAATTATTTTGATGAAAATAAATTGTTTGGAAAAATTCAATTATATGGGAAAATATTGAGACGTAAGTACATAAAATATCTAAGGTTGGAAGAACATTCAATCCATTTCGGTCAACAAACTGGTTCGAATCATAATTGAACTGTTTAGGACAAAAACAATTTTAAGGAAAAAAATTATAGCATAGGCACCTACTTTTGCAATATGTGTGAATGAGTCCATAACCTTGATGTGCAAGCAACGCCAGAAGATCTTATAATAATAATAATAATGTTTTAAAATTATGAATAATGATGAATGACTATTTAGTGTTATTTACATGTCTATATAGTTGTTCTTCTTACTCTAGAAGAGTATATTATATTTAGATTGTATCTTCCATTGAAACAATATATATAAGTGACAAGAATGGGTATATACACTTAATCTCTAATTGTCTTCTATTTTTATCTATAACTCTCTTAGTTTTATAACATCTTGTCAGCATGAATGGACTCTCGAAGAATATTTAATCTCCTGAATAAAGCACAACTTAATAATTATTAATATATAGATGAATTTTTGTATGGGGACCATTCCTCCTACTAATGAATTTTTCATTAACAAATAATCAAGGTTCTTGATTTATGCTCTAAATCTACTAAAACTTTTTGAAACTCTTATACCCACATCCAAACACATTCCAAAAAAGATTTAATACATCTAGACCGTTATATTAGCTTAATCAAGGGCCATGAATATTTGTCATATATATTCATTTGTCAAATATATTAGTAGGAGAAACGGTCTCTTTTTTGTATTGTTCTAGAAAAACCACAACTTTAATTTATAAGAATATAATATACATATTCTAAAGGAGTAGAAATTTATACGCATCAATTTTCTAGATGAATATGTCATTTATGTTCTTAAAGAAACACAACTCACATATATAAACATTCAATAAAATATTCTATTGAAGAATACAACTTTATACAAATTAATAGTCTCGAAAAATATCATGTTGTTCTTGAAGAACAACTTTATATAGATCGGTATTTCTGAAAAATATGTGTTGATACTCTTGAAGAAGCATCCTTCATATATATCACTATTTGAATATATCCGAAGAATATTGTACTTGTCCAAGAAAACACTACAAGAAAAATAGGCTACAAACGTTGTCATAGGTCTTTAGCAACATGCATCTGTAGGTTGCGTCTTTGATGTTGTCGAAAAGTAGATGTCTACAGCAACATGTAATGTTCGTTGCAAAAAATAAAAAGTCTATTGCCTTTTGTATTTTAGCAACATACCTTTGAATTTTAACAACTTGCATTGTTTGTTGTGGTAAGACTAGACGTGTGATCTTTTAACAACATTCAAGTGTACGTTGTCATTTATTTTTAACAACGTTCCTCTATACGTTGTTATTTATTTTTAGCAACATTCTTCTGCATGTTGTTATTTCATTTTAACAATAGTCTTCTGCACGTTGTCTTTTTTTTTTAACAACAATTTTCTATTTTTAAAAAATTAAATTTTTTTAACATAATCCACATGAATGTTGTGGTTTTTTATTTTTATTTTTTTAAAAATATATTTTATATGTTGCTTTGCATTCTAGATATATGTATAAAACTCAATCCATATACCACATAAACCCTTAAATAAAATTTATACAAAATTAATGAACTATGAACAAGGCTAAACAAATTGAATATATTATAAAGTACTGGAATTTGTATTTACTCATACAAAATATGCCATGTAAGTTTCTTCAAACATGATATAAAGCTGGAACCAAAATCTAACAAAACACGCATGCCGTGGAAGTTTCTTGCCGTTACAAATATTTAATCTACCAAAATCTTGAAACTGACAATGATTGCTAGTGAGAAACCGACAATATATTCAATTGCGAGGTCATTGAAGAAGCCAACAAGACCCGTGATCAATCAAATAAGAAGAGCAAGATCCCATTTGACAAAAACATTCTCCTGTATTTGAACTTTTTCGTAAACCTCCAATACTGCTGAAATAGTTCATTTTCGACTATCCTGCAAAGAACTTTCCTTCCAGTAATTGAAATAACAATCGAAGGAAACCATAAATTTGGCTGAGAGATTGAATTTATGACAACCATTGAGGGAAACCATAAATTTGGCTAATATGATTGAATTTACACCCATTTATCAAAATTTGTCTATTTTATACAAAATGCTATTAAGTAAGGGAAACCTGATCTACAAGCCCTAAGCATTAGAGTAATAAATAGAAAAACATAGTTTGAAGTAGACCCAAAAGTAAAAAATAAGGACTAGAAATTATCAACTGATATGAGTATATAAAATGTCTAGAAGCTATAATTCTCAATAGGATTCTTAAAGGCAACAACTAGAAATGACAAGGCAACAAATAGAAATTGTCAACTGATATGAATTCATAAAATCACTATGGAATTCTCAGTGGGATTCTTAAAGGGTTGTATCCCATCTCTTTAACTAAAGGCATCTTTCAAATTTAGGGAGCTTGTGAAAAGCAACCCCTCAACACCAACGCCTAATGATCCTTCAGAATTCTCTAATCTTGCAACTAAAGGTGCTTGTCCAATTGCCACTAACATTGTGAAAGCAAGTCCAATTTTTAACCTGTGACAAATTCTTGTGGCTGGAGCTTAAGTAGCTTAAGTAACTCCAACTATGCTGGCAATGAAGTTAAACCAGAAAACAACCTGCAACTAGCTTCATAAACCATTTTGTTCTTACGAAAGATGGCTATAAAATTTTATATAATGAGTGATTGAAACATTTTAGCAGTTAAGTATTCCTATGAAGCCTGTTTATTCATCCTGCAAACTTATTGCACTTTTTGCCTCAAAATCACTCCTTCTAAGATAACCCCTTCAGCTATTTTACTCGGAAGTACTTGAAGAGATAACTGAGTTACTATTAAAGGTTCAACATTGCCACACTTGATCGACTATAGAATCAATGCAAGGGGAACCAAATGCATCATATAAACGCAAACTGTTACTGCAATCAATACACAAGTATAAGAAATGAATTTCTCAAGGAGATAAGAGTATAAAAAGACATGCTTAAGCGCTAAATATTTCCATGGGAGATGAAACTGTTGGCGGATTTCTGTGTAAATGACTCCAAATTGCAGAAACAAGAACCGAATGAAAAGCAAGTCGAGGCAAGTGTTGAACACTTTGTCCTTAAGTCGAATTTGTCCCGCAACGGTGCTTACGGTTATGCCAATCAACTCCAAAGATACAACGACTTCTTACTTGTGTTTGAAGCACTTCAAAACACAAGCACAACAAACCGGAAATCGATTTTGTACTCCAAAAGATGAAATGAAATGTAAACCAGAATTTCTTATGCACTAAATGCAATAACTTTGTTCAAAAGATGAAAAATCTGATATGGATTGTTTTGCATATATTTTCTCTATTACTTCTCTATCGAAATGGACGTCCAGAGGCCCTTTTTAAAGTTGAAGATCGGTTGAAAACGAAAAGGTAAGGAACCAAATCGTGCAACACTTCAAAAGGACATGTCTGTTCACGCAAACCTATGCGATCGCATGATTTTACCAAGCTGCGATCGCAAGGTACAAAAATCAAAACATAACTTGATCCAATTTAACCATGCGATCGCAACGCTTTGTCTCCTGCGATCGCATGGAAGGACACAAAAACGTTCTGCTTAAAATTTAGGCAGATTGCGATCGCAGGTGGAAAAACCCATGCGATCGCATGGTCAAAACTTTGACCCAAAATTGTCCTTTTCCGTAATTTCTCATTCATTCGATATTGGTTTCGAGATGCCAAATATACCCTTTAAACATGCAAATAATTCTGAATTTTCTTTCGAGCCCCCATGAGGGGCGCTGCCCCTTCAAACCTCGCGACCTGACCGGGCAGGTCGATCTCCGTTCTTCCGAAGCGGCGAAGTGGCAAACTATTTTGCCTAAACAGATTGGGTCGGGTTTGTATATTTTGGCCAAGTTGACACGAAGTCACTTAGTTAATTTCTCGAATTTTAAACCAATTTCCAACAGAAACAAAAAATTTTTGTCATAAATCTTGAGCTGGATTATATTTTTTGTAGTTTGGTATGCTAATAGAATATCATTTCGAAATGTTTCCAAATGGGAAAGTTGTTAATGATCAAGCCATTGGAGATCTAGAGGCGAGGGAAGAAATTTTGAACACTATTTTGGACCTTCAAGATCTTGTGGTTTTATGTTTGTTATTTCTTACCTTACTTTGAAGCTTGTAACGTGCAGTGTGTTGGAAATAGTTGTTTATTTTTAGTGAAATAGTTATTTATAAATTGGTTTGACCAATTTTGACCAAATATTCAGGTGAGTCCCGATAATCGATTATTATAAATTTATAGTTGAATGTATTCTACTCCGTAAGTAGATGTTCGTGGTACATTTGGTTTTACAAAACTATTTTCGAATGAATAAGAAATTAGTATCAAAAGTTGACACCTTGAAAGTATAAATTGGATGTTGTAGTAAGTTGGGAAGTGTATCTCACATCGGAAAATGACATGAAGTTGAACCAATTAATATACTTCTAGTTTGAATTTGGGTTTGGGCTCCAAGGAGCACTGCAAGTCTTTAGAGGAGATGAGGCTTATATAATATCAGGTTTGATTCAAAGCCCAAGCGCGCGCGCGCCAGGCTCTAGTCGTGGGTCGCCTAGTATAGTTTTTTTTAGATAAAATAATTTATTGATTTTATTTTATTTTAATTCATCATTCCGAATTTGACACATGTCACGTGTCTATAAAATGTCTGTTGGATTAGAACAGACACGATTGTTGAACAAGTCCTTCTAGCTCTGGCAACTGTTCAATTGAGTCCTTTCAAGTGTTGTCTTTTCAGACAAAACTTTTGGTATGTTATAAATAAGTCCCTATAGTTCTGCGAATTTTCATTCCATTCCATCAGAATTTATCTTGCATTCATTCTATATCCTAGTATTCGAGTTCTCATTTTATAGAGTACTAAACAATTCAAGTTCGCCGTCCTTTTAGTTTGTAGTACTACTTCCAAAAGAAATTGATCATTGTATCTTGGGAGACGTTTGCCACAATACCGTAAGCACCGAGGTAAAGCAAATACGTCTTAAGGAAAGAGAGTTGAACTATTGCCTCGATCAATGTATTTCAATTTCAATTTGTCATTGTCATTTTTAAATTTAACTAAGTATTCTACCAGAATATAATAATTTAGTAGATAAAATTAACTAACACATTGTGTATATCATATCACAGGTGGAGTGTGGTAGCACCATTTAGCACTATTTTTTTATGATTGTTACATAAGTAATAAAGTAGAATTACTCTAACTGTGTTTGATTCCCTTTCTTTTCCATGGAAAATGAAAATTTTCCACCAATTTTCCAGCTTTGGTCTGTTTGATTGGCAAAATTTTCCATGGAAAAGTCATTTTCTCACATATTTTTCAACTTTTGTTTGATTGCAACCTTTTTTTTTCCATGGAAATTTTTTTCAAAATTTTCTACTTTTGGCCATATTTTCCTTGTTTTCAAGGAAAATATTTTCCAAGAGAATTTATTTTCCATGAAAAATTTGTTAACCTTTTCCAACCCATTTATTTTCCATGGAATATTGTCCAACTCATATTTTCTTGGTAATTCATTTATATGGAAAATATTTTCTTTCCATCCAAATTTTCCACTTGCAATCAAACACAGCCTAAATGTCACTTCATTTTTTATTTGAAAAGGGGAAAAAAGAAGAAGACTTTTTTAGTAGATACTAGTTTTTGCTACGTGCGTTGCACATTCGTGAAAAATGTAGGAATGTAGTAAGTAATTAGTAGTGGGATATTTAATTGAAATGAAAAAAATAGGGTATTTTTTATTCTGATACAATTTTTTTTTTCTGATAAAAAAAAAAATTAGAGCACACCCAATTTATATAAATACTCTATGAAATTAGATAACAAACATCTATAGTGAAAAAAAAGTAATTTATATTGATATATAACATTCATTTTGAAATAACAAAATTATATTTTTTACTTAAAATAAGTAAGAAAAATAATACACTAAAGCTTTTATAGAAAATGTATAGAAATGAAAGTAAATTTATATTTATTTGAAATGATTCTAATCAATGAAATGTAAGAATTGTGGGACATGTGATGAATACATTGAACAAAAATCTTGGATTGATTCCAATGAATATTTTACAAAAATCTAAAAATTCATTTGTCATGTTACACTTTTGTAACTTTCACCCGTAATTGAATGCATGTGACTCCCCCATGAAACCTTACTTCACCAAACTCCATCTCATTCTATTTAATTGAAGTTAGAATTACCATTTCAGAGAAGAAGGGAAAGAAGAGAAAAATTTAGAGGTTTATGATAATACTATTCATTTTTCTAAATATATGTTTCTTTTTATTAAGTTAATTATTCTGAATGAATTTTAATGTGAATTTGTTGTAAATTTTTTTATCTAATTGAAATTGGTGAAAAATTGAATGAAAAGTAAAAGGAAAAAAGTTAAGGAAAAAATAATAGCATTTATTTAGAATAATTTGTAAACTTAAAAGGTAAAATAAAAAAACAAGATTAGTAAAAAATTGAATAAAGATTAAGTGTAAAAAAAAAAAAAATAAGAAAAATAAATTAAAGAATTTTTTTTTAGGTTATGGGCATATCTCAACAATTTTAAAACAGTAGGGACTTTTCATGCAATTATTCCTAAAATAAAATTAAAAATGACAGTGCCCAACATGTTTTTAAAAAAAATAAAAAAATTTCCCCAACACAGTGTTGTCGAATTACTCGGCAACAAAAAAAAAAAAAGTTTTTAAACACAATGTTGCCGAGTTAGTGTAAAATAAATAAATAAATAAAATTTCCAAACACAATGTTGCCGAGCATTGTATAAAAATAAAAAAAAATTAAATTCAATGTTGTCGAGTTACTTGACAACTATAATGTCAAAAGATGATTTTAGATCTCAACCTGCGGATAACATGGCAGAGATAAGCATTTTTTAGATTAATATGTAATAAATATTGAAATTGAAATAAGAAAAGCAAAACCAAATAAGCACATAATTCGTATAAAAAAAATTAAATAACTAAGATTCGTAAACAGCCTTGGTAAAGTGATGTGGCAAAGTAACCATTTTTATATTTTTATTGAATTGTACCACTTCGAGAATTTGAATTGGACCAAACCCTCATTTTTTTAGATTAGGTGTATATTCCTAATGATTTTGAAACAACATTGTAAAAAAACACTTAAAAATTTTTTTTAATTCAATGTTGTCGAGTTACTTATAAAAAATAAAAATAAATAAAAAAATTCAATTTGTTTATAAGATAAAATAAAAAAGATTAATGGAAAAATTGAATGAAAATGTGTAAAATAAAAACAAATAAAGAAAAATAAACTAAATGAAAAAAATTGTGAAAAAAATTAGAAAAAGAAGGAAATGAAAAAAAAAATGTGTTACTGTTCATTGGCGAGTAACTCGCCAATAAACAGTAAACTACTGTTCATTACTAACAGTAAAAATTTTTTTTTTGAGAAAATTTGTTTGAGTGTAAATTGACTGTATGTTCTTCTTTTCAAATAATTACGGCAAGAGTTATGAGTGAAGGCTGGTTGCATCTGCACCAATATTACTTTTCAACTTTGCCAACTTTTCAGGTAGAAGTATTCGCTCTTTCGCCGTGTACGCACAGCTTGTTTCGATAGGAACCATTCTGCCAGCTCCAATGCCTAGCTTGTCCTCATCCTTAGAGATCTGAAACCTGTATTTGGGAAGGATGCTCAAATTCACCTCTGCCTCACCTTTATGCATATTAAAGAAATAATAAAAATAATAGGATATCGATATAGTACCTGAACTGATCACCCTCTGTAACAATATCCTGCATTCAAACAACAGCACAAAGCACCAGCTTAACAATCAAAATTTATCTTTAAAACAGAAAAAGAACAAAAGTACAAAAGAAAAATGAAGACATGAATATGCAGAATATGAAATTGTCTACCTTTACAAGTCTGTCTAAAAGGTAAGCAGCGCTTTGTACATTGGGATCTGAATCAGCGGAAACCTTACACAAAGCTTCAAAAATCTGATTGAAGAGCACTATAAAATTTCCTCTCATAACCTACAAATTAGCAAGAATGAAATCCAAAATTGATATACATAAAGAAGAAAAGACACAAATTACAAGATTCATGTTCAGTCCCTCACCTTTGCTATGTTATACAGAGCTTCACAGGCATAATAACGAACTCTACTATCTTGATCAGAAAAGGAGTACAAGACTGGTGGTACGATTTGCTGACAAATCAGATCCAGAGCAGTAAAATGCAGTAAATAAAAGTTAAAATTGCAGAAGCAACAAAAAGAAAATAATAAACAAGAGAATTTGTAAGCAAACAGTAATCAATTAAGGCACATCAAGGGCGACGTAGAAAATAGAGATCATTCACTTAAGAACCTGCATTGCATTTCTTTATCCATCCAAGAAAAAGCATTTAATAACAAACACCAACGTGACAAAACAATTTTTTCATCCAATAGAAAATGGTCTAATGAAAATGTTGAATTGTTCCAGCAAGCAGCAGCATCATAAATTAAACTTTTCTATGTGGGAAACACATGATAACCCCATGATGTCTTTTTGTTTTTGATAAAGACATATCATATAGTGGTTCCCACATTCTCCTTAGTTGGAAGAAGTATTGAGTTCTGAGACTCCACCTTTGTTTGATGATTAGAGGATCCCTTATCCTCTTTAACAGTTGTAGTTATGTCTATAAGACTATAACTAATAAAATTATGATTCTTATCAAAAAAATAATTATAGCATCTATTTGCGGCCTGATCTTTCTTCCTGAACCTATGAGTAGCTCTCCCTCTCTCACATGGGAAAAGTCAACCACAGAATGTTGTGTTTTTAACCCAATCTTAAAATGCTGAAGATCAAATTCCATATCTCCTTATTACTGTTTCAAAGATTGCTGTGTTAATTTTTCTATTGAACTATGCACATCAATGATCCACCATTTATGCCATTTCCTGGTCATTAGTTAAAACAGTAACATGAGATATCAAGAACTATGAATATAGGCATGATTTAAATTATCACTCCCATTAACATAACAATAAATGGACCTGCTTGTAATATGTAAATATATCATTTCGCGCTCCAGGTTAAAATTTGGTAATCTACTACCATTTCACTAACCAGGCCGGAAAAATGACCATCCTCAGAATGAAAGTAAAAGAGCACATTTATATACCTTGACATTCAATATCATGTAATCATAAAAATCCATCATTCACAATTGTACACTCACAGTGATAGCATGTGGCCTGCAGCAGTTTCAATTTCTTACTCTCCAATCACTTAATTAATATGACATACTTATTCACACATTACTGAGAATCCTTAACCAGTCCCTGTATATCCATTGATGGAACTGAACTCAAATGAACTATGTGGTGTCATATAACACAATCAGTTAGGCCATTCTTTGTTTCTTGAATAAATTTTCTATAAAACGTTTTCTAATATTTTATCATTACCTCATGGCTGAAGAAAAAGTAAAGTAAAGTTCACATATGGAGAAAAAGGAGTAAATTTAATAAATAATCACCCAACTTCAAAGTATTACTCATTGCTCACTCATCTATCTCAAACAATTATCCATTCATTATCAGACTCATTTTTGTCAATTAACCTTAACGGAAAATGCCACATGACAAACGGAATCTTATGTGGCACAAAAATATGTTAAAATCTGCCACATAGGAAAAAAAGGAGGAAAATCTGGAACAAACAAATAACATCTACATACAAATATCGTCAACATCATTATCTACATCACTCAAGTTGCATTCATCTAATTTGTATATAGACGTTATTTGTTTGTTCCGAATTTTCCTCTTTTTTTTTTTAAATCTATGTGGCAGATTTTAACAGATTTTTGTGTCACATAAGATTCCGTCCGCCACGTGGCATTTTTCGTTAAGATTAATTGACAGAAATGAGTCGGGTGATGGATGAATAATGATTTGAGATAGATGAGTGAGCAATGAGTAATACTTCAAAGTTAGGTGAGCAAGTGGTAAAGTTGGGTAAAGTTTGGTAACTATTTATTAAATTTACTCGAAGAAAAAGTCTAAAATCTTTATTTATTCACATATTTAGGAACTGTTAGCTCAAGAGGTTGTGCTGCTTCGGAAGAAAGACCTACGGTTGCCGCCGCTAATCCTATCAAACCTCCCTAAATGCAAAGTAAAATATGTATATATAACAAATCCAAATTGCAAAATTGAACTTCACAATTATTCAACACATCAACTAAGATGTTAAATGACGAAAACCCATTTCCAATGTCAATCAAGAAAATGAAACGAAAACCAATTTTCAATGTCAATCAAGAAAATTAAACGAAACAAAACTTACTTTCCGATGATTCGCCAGGGGCGAGTGGGTAAACTCGGTGGCCAACAAATTGATCACCGAAGTAACTTTATCGTAATCTCCTACCAACGCCAAATCTTCACTATCCCTTCCACCTAGAATCCACAAACCACAGAAAACCAAACAAGTACACAAAAATTCAAAAAATGGGATTCTTGGTATATATGCCTATTCTAAGACATGAGTTGTTGTGTATTATGAAATTTCTGCAGCATCTAATCAATTTTTGGAATCCTTTCATCAAATACTAGAGTGCATTTGATTAGATGATGTATTGGTTTCTTTGTAATTGAGAAATTAAATTGCCAATGACTCGTAGTGATGAAGTGAGAATTTTTTTTAAGGGGTATTGCTGGAGTAAATGAAATGAATTAATCACAATAATTCGTTCATTACATTTCTGTCCACAACCTTGCTGAATGTGTAGCATGAATCAGCTCTCCTCCTTCTTGTTCTGTTCTCTAGCTCTATACATGAATTTGGCAACTCACAATGAGTTTGATTTTGTCTTTGACTTGCCTTTTTAAAAGCTATTGCTGAGTAACTCGGCAATGAACAGTAAATTAATGTTCATTGCCGAGTAAATTACTGTTCATGAATTTTTATTTTTTATTTTTACTTATGTGTGGGTTTTTTCATTTTCTTTGTCTTTTTCTAATTTTTTTCACTTAATAAGATTTTTTTCTTGTCGAAACTTCAGAAAAAATATTTAGTTCCAAACATTTTTGGTCGGCCAAGTAGTTCTTATCCGATTTGATTGAATTTTTTCACGAGAATCACAAACCCAATTCAACTGCATTGTTAAAAGGTGAAACTATTTTCTTTTTTGCATATTATTTTGTTTAATTGCACATTATATTTTGAGGTTTTTCTGGATTTTTATTTCTGAAATAAGAAATGAGTATTTTTGCTGTGATCTTCTTTTGAATTCTTTAATGTGCTATGTTATATTTGTATGGGGTTTATTTGGACAAGATTGTAGAGCCATCGCAACCAAGCTAGCAACTCAACCGTGATGGTTGCCGAGTAACTCGGCAACCAACGGTTGGCGAGCTACTCAGCAACCGTGTTGGTTGTTGAGTAGCTCGGCAACCACGCTGGTTGCCGACCATCTCGACAACCAGCTTGGTTGTCGAGCCGTATAGATATTTTCCATTGTAAATAAAGAAACTTGCACCGTTCCATTGAAGCATCTTCCAAGTTTTTATTCTTTAATATTCGAGTCACAAGTCAAAATTCGCCATTCTTCCTCTCATCCATCCAGATATATATATATATATATATATATATATACATTCTCCAATTCCTACATACATATGCAAAATTCATATATGCAAGCATTTTTGGCTGGCCAAGTAGTTCTTATCCGATTTGATTGAATTATTTCACGAGAATCACAGACCCAATTCAACTGCATTGTTAAAAGGTGAAATTATTTTCCTTTTTGCATATTATTTTGTTTAATTGCACATTATATTTTGAGGTTCTTCTGAATTTTTATTTCTGAAATAAGAAATTGGTATTTTTGCTATAATCTTCTTTTGCTTTGATTTAATTTAAGATTTTATCTTGATATAGACATTCAATATCCTTTATTTTCGCAAATTTAATCTTAAATTTGCATCAAAATTCTTAGCTAAATGAATTTAATATAAGCTCCAATAGAAAGTATGGAAAAAGTATAGAAAGACGATGACGACTGCTAAATCTAAGCTCCAAATGGAAACAGTGGCTTCAAAAAATGTAGAGTAAAAAGGTAGAAAGTGGTGACTGAAGTAGGTAATAAAACTTTGTAAAACGATGGCGTGTTGGACGAAAAAATGAACAGTAACAAATTTAAGGCTCTTATATTATTGTAAGGATATGACTTATCAAATGATTGTTATACTCAGTACCCTACCAAGTGGCTTTTGAGAAGGAAGATTGAGTGCTTCTTTAGTTTTTTTTTATGAAGATTTAGTATTTCGGTGCATTACACACTTGTCAAATAAAATTGTAGCATTTAGCTTTCTGTTTTAGTTTTGTCAAATGCCTTGTTTGTGAAAATTTTCGTAATGACTAATGACTCATATCTTCTCTTTATTTAAGCAAATTAGTGCTGTAGGAGAGTGGAAAAGATAATTCTCTTTGGGCATTATGGCAATTTTTTCTACATGAATAAGTAAGATTCCATCTATTGCCTTGGTCTCAATTCTCAATTAACAATTAATTTGATAGAGCATTATATTATATGCTACTCAAAAGTTGGAGTAGGCATTGACTGTGATTTGTTATGGTGAGCAAACATATACCATTGACATTGACAGAAGTCAAACACTGATTAGAAGTCAAAACGCTAGTGTGTTATTAGAAAATTCGAAAGATGATATATCACCCATTGTGGGTAATAATTATGGTACCCATTTGACATGTGGCATCACCACATTGGTCACTTTTTAAAAAGTTTAAAAAATGTTTTAAATTTTTTAAAAAGTGACCAATGTGGTGATGCTACGTGTCAAGTGGGTACCATAATTATTACTCACCATGGGTGCTATATTATTACTCTAACTAGATTTACTCTTCAAGTATTGCATTTCATTGAGAAAAAAAGCTGTACGATGAATAGTTAATATTTCTTGTCTTTTATATATCTTTTTTCTTATTTTTTTTATTAGGAATGATGCTTAGTTTGTTTTGTATTTGAATTTTAAGATATGAGGATGATTACATTGCTGTGACAGTGTAAGAAATTTCATGATATCAATTCTTACTCGCTTTTTAAAACATGGAAGCTCAAGTATTCTTTCTTTGAATGTGACAATTTGCCACATGCTGAAATATCTTGTGCCTTATAATTTATGGGGCTATATTGTGATAATAATTTCATTATATATTATGATTAGTAAGCACACAATTATTTGTCTCTACTTGCAGGACATTGTCTAATATGGGATTATCTGGAACCTTGTCACCAAGAATATTGATTTTGCATATCCTGATGACAACACTCTATGTTTAGGGAATTTGGAGCTATAAATTTGAAAATGGGAAGAGTGCGAACAAGAGTTGGTGGCTTGCTCTTGCTGCTGCTGCTGCTGCTCCGCATTGGGACAATTGGCTTTGGGCTTATGGCTTTTAAACCCTTTAGCTTTTAGGGCAAATCAGAAAATCAGCCTCTCTTTTTTTGTTGAGAAAATTGCATATAAGTCACTTGCACATGACTTATTTCAAATTAGGTCAAAATATTTTTCTAAATTGTGATTAAGTCATACTTTTATCAATATTTTAAATTAATTTCAAAATCACCCCTTGCAAAGCTCCAGCGACCTCCACACTGTCTCCACCTCCAGCGACCTCCGCACTGCTACCGCCGCCGTTGCCACCGCCGCCGTTGCCACCACCGCCACCAATCAGCATACCAAACATGCATAAGAGTTTCAGTTTCTTTGCACAGCTACATCGTACCTGCTTATCTCAACAAGGAAATCTGGAACACAATAAATTTAGATTAGAAGAAAGAATTTCTTAGTGCGAGGATTTCAGATTTAGATCTAAAGACACTTTTTGGTTATGCTGTCACTACAACGTAAAATTTGTGGATGCAGGAGCATATGAGACTTTGTTACTCAAATTGCAGTCGTTTATACCCGATAGAGTGGATAATGATTGGGCTGAGATGTTTCTTAATTGTTCTTGAAAACTATTGGATTTAAATGCTGCAATCAAGATGCTGGAAGAAAAGTCAAAATCTGAGGCAACTAATTTTCAGAAACTTTATTTTGCATCTGCTATGAGAACAACAATGTCGTGCTTGATTCAGATGCATTACTATCCTAGATATATATTGGGGAACAATTGACATTCTGGATATTTGCTAGTAAAGAGAAAGTACAACAAGGTAAGGAAATTCTTCAGTGACATAAGCATCTTGTACATTTGCTAGTGAATGATCTCTGTTGCAAAGAGAGAATTAAAAGAGAGCATGATGTCCCCCAAAGTTATGACTCTGTGCTGAGGAAGTGGCAAGAATATCTCATTGTTAAAAGAGAGCATAATGTTTGACACTGTATTATAGAAAAACATTGTTAGTCATGTGTATTGTTTGATACTGTATTATAGAAAACAGTATCACAGAAAACCTGAGTTAGAATAATTTTTCACTTTTTCATGGGACAGAAGCCCCTCAGAGCATGTACTACCCCAAAGATTCATGTAACCATGTTGTTCAAGGAACGTTTGAAGTCGTCTCTTAAACTTAAAATATCAATATTTAATTTTTTTTGTCAAAACAGTATCATATATTTTCTAAAACAGTATCACAGATACAGTTTGATACTGTTTTAATCCATGTGAAATGGGTTTTATTTATGATACCGTGATTTTATCTTTGATACTGTTTAATTATGGCAAGGTTTGAACATGTGATACTGTTTGAATGTCTTAGTTTTGTCTATGATACTGTTTTAATCAATGATACTGTTTTGTTTAGGTAATGTGCATTAGTATATTTTGATACTGTTTTAATCCATGATACTGTTTTAATACTATGATGTTGTTTGAATGTCTTAGTTTTAATCCATGATGGTAATGTGCATTAGTATATTTTGATACTGTTTTAATCCATGATACTGTTTATTCCATGATACTGCTTGAATCTACGTGGAATGAGTTTTATTTATGATGTCGTGCTTTTATTTTTGATACTGTTTAATAATGGCAAGGTTTGAACCTGTGATACTGTTTGAATGTCTTAGTTTTATCTATTATATTGTTTAAATCCATAATACTGTTTTATTTAGGTAATGTGTATTAGTAATTTTAATACTATTTTAATCACTGTTTTAATCCATGATACTGTTTTGCAAAATACAGTATTAAACAATACACATGACTAATTAAACAGTATCAAAGATAAAAGTATGGTATCATAGTCATGTATGTTGTTTGATACTGTATTATGCAAAATAGTATCACAGAAAACAGTATCACAACAGAAATGAACATAGAATTTGCATACGTGCTCAGAATTTTTATTATAATATGTTTTCGGAATGGTCTCAACGAGACGGTCAAGATCAGTAGTACAATGGATTTTACCCGTTTGAAGTCGTCTCTTTAGCTTAAAATGACAATCTTTAATATTTCTTGTCAAAACAATATCACACAACCTCTAAAACAGTATCACGGATAAATGTATCTTTATTGAAGTTACCATTCATCTTTCTCTTGTTGAACATCCTTTGAATTTGATCATTTTTCATTAACATTCCCAATTCTTGATTGGTCTTCTGCCATTAATGGACCAACTAATCGATCAGATCTTAAACAAGGTTCACTACAAGAATCATAAACTTGTACTTGACTACTCATAACACCGAAACCTTTTGAATAGTCACCACAAAACTGGTGTTTGAATATATTTTATGCAAAAAAAATGGTCATATCGAAAACTCCAATATAGTCATATCGAAAACTCCAAGGTTTTAAGCTGATTCGTGAATCTCAAGGTAAGTTATGAATTAGATATTGTTAAATTTCAACTTGTTAGATAGATCTGTCGAGGCTATGAACATGTTTGAGATTCAATTAGGATATAGATTCCTATTGGATAGATAAGTATAAATATATAGGGTGTTTAATCATAGGTTGAAACATTATCATAATAAATCAATATCAAAGATAAAAGTATATAACACATTATCTATATAAAACAATATTATAGACAAAACAGTATCACAACAAAATAGTATCACGACAAAAATAATATCACAATTAACATTTTTTTCAATTAAGGGTATGTTGGTCTTTTAGCTCTAAAATGTGATTTTAATTCAATTAAATTTTGAGCATATGACTTTAGAGTTCATGAGTACCAAAACAGTGATCAACCTTGAATTACCCTTTTTTTAAAGTTATTGGGTCGGGTTCAGGCGTGCAACCCGACCCAACCCGACCCGACCCGACCCGACCCGACCCAATTTTAAAATTTTAAACCCAAACCCAACCCTTTTAAGAGAAAAAACCAACCTAAACTGCTCAGGTCGATCAGGTTGAGCGGTTTGGGTCGGTTTTTGCCCAGCCATAACTACAATAAGCCAAAACCAAGCCTAAATCCCGAAGATTTTTTACCAACAAATGTGTTGGCATTTGAGGAATAACTTGAAACATATATTATTGATATGTTCACTGCCCCAGATTTTGGAGGATTACAGGGCCTTAGTGGTCTTGTACAAATATTGGTTGTGACGGAAAAAAAAAAATGAAGTTATCCATTACTTTATAGGCTCGTGACATTGGCATTAATTCTTCTAATTCCTACTCCTACAGTAGATAAAGTATTTTCTGCAATAAATTTTATGAAGATTCGGTTGCGTAATCGAATTGGAGATCAATGATTGAATGAAATTTTTATTGTATATATTGAGAAGGATATATTCTACGAAATTGATAATTATATAATTATACAATATTTTCAAAGTATGAAAACGAGTAGGAAAAATTGTAGTAATGTATCGAAATATTTTTATTAGTATTATATTATTTCAAAAAAAAATTCTTACATAATTTTTGTCACTCGAAGAAAAATTTCTGGTTCCGCCCCTGCTTACCTATGATATTTTATGTACTTACTTTTCAACTATATTTCAATATTTTCTCATATCAACAATTTATTTTCACAGAAGCATCGGAATTTATTCTGTCTATACTCCAATGTCAAAAGCAAATATTAATTATAGAGTATATTAAACTCTCAAACCACTGTTTTACTGAAAAACTCTCAAACCACTACTGAATCAACATATATATTGGCATTGTATTCATGCACCCACGGAGCAAGCAAGATAGTCGGGAGGCTTAATATGAGGTTGTGCATATCAGCCGCATCCTCCACCTCTGGTCGGGCCCCTTTTCCTATAGCTGAAAGGGCTTCCGGGGTAAACAGGCGGATTGAAAATTCCTTTTATAGATGATTTTAGGCGAGACGTTTCGGTGCCTCGGAGATACAAAAGCTTTGGATATTCCATTTAGATGATCCAAATGTATTTAAGATAGGTTATGTCCCCACGAGAAACGGTTATAATATTGTTATTGTTAACAAGTGTCCAAAATATGTTGCCCAAAGGATTCTCAATACATAAATTATATGATATATAGTAGTATGGAAACCGTTCTTCCTATTAATATATTTGATAAATAAAAATGACAAATAATTTTAACCTTTAATTTAAATTAATCTAACAATATAAATATACTAAATCTTTATTAGAATGTGGGTATATGAACTTTAAAAGATTTAAATAGATTTAAATTATTGAATTAGCATAAATTAAAGATCGTGATTATTTGTTAATTTTATTAGAATTTAAGTTAATTTAACAATATAGATATATTAAACTTTTATTGGAATGTGGGTATATGAACTTTAATAGATTTAAATTGATGAATTAGCATAAATTAAAGATCGTGATTATTTGTTGTAAGAAGAACGGTTTTCAAAAAAATTTAATAAATTTACACAATTAGATTAGTATAAATCAAGTATTTATCAAATTTATTGGTACAAGGAGTCAAATTTATTTGTCTGGTGAAATGATTTATAACTTTTTAAGTTTGTCTAATTTTTTTTTTTTTTTTTTTGTTTAAAAAGTTAATAACCTGCTTAAATTTCACTTCAATTTTTTTTTTCATCCGCCTAAATTCATAATCTGTCAATTGCAAATTGGAATAGAATTTGATCAATTATTGACAAAATTACTCTCAATAGATCAAATCCACTGCATCAGAAATAAAACAGCATTACATCAATCAAATTGATTGATTACCATATCTGCTTGATGTTAGTGGAAGGGGAAGGTGCAAAATTGAGCAACTCTTTTGAATCCAACCACGGCTTAACCACCACAACCGCATCAAATACCTTGGGAACTCCGCCGTAAGTGGTGGCGGAAATTTTGAGATAGTACTTCATGCCGGAAACCACTTGCTTCTCAGCCTCCACCACTTGTGAGAACATCAGAAGCTTCCTGCTGCTTCTAGCCGTGTACTGCTGCTTTCGGTTGTACTCTTCCACGCAGTATTTCCCCAGATCTTGTACTTCCTTGTTGGTTTTCACGTCCTTGACCTTCGTTCTCCCCCCAACCATTCTTCCGATGGCGGCGGCGCGTGTTGAAAATAGTGCTAGTATAAAAAGGAGGAAAAGAGGTAGGAGAAGGGATGAAGTTTTCGCCATTGTTGACAGCATGCACTGTGATATTGAGAGGTGTTTTTGGAGATGGAGATGAAATGTAATTGACAGATATACATATACATAACAATATATATATTCCGTGGTGCGCCGCGGCGGATTGGACACGTAAGTTGATGGTGTGGCGGTGGAGCACTGACGGGGTGCCGCGTTTTGATAATCCGATGTGAGTAACGACAAAATACGGTCACATTTTGGTCTTGTTTAGATGCCATTTTATCCAAAAAAATCTCATTTTTTTGCCTACAATTTTTTATTTTTCAACTCTTTTTACACTACCAAAACCTTTGAAAAATCAAAAATTAACAAAAAAAACCCATTTTTCCCCAAAAAATCTCTACCGAACAAGCCCTTTAATGCATGTTTGGCAAAGTTTAAAGTATTTTCAATATAATCGTAGATCGCACTAAAAATTTGTTACTTTATTTCAAATTGCTTACATAGTAAAGAAAAAAGTAGAGAATATCTAGCATACGGTGTGGTAGACATCTTCTATTTATTATTTTATAATTTATGTCTATTGAAATGTGTGCTAAGTATATTTTATTTAATTTTTTATAATTTGTCTCTATTGTCATATGTTTTAATCTTCATTTATTTATTTTTATAATTTACCTATCACTCTCTCTGGTACATATAGACCACAATTTTTTTAATCCATAATCATATTAGAGATTCTCTTCTCTCCGTCTCCATTTTATTTGTCACATGTACAACAATTTATATTGTTGCATTGAAGATGCTTTTAACTTATTACTTATAATTCAGAGTTTATAAAGACTTAAAAACATAACCAAACAAATACTTAATTATTTTAAAAGAAAACTAATTTTTAGATTTTAGTAACTAAAAATAGTGAAAAACGCTTCTTATTATAAGACAATAAATTAATACATTCTTAGATTCTCCTCTCATTAAAAGACTTAAATTATCAACACGATCAGTCAAAATGTAAAGTAAGTTAAACTAGCTAGTAAAACTCATTTTGAACTGGGATGCGGATCGATTCAAGAGCTTCTCTTTTTCTAAAACATTATTGATATAGAATTTAAAATTATTATTTTATGAAAATTTAGTTATATATAATATCATCACTTTTCAAGGACTTACACGTTCTTTAATTTCTTATTGTAATTGTTAAATATATTTTTTCTATGATGTCAATCAAAAATATCTTAATATTATTTTACGTTTTTATATAATCATGATTTTTGATAATTTGATTTTAACAATGACTCCACTCTTCAATTTAAAATTATATATAATACCAACTTACCAAGTACCAACTAAGAGTTGTCCATCTCAATATTTAGTGGACACAATCGGTACCTAAAAGTGTAGAATATTGAGACGAACATTTTATCATGTCCATGTTGGATAAAATGCAACATGTGGGGTCAAACATGTATATATTAAAATGTATGGTGCTATCTTAAGATTTTAGTCAATAAAGTGATCCACTAAAGACTATTTTGGACTAATAGGTATTAAGTGTCATAAGATTAAAGTATAGAGACAGATACAATATTTTAAATTGATGAGGGACCAATTTAACAACATTGAAACATAATAACTGCCCTGCAGTTATTTATACAGGTCATGATCCCCAATTGAGCGTGGCTTTTCATAACTCTCTGCATCCCCATCATCAAGAGACACTAAGGAGAAAACTACGAATCAGTTGGAAGACCATAACTCAGTTCGATCAAACAGAATCATGGATTCAGGTACGCTTCCGCTTCAGTCTTAATCTTGATAATTACAACATGATGGTTTTTGAGTTATAGATGTGAAATCATCTATATATGGATTCGGTAAATTAAATCTAACAAGTGGTATCAAAGCTGCCTTCATGTTGTATTATCAGATCACTAGAACATTAAAAGAAATCAACACCAATTATTTGCTTATTATAATATGCATCTTGTTTGGCCAGAAGGTTTTAATTGAAATTATGGATTCAGCCAATATTTTTTCTTTCGGATTCTGTGTGTATATATTTTTTTTCTTCAAGAAGAATTGCCCACAAGAATCTGGATAACATGTTCATGAATATATGGATTCAATTTATGTATGTTATATATTGTTCAAGAATATGGGATTTTATTTTTTTTCGCAATCTATGATTTGATTTTTCGAATTTTTATGTATTGTGGTCGGATTTTGTAGTTGTTGGTTGATGTTGGATCATGGATTGATTGTTGCCGTCGTTGGAGAATGGGACACGCAGCGCCGGAGATGGCGCTGCGGTGGGTGGCAGCGTCACATGCAGAGACGCTGCGTGTGGGTTTTGCAGCGCCGAAGATGGCGCTGTAGCGGGGATCGCCGGCGGGTGAACACCGCGGTCTCTATCTCGTGGGTGGCAGCGGAAGCTAGGGTTTCAAACTCTAGCTGTTGCAATTTTTTGGCCTAGGGACCTCCTACGAAAATTAGAAGAACTAAGGAGCTAGTTTGCAATTTTTGAAGTTTTGGTTTATTTAATCTCTAGTCCTCCTGGTTGTTCCCTCATTTATTTAAACTCTAAAGTTTTAAAAATCATTTAAGTTGGCCCTTTAGACTTCTGAATTTATAAAATAAGTCCCTATAGTTTTAGTAATCAATTAAGTTGGGCATTTGAAGTTCTGAATTTTATGATTCAGTCCCTAAAGTTTAAGATTTTAATTAATTGGCCACTAAAATTTTTGGTAAAATTGTAATTTAGTCCTTCAAGCTTAAAATCTTTCATAATTGGCCAATCAAGTTTAATTAAATTGCAATTTAACCCTCCAACTTAATGATTACTTAATCCTAAAGCTTTGAACTTCAAAAATTCAAATCCTAAAGTTTTAAAAATATGCAAAACAGTTAATTCAGGTTCAAATTTTGGTATGATGGACTCTTTTGAGAAATATAATATTCCAAAGTGAAGTAATTGAAGCAACATGTTGCCAAAGTAACATCTCTTGTGGAAATTAATTAACTTAGAATATTATAAGGTTTAGTGTGAATGTTGTTCATGCGGATATTGATCGGCCTAAAGGAAGGTCAATGTTTAGCTGGAATTTCACATGCACCTGTGGTGATAAACACGTGACGATTATTTTGTTTAACGTGTGATCAATAAATCGGTCCAAAGAAAAGTTTATTGATTGACATGTCTTATTGTCAGTGTTTGATTGTTACTTCGAGGTACCACTTACGAGTCAATATTTCTGTCCAAAGACTAAATATTGATGTTGTGCTAGGTATCTTGTGATGGGTCTTACCAATATATTTGAAATTATTATTTGCATAATAAAATACTAATGTAAGTTATTTCTATCTCTTTCTCTATACAGCTCATTCATCTACTTCATCAATAACTGCAAATATCAATTCAATCTCCATGCTTAATGGGTCAAACTTCAAGGATTGGAAAGAGAACGCTCTAATTGTTCTCAGCTGCATGGATCTCGACCTTGCTCTCAGGATTGAGAAACCTGCTTATCTTACGGATGCAAGTTCACCTGATGACAGGAGGAACTTTGAGAAGTGGGAACGCTCAAATCGCATGAGTCTAATGATCATTAAGTGCGGCATTCCAGAAGCCTTTAGGGGCGCAGTATCTGAGGAGGTAACTGATGCCAAGGAATTCCTTGCTGAAATTGAAAAGCGTTTTGCGAAAAACGATAAAGCTGAAACAAGCACGCTTCTGCAAAGCTTGATTTCAATGAAGTATAAAAGCAAGGGGAACATAAGGGAGTACATCATGTAGATGTCTCATACTGCTTCAAAACTTAAGGCACTAAAGCTCGACTTGTCTGATGACTTGCTCGTGCATTTAGTATTAATATCAGGCCATGAAGGGTTCTGTTTCTCAAAAGTGGATTGATGCCATGAATGAGGAGTATAAGTCTATGGAAGACAATAAAGTTTGGGATCTTGTCCCATTACCAGAAGGTGCGAAGCCCATTGGTTGTAAATGAATTTTTAAAACCAAACAGGATTCGAAAGGTAATGTGGAAAGATATAAGTTTCGTCTTGTAGCTAAAGGCTTTATGCAAAAGGAAGGCATTGACTTCAAAGAGACTTTCTCTCCGGTTTCAATGAAAGACTATTTCAGAACAGTCATGGCACTTGTTGCACACTTTGACCTTGAGTTACATCAAATGGATGTTAAGACAGCGTTTCTCAATGGAGACATTGATGAGACGATTTATATGGTGCAACCAAAAAACTTCGTGTCAGGAGACTCGAAGAATATAGTTTGCAAATTAAAGAAATCTATCTATGGACTCAAGCAAGCTTCCCGTCAGTGGTACTAAAAATTTCATCAAGTGATTATCTCGTTTGGTTTTGAGATAAATATTGTTGATGATTGTGTATATCACAAGTTTAGTGGGAGTAAGCATATTTTCCTGGTTTTGTATGTTGATGACATACTGCTTGCCACTAATGATATAGGCATGTTGCACGAAACCAAGAGTTTTTTGTCAAAGAATTTTGAGATGAAAGATCTTGGGGACGCCTCTTTTGTATTAAGGATTAAGATACACCGGGATCGCTCTCTGGGTATTCTTGGATTGTCACAAAAGAGCTATATCGATAAAGTTCTTAAAAGGTTTGGCATGCAGGATAGTAAACCAGGGGACACCCCTGTTGCTAAGGGAGACAAATTTAGTCTCAATCAGTGCCCGAAAAATGATCTTGAAGTTAAGGAAATGTAGAAGATTCCCTATGCATCAGCTGTTGGGAGTCTGATGTATGCTCAGGTCTGTACACATCCAGACATAGCATTCATTGTTGGAATGCTGGGCAGATATTTAAGTAACCCTGGGATGAATCATTGGAAAGCAGCAAAAATATGAGGTACTTGAAGAGAACAAGAGATTGCATGCTTACATATAGCAGATCGGATCAGTTAGAGATCGTAGGGTACTCCGATTCTGATTTTGCGAGATGTCAAGACAGTAGAAAATCCACATCATGCTGCATATATCTGCTAGCTAGAGGAGCTATTTCCTGGAGGAGTGCTAAACAGACACTCGTAGCTTCTTCCACTATGGCAGCGGAGTTTGTAGCATGTTATGAGGCATCTAATCATGGGATATGGCTGCGAAATTTTGTCACTGGGCTGCGCATTCTGAATGGCATTGAAAGACCATTAAAGTTATATTGTGACAATAACTCTGCAGTGCTATATTCTAATAACAACAGGAGTTCAACTAAGTCAAAACACATTGACTTTAAGTTCCTGGTTGTGAAGGAAAAGGTACAGAGTGGACAGATTTCTATAGAGCATATTGGGACAAACTCCATGATTGCGGATCCGCTTACTAAGGGATTACCACCCAAGGTTTTTCATGAGCACACTGCTCGTATGGGTGTTGTATTTCTTGAGGATATCATGTTTTAGTGGGAGTTTGTATTTTTGATTGCTTTGTGTTTGGTTTTGGACACATTTGTGTATTTGGATAATTTTCTGTACAGAAATAAAGTATTCAGTTCATTCCACTCTGTTATATTATGTTTAGTATTGATCTCGCTTATGGAATAAAGTCGAACCAATTGAAAATAGACATGTTTGGATCACATAACATGTAATTTTTATACTACACTCTCATGATTGATCTATGTCATTTGTTTGTATTGGTGTACGTGACCATTGATGGATTTAGTTACGATTAATGTAACGAAAGTCGCTTTGATCCTACATTGATATGACTGATGGACGAGATTGTTTGAAAATACCCTTATCAGTGATAGCAAAATTTTGAGCTCATAAGGTTGTAGACATTTGTAAAGATACATGTATGGCCCAGTGGGAGATTGTTGGATAAAATTCAACATGTGGGGCCAAATATGTATATATTAAAATATGTTGTACTATCTTAAGGTTTTAGTCAATAAAGTGATCCACTAAAGAATATTTTGGACTAATGGGTATTAAGTGTCATAAGATTAAAGTGTAGAGATGGATACAATGTTTTAAATTGATGAATGACCAATTTAACAACATTGAAACATAATAACTGCCCTGCAGTTATTTATACAGGTCATGGTCTCCAATTGAGCGTGACTTTTCATAACTCTCTACATCCCCATCAGCAAGAGACACTAAGGAGAAAACCACGAATCAGTTGGAAGACCATAACCCAGTTCGATCAAACAGAATCATGAATTCAGGTACGCTTCCGCTTCAGTCTTAATCTTGATAATTACAGCATGATAGTTTTTGAGTTATAGATGTGAAATCATCTATATATGGATTCGGTAAATTAAATCTAACAGTCCATTGTCATTTAATCGTCGTAGTAAAGATGTAATGCCTGTTTGAAAAAAAGTCTACAACGACATAAAAAAAAAGTGTCTTGTTGATGGAAGAATTCATTAGGAACTTGTTAAAGCATGCTTGGTAAAGTTTTTTATTTTTATTTTTGTAGATTATAAATAATCAATCTTACGTAATATGTAGATAACAAATAAATAAAAATTACGAGTCCTACAAAATATGTTGATAAAAACGATGTTAGACCAACTTTTAAGTACTAACAAACAAGTACATATTGGGTTAAAATGCAGGATTTGGCAGATTATTGAAGTGATAACTTGAAGGTTGGGCTAAAACACACAATTGGCATTTGACAGGCAAGTGGAAAAGATGAAGATGTGACAAAAGAATAAGCTCTCGCCAGTGTACAAAAGTCTCCACAATTGTAACCATCGATAGTTCAGCATCTCCAAACGGGCAAAAGGCTTTGTTGTTCATATGTCAAGGGTTAGTAAGGTTTCGCGGGTAGGTTTCTAACTGTCTGAGATGATGCTTCAGAAGCAAGATGGTAAAGGGACAATGGAACTCTACTTTTTTCTTTTACTCCGCCCAAGTTACATATCTTTTGGACCAGTCACCTAAGAGTACCAACAAAGATGATCTCAACTGCAAATAAAAGAAAACAGTTTGGAATATATTTACACAATATTATATCAGCTATAAGTAACACACTTCATTAATTAAACCATTAAGAAAAATAACATCATTTAACACATGAGAAGAATGAAACAAACATGAGATAACAAAAAGCATGGACAAATCCTCATCGATTAGAAGTGAGCTTAAACATTACGTTCGAAATTCAATGAGATCAAACCCAATTAAGTAAAAGGGGGGGAACAAAAAAACCTCGAAGAACATTAATCAACCACTAAATGCATGTCAATTCGACCAAAATTAGTGAAGTGTAAATATCAAAACAGCAATGCCTGAGGAAAGATAATGTTGGATGCGAGCACAACTCGTCTCTTTTAATCCCCCGATCTTGATCCATGCTGAATATCATAGATGAATATGCCTATTACTAATTTCCTATTTACGATCATATTCAAACACAATCTCACATGTCTCCGAGAACCTTCTGAGCATTTTAAGTTTCTTGAGATCTGATCGTGAGAAATATAAAGTGCTCCTTGCTATTGCAGAAATTTTCATCCTTTTCAAAACTTTTCCATTCTGTAACAAGTACTTCATCAGCTCAAATTCATGTTCACACGGTTTGCAATCTCTAAATTCAATATTACTAAGATGCTTGGCCAAACACATTGGCACAATTTCTGGTACGGGATACAGAGCTTCGGCATCCTCTCGAGCAGATTCCCAACAGTACATATGCTGTTGATGAAATAATTAGACTATGGAAATTCAATTCCTCTACTTCCTAAATTTAGAAACTACTCAAGAGCTCACCTCACGAATAACAAGCACTTCAAGTTGAGGTGCACATTCAAGTATGCTTGGTAGTATTCGAAGGTTGTAAACAGCCAACTCCAGGAGGGTCAAACTTTCGAACACAGAAGCTTCGAACGCAGATGGCGAAGAAAAATTGGGGTACATAGCCTTCATGCAAAGATGGAAAAAGATCAAAGAGAACATGTGTGAACTTTTGAATTTAACTATTCTATACTTACGATATGAGTTTCCAAGCAGGATAATGAAGCTTAGGTTTTACCTCTAGAGTTTCCTTCGATAAATAAAGTGACTTGAATCCACGCAACTTGTTGATAAACACAGATGCATTCTCCTGATCGTCCCAGTTTGGTAAAAAAAAATTCTGCTCTAGCATGAGACGTTAGTTTCTTCATCCGGAGGGATTTAGCTATATGATCCCGGTACTCAAACAACTCCAGATTCGGTGTATCAAGGACAAGTGTAGTTACGGTTATACTATTATTATCATCTAAATCGTCCAGATCATCACCATGATTGAAAGAAACTTTTCTAAGAAAAGGAATAGAAAGATCAAGAACGTTAACATGCCAAAAGATGCACCTAGATAGACACAAATCTTCAAGTAACTTACAACCCCGAAAAAATCTGTTGATCGAATCATCATTTTGAAACATAAAACCATCCAAGTGCAGAATCTTCAGATTAGGTAAAGAGACAAACTCCGGGACTACTAAATCCACATCCCTTTTTAGTTTCAAGACAACCAATGATCTAGATGTGAAAAGTTCAGGTGGTAATGATCCAATAATTGCACGTTCTCCCATGCAAATATCGACCTCTTTAACATTACGCCAGATTGCAGCATAAACCAGAGTTTGGATAACAGGATCCTTAAAATTGAAGTTGCATTTGAGGTGAAATTGATTGATATGAGGTACATTTCTTAGCATAATTTGTCTAAGACCAAACATTGCAAACTCTGGACCAAACTCCTTGTTTCTCGTTTTTAGAGTTAAAGAGTCATCTAGCACGATGTTAGGGAGAGAAATGAAAAGGTTCTTCCATCTTGTGGATAGAAGAGAGGTGGCCACTGCGTATTTTGTGTCAAGAAATGATAAAATATGGCAAAGAACAGCATCTGGTAAGTCACTTAGTCTATCTGCACAATCATTGAATGTGATTTTGCGAGCCCTTTTGGGTGTTTTGGACATCCTTGAATCCTACAATAAATAGGGTTTATCACAAGAATTTTAGGGACTTTTGCCATTAATATTACCATTTCACTATTTCACTTGAAAAAAGTTATATTTACGGTTTGAAAACAGAGGCTATTAGGAATTAGTTGGGAGAACCACAAAAACTCACAATACAAAGACGGCGGCGGCGGCGGCGGCGTTGGCGTTGGAGGAGGAGGCGGAGGTGTGGTGCCATTCGAGTTCAACTCTATCTTTCCAATAACAACGCCCTTCAAACAAGTTGGCTCTTTAAGCTCTGATCAAAAATGAAAATAAACTGAAACCCATTAACATGTAAGAGGAGTAAACGATTACAATAGAAATAAGTTTTTATTTGTTACCCAGAAATTGAAGTTAATTCACTTAAAACAGACCACCGCAATGGAAACTGGGCGTGGGTTTAGTGGAAAGGTAATTGGTGCACTTAAATTCCTTATTATTTTTATTATAATATTTATTTTCTATAATTTTTTTATCACATTTTTATCCTCAATTTTTTATTAATTAACTCACTTTATTTTCTATCCAGAAAATCTATTGAGGTGGCATAAAACGATTTATTTGTCATATTTAAAAAAATATTAAATACAAAAATACCATAATTTTTTTTCGCATTTCAAAGCACGCAAACAAAATATTTTAATAGGAATCATCATTAAAAATAAAATGTGCTAAATTGCTAATTAATGACAGATTAAAGATAGGCATTTGATATATATATATATATATATATATATATATATATATATAAAAAGCTAAAGACATAAATATTACAAGAAACAAATGTTCAACATCTTAAGTACAATTTAAATAAAATGCGCCAAATAAAAAGTGTGATGTCAATCTAGTTACTCTCATAAGAAAAGTGGCAAACGGGTTACAGGATGAGAAAGTAGAAAACTACAAATTGGTACTAAACTTCGATCAGGTGTGGTGTTTACTAAAATTTGTTCACAAAATAATAATACAATTTTCGTTTTAGTGAGGTGATTTTCATCTCATCTCTTTTAAAAACTTATTGAATCTCACCAATCACATGTATAAATTGTGAAAATTTGCCCAGTCAAAATTAGTAGAAGCATCTAAACTCGATTTAAACTTGTAACTAGTCTAACCCGACTCGTCTAAAATTATTTAAATATAAGTACTATACCAACTTACAAACATATCAATATTGCAGACTAGTCAGTCGTACTTGATTAGTGTTAAAACAAATTGTATTTCAATCTAAAGATTATCTTTACCCTATTGTTATTTTAGCTAAATCATTTTACAAATCACCACATTTCTTTATCAAATATTCTGATTTAGCAAGCTTCATTATTTAATTTACTATTTAAATCAATGCAAAATTTACATGCTCCGATAACTTCCTCAGCCACCAATCATTTATCATGGTTTCCTTTTGTTGAAGCTTTTTGATCTTTTCATTCCTTCTTCTCATTATTGATCGTTCGCAAAAAATAACTTTATCCTTTTATTAATATTTTTATAATTCTCTT
The DNA here is from genome assembly GCA_030279155.1 of Forsythia viridissima. Classification (NCBI taxonomy): domain Eukaryota; kingdom Viridiplantae; phylum Streptophyta; class Magnoliopsida; order Lamiales; family Oleaceae; genus Forsythia; species Forsythia viridissima. The sequence goes on from CM059036.1 coordinate 8,224,362, forward strand.
TTATTTTTTTTCTTCTTTGTTTGATTAAAAATAAGGGTAAAATCATCATTGTAATAAAAAAAATTAGTTTTTCTTTTACAAAAAAATAGGAATAAAATTGTCTATTAAGAACTCAAGCGCTATAAAAATAAAAAAGTTTGAGAATGAAACGGTGGCGGAGTGGAGTGGGGCTTTTTATTTATTTATTATTATTATTATTTTCACATCACACTTTAAAGTTGTTTACCACTTACATTCACCTTTTTTTATCTTATCCATTATTGAATTTGATTAAATGCTAACCCACCCTCCACATCAAACAAGAGACGAAAGAAACACCAACATTTAATCATCTCTTTTTTTTTTTTTTTTTTTCTTTTTTCTTTTGACGAGTCCAATGTTACCTTTCTCATAATTCAAGCTAAAACCAATGGTCCCAACTCCCTCAATTCCCACTTGAATTCCCAATTATTTTTTCAATCTAAAAAAAAAATGTTATGACCTTCATTTTCTTAATTGTTAATTTATTTATTTAAGTTAAATTATTATTTGTTAGGACTAGATTGTTATTGTGTTTAATGTTTATGTTTATTTTTTAATTGAATTTGCTTAATTTAAGTGGGTTATTGTTATATTTAATTTGGGCATGTTTAATTGCTCGAATTGTTTAATTATAAATTAAGCATTGTAATTTAACGAGAGAAGAATCCATTAGAAACTTCTTAAGAAACTTGTTGCATAAAAAGCACAAATGCATTCTATACACCATGACAAGATCTTTCTAGTACGGAAGGTTGCAAAGAAGAAGAATAGCTCGTCTGTCCTATGCCCTATCATCAGGCGGGAAAGCCCTTACTTTTATGAATCTTGTATCATGTTTGATTTCGACCCCCAAAAACCTCTTCCTACAAAAGTGAGCTTGAATGAATTTTGTTTACTAAGCGCATTACATTCTGAATTCAATGAGATCAAACCCAATTACAAGTAAAAGCAGGGGAACAAGAGAACTTCAAATAACATGAAAGGCAAATTTTACAAACTACAGAAATATATTAACATCTCAATCCAACCAAAAGTAGTGAAGAAGGGGTAAATATCTAATTAATCTATGATACTGTTTTGTATAATACAGTATCAAACAAAATATATGACTAATGATAAGTGTATTTTGTGCGCTTATTAGGACCTTTAAACTAAGCTTTTATTCCGTCATTTTATTGAATTTATACTTAATTTATTGTATTATTCTTCCTATTTCAGTTTTGGACCCGTTTATAAGCACATAGAGAAGATTGGACGAAAATAGCATAAAATTTGGTGAAATCAACAAGTAAATGATATACCATTGGAAAGATAATCGAATTACGAGTCCACCACTTTTTACGGATCTCAATTTGGAGCTTTCTACAAGAGGTTATGGCCGTTTGAAAAACAGCCGCCCATGCTAACTTTTGGCTGCGGGAATTTTGTTTCCTTTTCGAATTCTAATTCGATTAGGAAACCTTTTTTTGACGCGATTTGCATAATATTTTGAGATATTTTAGGACACAATTAGGTAACTATATATATGAGTTATTAACTCATAACAAGGATGGAATTTTGGGGAGCCGAATTTGGAGAGAAGAACGGGAGACAAATCAAGAACGAAGATCAAGATTCATCCTTTCAAGATTAAAACAAAGATCAAGTTCAATATTGTATCTCCCAATTATTTTCTTCTTATCCGGGTGATGAACTCCATATTTTCATCTCTTCTTTATTTTCGTATTATTAGTATGCTAGGCTAGAATTAATTAGTGCTAGGATCGTGATGAAGTTTGTATAATGAATCTTTAATTCTTCGAACCTAGTTTTTGATATTTAAGCATGTTTTTATTTTTGAACAATTGATATTGATTTTCTCTTCATCTACAATTATATGCGCAATAGTTGTATGATTCTTGTGGCTTGTTTTACCTTCGAGAGAAGGAAAATAGGTTATACATATATTAATTGTCGTAGAGTCCGATAGGGGATAGAAATATACCGCTATGCTTTACGTGATCTCTAAGTATTCACAAATTCTAATGCATTCTTGTATGCTCGCATTCGTCATAGAAATATAGTCGGGTCGCATATAGGAATAGATTTAATTCTACTCGAAAGAGATTATTAAATTAAATTAGGAATATTGATCTTCATAAGTAAATCATGTTATCAAATTTAATGGTTCGGGTTAAAGATAATTGATATAAGTGGATTCGAGATCCTAGTACACTTTTCTTTTCTTTTCTTTTCCAATTTTAAAGTAATTCTTATTTAGTTTAATTTTTTAGTTGTTTGAATTTTAATTAGTTAATTAATTTTAGTTTATACTTTAATTAGTTCTTAATCATACAAACATCCAAAGTTCTTTAGATTCGGTTAAGGTTAGTATAATTGAACTGAACTATCTAAATCTTCGTGGGAACGATACTTGGACTCACAATCCACTTTATTACTTGAGCGATCCGTGCACTTGCGGAATTATTAAAGACATAAAATCGCTGACAAGTTTTTGGCGCCGTTGCCGGGGAATTTAGTTTTAGTTCTTTTCAGTTATATTAGCACTAATTCGAACTTTATTTATTTAAATTTTTATTATTATTATTTTTTAGTTTATTTCAGTGTTCAATTTTTCTTTTCAGATTACAACACAAGATGGAATATCAAGATATTGATGAAGACAACATGCTAGTTGGAGACTTTTTGACTCCACAGATAATCCAAAGACAATCTATCATTGATGAGGACAACATGCTTGTTGGAGATTTCTTCGCAATGCACAAGGCTAATGTCATGAGATATGACGCAATTTCTGAGATTGATGAAGACAACATGCTCGTTGGAGATTTTATCGCAATGCAGCAGACTAAAGAGATTAATGAGGAAGTAGACATTATCACGGTGCTATCTGCACAAATAAATTCTTTGGCACACAAAGTGGAGAACATGTTACAATCAGTCCATGTGATGCAAACGAAGAAATCAACTTGTGAAGAGTGTGGGGCAAATCACAGCACATCAGAATGCCCTATTCTATTACACCAACCCGTGCAAGCCGAATATGTTCAAGGTGACCATTATCAGCAAAATTATGCTTTCCCTAATACATATAATCCATGTTGGCAAGATCATCCAAATTTCTCTTGGAATGATAATCAGAATAAAATCATACCACAATTTCAGCAGCCAGAAAAGAGAAATTCACTAGAAGACGTATTTAATAAATTTATGGAGACAGCTGACCAGTGCCTAGGATCTAATAATCAATACATGAACAAGACGGATATCTCTTTTCAAAATCAAGGCGCTTCAATAAAGCATCTCGAGACACAAGTGGATCAGATAGCAATTGTTTTATCACCCAGAGTACCAGATACATTGCCAATTAATGTAGAGGTGAATCCCAATGAAAGTGTTACAGTTGTTAGTATCAGACGTGATGTTCAATTACCAGAAATTCATGTGAAGAAGCCAGTTGCAAATAAAAAAATTGAACCATCCACTAATGAGGAGCACGTGGAACAGACTGAACAGACAATAGATATTAAAGAGAGTTCATGTACACCACAGGTTATGGAAACCGTTCCTATCAAACCATATGAGCCTCCGATCCCAATTCTCCAGAGATTACAAAAGCACGAGTCAGACAAGCAATTCCTCTACTCTTCTATCTCTTCTACAATTGATTTTGTGATCAATGTCGATGAAGAAGTTGAAATTTTCGTGGTTGTGTTCGAGCAATGTGCTACACTAAAATCTTATTCTTATGGGGATCACAAATTCAAAATTTTGAGGATAAATGAAAAATGGCGCAAAGTCAATAGATGCAAGCAAAGCAAGTCCTCAAAAGCACTATTTAGAGTGCCGTGAGCAATCAGACAATAAGTCAAGCTAATGACTATAAATAAGCGCTTAATGGGAGGCAACCCATTTTCTAACCCTTTTATTTACTTGCTTTATGTTATAGTAGTTTTAATCAGTTTAATTAATTTATTAGTTTTTTTTATTATTATTTAATGCCCTTAAAAAGCTTCACTATGTCAATCGCAGGATGTCCTACTTTGCAAGAGTCCCAACTCCACATCTGATTCCACTTCAACCGGACCTTCAACCAGCCAGATCCATCTTCTCCACATCTATCTCCGGGGAGTACCTGACTTTTTCCTTCCTCTATTTGCTTTATTTTGCCATTACATTGGGGACAATGTAATGTTTTAGTTTGGGGGTGGGTTAAGTATCAGAATACTTCATTATTTTGAATTTGTTTATTCTTCAGGTCCATATAATTGCCATTTTTTTTTAAATTTCGTTTTTTTTAAAAAAAAAAAAATTATTTTTTCGTCTTTCAAAAAAAAAAAAAAAAAAATTATCTATTGTTGAATATCTTACCGCCAATGATAATACTTGTTTGAATTTAAGTGCGTTTTTAGTTAGAATATTAGACAACACTTTAATTCATACTTTTACCTGAACACTTATCCATGTTAGACTAGATTTGAAGCACGTAGCCACTGTTGACTTATCACTTATTGGAAACATGACTTGAGTGTATGTGTTGATATTATTGACTTAGATTATTGTGAGAAATTTCGTTCCTAAATTCTTAGACTAGTAACCAAACTGTTTGAGAACAGTTTGGGGGTGTTAAAGTTAGTACATGTTTTTGTAGAAGTTTGATGGTTTGGATTTTCTGGATCTCATCTTTGGTTGAATAGGTTGTAGTCAAGGAATTTGAATCGAGCACTAGTCGCTGAAAAAAAATATAAATAAATAAATAAAATGTCTGACTCGAGCAATTAAGCCTGTTAGGGTATTTTAAAACCTGGTGCCCTAAGGTCATCTGACTTGGGAGTCATCGGCCCAAAGCTCGTTACATGAGTCACCAAAAAAAAAAATTAAAAATAAAAACAAATTTACATCTTTACTTCTCTTATAGTCTGTGGGACTCGAGCAATTAAGTCTGTTAGGGTATTTCAAAACCTGGTGCCCTATGGTCATCTGACTTGGGAGTCATCGGCCCAAAGCTCGCTACAAGGGTCACATAGAAAGCTAGTGAGAGAGAAGTATTGCACAAGATGTAAGATCATTTATATTGGTTGAATAAAATAAAAGAAGTTAAAGTGCTCGGTAAGGATTGCTAGATTAGAACTTAAGAGACTGAAGATGAGAATTTAGAAATCACTCACCATCCTAGTTCTAGGAATACAAGTTTCTAATTTTTACCACTTTATTTGAAAAAAGTATTGTGTTAATCAATAGGAACCAAATTTGCTAGAACACCTCGGGATTGGAGAGAAAAGCTTTAGAAGTGTGATAATTTACGAGATGTGTAAGGAATAAATGACTACAAAGGGTTCGGGGTTGTAAAAATATCAACAACACAATATTGGTCGTGGTCTAGTACATGTGTAAGTTCAACTTTTGGCTAATCACACACTCACTAAAGGTCGAGCATTGGATAAGTGAAAATATTTTGTGTTGTTTGATCTCTTTCTAAACGTGTTACTTTATTTTTCAAACTTGAGGCATTTAGTAAGAAACTTAACATTAACTACATTCCTGTTCATTCTTTTAGCTTAGTTTAAAGTTCTAGTTTATTTTTATTTTTGTTCGAGGACGAACAAATGTTTAGTTTGGGGGTGTTTGATAAGTACATTTTGTGCGCTTATTAGGACCTTTAAACTAAGCTTTTATTCCGTCATTTTATTGAATTTATACTTAATTTATTGTATTATTCTTCCTATTTCAGTTTTGGACCCGTTTATAAGCACATGGAGAAGATTGGACGAAAATAGCATAAAATTTGGTGAAATCAACAAGTAAATGATATACCATTGGAAAGATAATCGAATTACGAGTCCACCACTTTTTACGGATCTCAATTTGGAGTTTCCTACAAGAAGTTATGGTCATTTGAAAAACAGCCGCCGCAGAGAAAAAATGTTGAATTGCGCGATCGCCCACGACAAAGCGGGGCGATCGCCCGGGACCTTTTTTCAACAGCAGAATGTAAAACATCATGCCTGGGCGATCGCCCGGGTTTGCACTGGGCGATCGCCCAGTGTATTTTCGGCAGAAACGTAATTTTCTTTCCTTTTTGAGTCCTGATACACTTAGGAAACCTTTGGGACACGATTTTAATGAATTTTTGGGATCTTCTAGGGCACAATTAGGTAAGTATATATATGAGTTATTAACTCATATCAAAGGTCGTTTTTTTTGTTGAGTTTTGGGGGAAGAGAACATTACAAGAAACACAAAACGGAAGACCAAGATTCATCTATCCAAGAACGAAGATCAAGATCAAAATTTCTTCTCGCTCAAGATTTCTTCGTTCCGGGTTATGAATTCCATAGTTTCTTCTTCTCTTTCTTCTCTTATTATTAGTATGTTAGGCTAGTTTATTTTGTGGTAGGATTACGATGAAGTTTGTAATCTAAATTCTTCCATCTTGAGACTTGGTTTTTGACAATTTATTTCATGATAGTTTTGAATAATTAATTTTGAATTATATGAATCTACAATTATATGCGCAATAATTGTATGAGTGTTGTGGTTTGTTTTACTATGGAAAGATCGAAAGCAGGCTAGACAATATTTTAATTATCTTAAAGTCCGATAGGGGATAGAAATATACCGCTATGCTTTAGGTGATCTTTAATTATCCATAGAAATTTAATGCTTTCATTTGTATTCGCATTCGTCATAGAAATATAGTCGAGTCATGCATATGAATAGGTTTAACTTTATTCGAAAGAAACTGTTGAACAATCTAGGGATATTGATCTTCATAACTGATGTAATTTGTCAAGACCAAGAATCAAGATAGAGGAATTAACGATTATAAGTGGATTCGGGATCCTAGTACTCTTCTTTCTCAATTCTAAAGTAATCTTTATTATCTAATTTTTAGTTATTTGATTTATAATTAGTTTATTGTTTTTAGTACAAATTCTAATTAGTCTTAAATACCAAACATCAAAAGTTCAATAGATTCGGTTAAAGTCATTGTAATTGAACTGAATTATCTAAATCTTCGTGGGAACGATACTTGGACTCACAATCCACTTTATTACTTGAGCGATCCGTGCACTTGCGGAATTATTTAAGATATAAAATCGCTGACAACTAATTAAATAGTATCAAAGATAAAAGCATGATATCATAGTCATGTGTGTTGTTTGATACTGTATTATACAAAACAGTATCACAAAAAACAGTATCACAATAGAAATCATCATAGAATTTCCACACGTGCTCAGAATTTTTATTATAATATATTTTCGGAATGGTCTCGACGAGACGGTCAAGACCAATGGCTTTGCCACTGCCTATGATGGATTTTACCCGTTTGAAGTCTTCTCTTTAGCTTAAAATGACAATCTTTAATTTTTTTTTTCAAAACAGTAGCACAAATTCTTTAAAACAGTATCACGGATAAATGTACATCCTTTTGCTACAAATTAAAGCTCTTCTAAGGTATCTGAGTCTCTTAAAAACAAACACATACTTCAGAGCAATGCTAAAATGAAGAAAGAAGAACTGTCAATCATTCTCAAGTTAATGGAAAGTCATACAAAGGGTTCTCATCTAAAACTATAAACAATGTTTCTAATTTTTCCTTTGAATTTGAATATGTTTGAGATTCAATTAGGACATAGATTCTCATTGGATAGATAAGTATAAATTTACAAGATGTTTAATGGTAGGTAGAAGAATTAATCAGTAGAGAATAAACAAGAGAATACTATTGTTCTTAAAATGTTTCATTAGTAGTACAAAATCATAGGTTTAACAGTATCACAAAAAAACAGTATCACAACAAAACAGTATCACAAAAAATAGTATCACAACAAAACAGTATCACCACTCACAATTAGCGTTTTTTACAATTAAGGGTATGTTGGTCTTTTAACTCTAAAATATGACTTTAATTGAATTAAGTTTTGAGCATATGACTTTAGAGCTCATAAGTGCCCAAATAGTGACCGGCCCTGAATTTACCATAATTTGATTTATTTTGGCTTGCAATGATAAATTAAAATCCGGCCTTGTGTTCGCTAAAATCTCGACTTTTAGTCCTAATTTTCTTAGCCCAAAGTCTGATACATTCTAGCCCAAAACATATACCATAACACCACCTAAAAGTCGGACCAATTACTGTCCAAATACCGACTTAAATATCCCACGAAAAAACCATCCAAATCACTGCCTAAACTGCCCATTTTAGCCGAATTTTCAGCCACAACTGTCCACCATTCCACCCAGAAAACTGTCTCCTTGAGCACCCAAGAAACTACCCCATTATCCAATAACCAACCCCCACTTTCTCTCCCCCACTTTTCCTTTCATTTTCAACCAAATTGCAATTTTATTTTTTTCCCCTATCGTCACCATAATTCGGCCCCAGCAATAAGTCCACTACACTTGTTTTCTTCTCTCCATTTTTAGCCAACACACACCCATTTTAGTCCCTATTTTCCTTCCCATTTTTAACCTAAAATATAACACATATTTCTTCCACTTTTCTCTCAAAATTTGGAAAGTAAGTTCCCCCATATCCTCTCCAATTCCAGCCAGCAAGAACTAGGCATTTTCCTCCAACTTTCGGCCATTAAGAATTTTAGTAAATTGGTCCATTTTCTTAACTCTATTTTTAGCCAACATACATCAATTTTCTCCCATATTTCCCTCTCATTATCAGTCCAAAACATAACATTTTTTTCTCCAATTTTCTCCCCATTTTCGGCCAACCAGAAATCCAGCAACACCAAATTTTCGGCCAGTAAGACATCCAGATTAATTCTCCATGCTTTCCCTCTAGAAATCGGCCCCTCACTCTCTTTTCCCTTCCATTTTCTGGTCATTTATAGTCCACTCAATTTTACACAAATGCATCCCCAAAAATCCCAAAAAATCCTCTCCAAAAATCGCCATACTTCTCTCTATTTTACTTACCAAAATCCTCCTACAACACACACCGTAATTATTATTTCACAAAAAAGGGCAAACGTGCTGCGTTTTTTTGGAAATGCGAGATAAGAATTATTTCCACCATATCTAATCGAAAAGGAACTCAATTTTTGAGTTAGTGTTATACTGTAATTTATGCTTATGAAATTATAATTTTAAACAAGAAATTTATGTGCTACACACGTGACATATTTTTACTTAGATGTTTCCACACTTAGATGGATATGATGATTTGTTCTGGCATGTTTGTCATGTTTACGCTGGAAATAATATGTTGGTGATTGAAGTAAAGTCACTAACATTATCAATAAAAAGTCTCTTAATTGTATAATCTGGAAATTATACCCGTAATCGAATAATTGAGCAAATAATCTCGCAAACACTAGGTTTGGAGTGTACAATAAACACACGTGTGACCATCTAGTGGAGCCATTTAGTAATATCATAAAATTTCTATATGGTCTACATGGTGAGTGAGTGGGCCCACAAAGTTCACCTTAAATTGGCCTGAGAAGAAGAAACACATGAAAATTTATGGTTCTTCAATAGATATACACATGAATTTTCAATAAAGTTTCACACTGTTATTGATCCAAGACGATCTAATTGGTAATATTAATCAATAAAATTTTGAGTTATTGAACTTCTAGTTCAATACAACTTAGCATATATATTTTTTATTTATTTGGTAAGATAATATTAGCTCTTCTAGAACTTTCAATAATATGATGCACCTAATATCGTATTAACATTGTTTTTTGCGATATTGAAACATTGATATATATATATATATATATATATGAAGTGGTGCTTTTTTAGAAGCATTAACGTATATTTTTAAAAATATCGATCTATATAAAGTAGTTCTTCACAAAAAACAAGATATGCTTGTGGACTATTAATTTGAATAAAATATGACCATTCAAAGGTAGCAACCAACACTAGTCTTCTATACTATTAAATTTGTAATGTCATGCTCTTTAGGGACGTATAATATTCTTTGAGAATATTAATATAATGTTGTGCTTCTTCAGGAGTATTAACACATTTATCAGATTTAGACTTGTATCACGTTAAGCTTCGAGATTAACATAATATTCTTCTAAAATATTGATTTGTATAAAATTTTGATTTCTGTAGAAATAACAAAATAACATTCTTCTTGAATATTTATGTAGTTGGTTTATGTTTCTTCGGGAACACCCACACAATTTTCTTCAATATTATTCATATAAAGCTTTGCTTCTTAAAAATTATTTAATTTGTTAAAAAAAAGATTTAACTGATCTAAAATAAAAATTTCACAAATCATGCAAATTCAATCTTAAAAAATATAATAAAAAGATTCGACTTGAAATATGAATATTGTCATTTGGTGAAAGTAGTACTTAAATTCGATAGATTTAGATAATTTTGAATAGTCTTAAATTATTCAAAAATATAAATCTGAAAAATTTTATTGTTCTAAAAGAATTTACGATTTTTCCAACCGCACAGACATGTAGATAAAAACCAAAATAGTCGTTAATCATTATTTATAACTTTACAACACCATTTTATTAATATTTTTCTATTCTCGTTTATATTTTTCATCTTTGTTTGATTAAAAATACGGATAAAATAGTCATTGTAATAAAAAAAATTCAATTTTTTTATAAGAAAGAAGGATAAAATTTTCTATTAAGGACTCGAGTGCTAGTAAAATAAAAAAGTTAGGGAATGCAGCAGTGGCAGAGGGCAGTGGGGCAGTGGGTCCTAGGTCCACACTGAAATTTGGGGAGGAAATTTTTAATAATTTTTTTCAAAGTAAAGTTGCTACCCACTTTCATTCACGTTTTTTAATCTTACTCATTATTGAATTTGACTAAATGCTCCCCCACTCGCATTATCCACCCCCACATCAAAACCTAGCAAGTAGAGACGAAAGAAACTCAATATGAAGTATTTGTTCTGTAAAAATGTGAGGGTATATTTATAGTAAGCCAAAATTTGTATATGAAAAGACATGTCATTTCTGGACAGATTTTATCTTAAATAGACATGTCTGCATCAAAAGTATTTTTTGGATAAAATATTTAATTAATAAATAAATTATTTACAAAAGAATACATAAGTTTGACTCGAGCCCAACGATTTATGACTTAGATCCACAAGCCCACGACCTATGGCCGACCCAGTCGATGCTCGTGTGGGCTTTGGATCAAGTCCAATAGCATCTATGTCCACCTCTTTCAAAGATTAGTACTACCCTTTTAGGCTTTGGATCAAACCCAAATCTCAAATTAAGGATATATGAACAAGTCATAAACTTTATTCTTTTTTCAATTTGAGACATAGTTTAAAATTTTCTCTTAATCTTTCAATTCTATTATGTCCATTTCCAATAGGTTATTTTTTGCTTTAATTTCTCATTCATTTGAAAGAATTTTGAACATCCAAATATACTAAAAATATCTATTCACATAGTAGAATGTGTTCAACTATTGTTCCGATTAAAAGAGACTTTGAAACACACTTTAATATTTAGTCAAAATATAGTAAAAACCAACTTCAAAAACTTATTTCCAACAATATCCGTACACTACAAGTCTGCAACCCAAATTTTTTCAATATTCACTGACATTTTTAATGAATTCAGAGTCTCAAATGAAATTATTAGCATTATAAAACCTACTTAAAGCTCAAAAGTGTTATTATATATGGTAGAATTATGTTAGTAGTATATTAAACAAAAAGCTCTGATACCATGATAATTTTCTAAATCAAGGTGTTCTAATGGGATAAATTAAATTGAGAAGAGAAGAAAGAACAAGGAAGAAACTATCATTAAGCAAAACGGCATAAAAAAATAATAGATACAACTCGTATTTATACTAATAAAAATCCTAACCTATATAAGGTAAAATACTATATTATTAATGCTAATATATTACTAGTATAACTCAAACATTTATAATATACTATGTATAACTCTACCTTTATAATATACTCTAACATCCCTATCTCAAGCTCACGATGCTACAGCAAGAAGCAGCAAGAGTTTGCCAAGCAAAAAATGAAAACGATGAACCGGATAAAACTTCGTGAAAAAGTCAGCAAGCTGCAACGATGAAGAGACAAAAGGTAAGAAAATAGTGCCATGTTGAAGATGGTGGGGAATGAGATGACAATCAATCTCAATATGCTTCGTTCGCTCATGGAACACAGAGTTGTGGTAGATCTGAATAGCACTCTTATTATCATAATACATAGGAGTTGGAGAGGAAAGAGGAACACCCACGTCTCCAAGTAACCAGCGCAACCATACAATCTCAATGGTATTGGACGCCATAGCACAATACTCTGCTTTGGTAGAAGAACGAAAAACAACAGTCTGCTTCTTACTCTTCTAATAGATAAGAGAATCACCCAAAAATATACAAAACCAGTAGTAGACTTACGATCAGTTGGGTTACTGACCCAATCAGCATCAGAGTATGTGCGAGAGGAGGTCAATAGAAACAAAAGACTCTAAAAGTAAGTACCACGAAGATAGCGCAGAATACGAACAACAGCTCTCCAATGAACGGTAGTTGGAGCTGACCAACAATGTGAACAACATAAGAAATAACAGAACGAGTGATGGTAAGATAGAATAGACTTCCAACAATAGTGCGGTACAGATTAGGGTCAGTTAAAGGGATACCGTTAGAAGGTAAATATCAAGTATTAGCTTCTAAAGGAGTATCAACAATCTTAGTATCAGTGAGACGAGCACGCTCAATAACATCAGTAGCATACTTAGACTAAGAGAAAAGATAACCTCTAGGAAAAAAAGTAACCTCGATCCCAAAAAAATAAGATAATTAACCTAAATCCTTCATTTCAAAATGACGAGCTAATTCAGATTTTAATGTAGTAATACCATCAATATCATCAACAGTGATAATCATGTCATCAACATATAATAGAAGTAGAATATGACCAGTGGAGATGCATCTAGAGAATAAAGCAGAATCATGATGGCTGATGGTAAAGCCAAGAGATGAAATAACAGTAGGAAATCTCTCAAACCAAGTGCAAGGTGCTTGTTTAAGACCATAAAGCATCTTCTTAAGTTTGCAGACAAATCCAAGATTATGGGAGAAACCAGGAGGAGGAACCATATAGACGCCCTCCTGAAGAGTCCCATTTAAGAATGCATTTTTAACAAATACAACTGAGCGAGATCTTATCGACAAATAGAAGAAATTGCAATAAGTGTATGAACCGTAGTCATCTTTGCAATAGGAACAAAGCTCTTCTCGTAATCCAGACCATACTGTAGAGTAAATCCCTTAGCAAACAACCTAGCTTGGTAGCGCTCAATCAAACCATCAGATTTGGTCTTGATCTTATAAACCCAGCGAGAACCAATGGTATATTTATCTTGAGGTAATGAAACCAAATCCCAAATGTCTGTCTCATGTAGAGCAGAGAGTTCATCAACCATAGCTTGTTGTCAAAGAGGATCTAGAATAACTTTTTTATAGGAAGACGGTTCAGAAAGTTTGTGAATAGACGTTAAGAAACAGTAAAAAGATTCTGAATAACAAGAATAAGAAAAAGTGGGTTGCTGAGTGGACTTACGAATACGTATAGGATATCGAGGAGAATTAGAAGGATCGACAATCTCAAACGGTGCTTAGGAGGCCATAGAAGGAGTTGGGACATCATGAGTTGGAAAATGTGTACCTATAGTGCATGAAGGATCAACAACATGAGGGATACAGAAATATGGGCTATCGATATCATCAGATAAAGGATCAAGACGAATGAGATCAGTTTTACTCACGTAATGAGTAATATCAGAAATAGAAAAGAATAGAATATGCTAAATAAACACAACATGACGGATACATATAATTTTTTATTAATAGGATCAAAACAGCAATAACTATTCTGTCCTTCTCCATATCCCAAAAAGACACAAATAAAAGAGTGTAAAATCAACTTACTATGTTTTACTTGAAGATGAAGGACAAAACAAGTGCACCCAAAAACTCTTAGAATGGAATAATCAGGAAGGTGTCCAAACAATGTTTCAGAGGGTGACAAACCCGAAGTGTAATAGGACAGAGTCTTATTAATTAAGTGGACATAAGTTAAAACTGCTTCTCTCGAAAATTCACTGAAAATTTTGGCAGATAAGAAAAGAAAACGGACATTTACAATAATGTGCATATGCTTTCTTTCAACAACACCATTTTTTTGTGGGGTGTCAGTACATGAGGATTGATGAATTGCGCCATCAGAAGCAAGCAATATAAAAAAAATTAGTAGAGGTATACTCTCCACCCAAATCACATCTAAATCACTTAATCACATCAGAATGTTGAGTTTTAATAAGTGCTCTAAAAGAACGATAAATAGAAAGAAAATTAGAACGTCGCTTCATAAGATAAACCCAACAATAACGACTATAATCATCAATAAAAGAGACATAATATCTAGACCCCCCCTCCCTCTCCCTCTCCCTCTCCCTCTCCCTCTTTTGTAGCAATAGGAGCATGTCCATATATCAGAATGAACAAGATCAAATGGTGCTACAGAACAAAAAATACTTCAAGGAAAAGGTAAAGTAGAAAATTTAGCTAATTTGCAACCACTGCAATCAGAAATATCACGAGTTTGCAAACCTCTCAATTGACCTTAAGAAACTAAAAATTTTAAACGACTAGCAAAAACGTCCAAGGCGAGAATGCCACAAATAAAAATTAGAATAAGAAGAATTTAAAGAGAATGATAACAAATCAACATTAGAGGCTGTAGCATTTGGTAGTCTCAGATTGTCCAAAACATATAAACCTCCTTTTCTATGGCCTGTCTCAATCAGCTTCTGAGATTGATGATCCTACACATGACAAACAGTAGAACAAAATTGAACTAAGTATCTAGAGTCACACAACTGACCAATAGAAATAAGATTAAATGTAAAAGTTGAAACACAATAGACATTTGAAAGTGATAAATTATGTCTGTTAACATAACCAACTTCTGTCAAGGAAAATGGGATGACATTAGAAGTCATAATAGACACAGATGAATTAGAAGGACGTAAGGAATCAAAAAGTGTTGAGTCAGATGACATGTGTTTGGAAGCACCTGAGTCAAAAATCCATGAAGAAGAAATACATGATGGGCTCTGGAATGACAAACCTACATGAGTTGATGTAGACATGGCATGTAGCTAAGTGACGAGTAACTTTTGAAACTACTCAGCTAGAGTAGATAGCGGAAGACCAGAAAGAAGTGGTGATCCAAGAATAGATGAATCACAAGGTGGCGCGACCTGTGTTAGCATTGGGACGATAGAATTGATGTTGTGACTGCTGCTTACTCTGTAGGGGTTGCTGCTTCTTTGATAACTTAGGACATTGAGCTTTCCAATGTCCCTTTTGTTTGCAAAAGTTACACTCATCACTAGCAACCTGCACAAAACCTTTGTTCTGATTCTGTGTAGATGATAGAGAAAGGACAACCAAAACTGAAGTGCTAGAAGTATGAAGGGATACCTCACATGTTAAGGATTTCAAACGTGTTTTCTCAGCCACAAGTTCACTAACCACTGAATCAATAGAAGAAAAAGGAGTACAATGCAAGATGGAGCTTCTAAGTCCCTCAAAGTTGCTGCGAAGTGCCATAAAAAACTGAACTAATCGTTGCTCCTCTCTATATATAATATACTCTTCACAGGCTTTCGTTCCTACCAATTCTATAAGAGCCAACTCATCCCAAATCGATGTCATAGCGGTGTAAAACTCCAGAATACCCGTATTCTTCTGTTATAAAGCCCATATGTCAATATCCAATTGATATCGTTTTGCAAAGTTACACTTAGTGCATAACTTCTGCAAATAATCCTAAACTTCCTTTGTTGTTTCATAATTTGCCGACTGTGCACCAATAGAATGATCAACAGAGTTGTGAATCCAAGTAATAATTTTCACATTATTTGATTCACAAATATCTATCTCTATTGCATAATTATCATTATTTGTCTTAGGTATCATAATAATTCCACTAACATATCCCTACATTTTTTTACCATTAAGAAAATTCTTGAGCACAAGTCTCCAATACGAATAATTCTTACCAATTAGTTTTACACTAATAGATTGAAGTGAATTATATCTTTCAGTTGCCATTGGAGTCAAATAACACGATAACCAAAATTATGTAAATCCAAAGGCAAAAAAAACACCACCAACAAGAAAATGAAACAAACGTTATGTCTTTATACACGTCCAACCAAAACGAACACCACCAAATAATCTGAAATTACTTACTGAGAAATCAGTCTCAAAGAATCAGGCCGGAAAACTACCGAACGAGCCATCACGCGCCACCGCCGTGTCTACGGGTGGGCTTCATGCGCCACCGCCTTAGCCGTATGTTGACCCTCACGCACCGGATAGAATTATTCATCTCATCGTCAGGAACCCAAATATGGTCACATGTCTATGAACTGTTGTCTGGCTGAACGAGAAAAGAGAACTTTCTATCCAGCTCAATAGGTTAAACTAGGTTTCTTTTTGTTTTTAAGATGGGGGAAAATGAATAAAACAAAATCAATGAACAAAAGGCTCTGATACTATTATAATGTTCTAAATCAAGGTGTTCTTATGTGACAAATCAAATTGAGAAGAGAATAACGAAAAAAGAATGAAGAGAAAACAAGGAAGAAACTATCATTAAGCAAAACAGCATAATAAAATAATAGATACAACTCGTATTTATACTAGTACAAATCATAACCTATATAAGGTAAAAACACTCTATTATTAATGCTAATATATTACTAGTATAACTCTTACATATATAATATACTACTAGTATAACTCTGCCATATATAATATACTCTAACAAAAAGAACTATAATCAAGACTTGTTTTGTAAAACCAATAATAAATAACAGACCAATCTTTAACAATGGGACATTGCTCAATTTGGAAACGTGAAATTTTCCAAGGCGTTAGTCCATAATAGGGATGGTAATGAGGCGGGTTCGGTTCGGGGCGAGGTGGCCCATTGACCCGCCAACCTCCCCAGTTAATTTTTTTTTTGTAAATTGAAAAAATAATTAGAAAAAAAGAAATACAAATTTTTTAAATATTTGTAACAAACAAAACAAAAAAATTACAAGATTGGGGTTGTGGTGTAGTGGTTAAGATTGATAGTGTATATGTGTCAACCCGAGTTCAATTCTTCTTTAGTTCATTTCTAGCGAAAATTATAATTTCTATTTTATTTTTATTTTTTTAAATATGGGGCAGGAGGGCTGGGCAGGACCCACCCATATTACCCGAATAAGCAGGTTAGGGCGACAGATTTTTTTGTCATCCCTAGTCTATAATATAGGTAAAATTAGACTATACTGTAGAGCACAATAGGCAAAAATTTTACGTTTTTTATTTAATGGCTAACCATATACGAAAAATGCAATATGAAAAAAGTTAAGCCCTGTTCTCTTTGTTGTTTTCAATTTTCAGTTTTTCAAAACAGTGAAAACGTGTTTACTTATCCATTTTCAAAAAAGCATTTTCGAGAACATCCAAAAAATTTACAAAGGAAATAAAAAATAATATTTTAGATTTTAGTCGTTTTTATCATTTTCTTTACAATTCAATCGAATCCAATTCAATTGTTTACTTCTTCAATGAGTGAATTTTCAAGTTCAACCAAGCTATTTACAAAACAAAGCCCACATCCAAAACGGCTAAAACACGAAAAACGTTCTCCCACTAGTGCTGGACTCTATTTCGATTCCTCCCCACATCATTTTCTCCTTTGTTTATTTTATTCTCTCCAAGCATTTTTCTCCAAACCGCAAGTACAAGTCTCTCTTCTCTCTTCTTCCTTCTTCCTTATTTCTTCATTTCTCTTCCCTACTCTTTTTTTCAGGCACTTCATTCATCAATTTCTTCCTCCTCTTGTTCGAATTAGGTTAGTGTTTTTATTTTGTTTTTCAAGGGTTGAATCTGGTTTTGTGATGACTCGACATAGCATTTTCAGATTTGGAATTTATAATTAAAGTTTAATTTTTGAAAATGGGTTCAATTTGATAGTATAATTTGGGGGTTTGTAATTAAGATACAATTGTTTTTTTTTTTTTTGGTAGTATTTTGAATTTAGTGTTATCCTCGTTTTTATCAATTTGTCACAGACGAGCAACGAAGAAGAGAACATCTTTTTTTTTATAGTGTTGGAAAAATAATTTTAATATATTGAAACTGTGGTATGATATGTATGGATTATGAATACTTTTATCTTTTTCATTGAAATGAAATGCGAATTTCAGAATTTGATCGCAACAGAAAAATGATGTATAATCCGACACGCATAAACTCATAGGGAGAGTACATACATGTTGAATACACTTTTTGGTGTATTTCCTTATTCATTTACATTTGATTTGTTAGCGTATACGCATAACCCAGTGGCAATTTGTGAAATTGTGTATTCTATCGGTGTCTATAATATGATTGAAATTTGAGCTTGATTCTGATTAGATTTGTTTTATGAGGAGAAAGATGTGATTATTGTATATATAATTGGATTTGAGTTTATGGTGCTAACTGGATAAAGCTTGAATTTTTTGATCTGATATAATAATTAGTATAATATGTTGCTATTATTAATTATTATTATTATCATTACTGTATTCTGGTAGATATAATTTAGAATTACGTGGGTTTATGATACATTGTGAGCACCAGTAATTATAGCCTAGAGGTTTAGTTGAATGGAGATTAATTGTTAAACAGCTATAGTCCCTTTAGGCGCTTGTTTAATTGAAGGCCATAAAGTGCTCGCTTGAGGCGGCAAAGAGAGAGCATAATATTTTTTTCAAAGAAGTTAGCATGTTTGCTTGAGCTTACTGTTACTCTCCCAAAAAAATGATGTATAATCTGACAAGCAGAAACTCATAGAAGATGATGAATACATACATGTTTTGGTGTGGGAGTTTAGAAAAATGTTGTATTTTGATATTGTGTTGTATGTGAAACTATTGGTGTGCTTACATTTAAGCCGATGTTTTTGCTTTTCTTACTAGTTACAACTATACCATTTTTTTAAACAATTGCTTCCTTGTTTTTATCTTCAATATAGAACATGGGTAGTCACAGAGTTAAGTATAAGGAACCAATGTCATGGTCTGATGAGAATGAACACGTTTTTATCGAAATTCTTTACGAGAAAGTGAAATCAAACGCATTGCATTGTTCTACATTCATGAAAGACGAATGAAACAAGATCAATGAAATCATGATTGCTGCAACAAAAATGGATTACGGCATAGATAGATTAAAGGGGAAGTGGAACCGCTTACATAAGGTTCATCGCATGTTCTCTGAATTTTTGGGACATACAAGTGTTACATGGGATCCAAATACCAACAAATTTAATGATGTGGAGAAAGTTTGGCAACACTTTTATATGGTATATATGTTTATTAAAGAATATTTTTATCATTAGCTTTTTATCATATCAATTTTACCCTTTTTTTGTTGAACATTATGATAATGTTGCTTCTTTTTTCAATGGTAGATTAACAAGTCGGATTACAAAATCTTCAAGAGAGAAGGATAAAAGTACTTCCACACTCTTGGAGAGATATTTAGTGAGACTACAACTACTAGAGAAGTAGGCAATGCATCCACTCAGCTTCCTGCCACATCAGAGGAAGAAAGGCAGGTAGAATATAATTTTTTGAATAGGAATGTGCATGTACATGTGGAAAATAATGATGAAGTCGACGAAGTTCCAAATACTCGTCGACATGTAAAAATTGGTACATCAGGCAAACGACGACGTAAGGAATCCAAGATAAGTAAAAGTGATAAACTCGAGGCATGCATGGCCCAGTCGTCATCTACTATTAGTTTGAAGAATAAAGAAACTGAACTTAGAACACTTTACCTAAAAGAAAAGCTCTTGTAATCAATCGGATAATGAAGTCAAAAGTCTGGATCCTTATTCATGTATTGTTTGCTAGGTTATTCACCAGGAGCACGCTTTAGATAAGTTGTTCACTGAGTATTCAGAAGAGAATATGGTATTTCAAGATATACTGAAATCAAGTCAATATCAAGAAACCATACATTTTGATGCTAGTCAAATAGTTCAAATGGGACAAGTCAGGGATCAAATTGGTACACAAATGTAGAATGACTACTCAAGGTGTCGTACATGATTCCATGGATTTATTATATATTTTGTTTAGGTCTTTATATACTGGTACGCCCCTTCAACTAGTTGTATTTCAAAAAAGACACAAATGCTCATGAGTTACTCTTTTGTTACAAAATCAGAATATATATATAACGCTGGCCACGGTTGAGTCGCGGTCTGCAAACCGCAGCGCTGGCTAAACTGCTGTTTGCTACGGTCCAGCCGCGGTTTATGAACCACGGTTGGACCGTTATACAAACAAAGAATTATATTATTTTTTACTGTTGAGTCCCTCAACTTTCAATGTCAATCATTTGTCTTTTTTCTCCAAACTTTTTTAACATTCATTTCAAAACTTTCAAGCACTTCAACATTGGTCTCCAAACCTCGTTAGTCTTTTGATTGTGGTCTTTAATTGAGTTTGTCTTTAAAATTGACTTCTATATTTTTTAATTTTTGTCGAATTTAATTTAAGTTTGCTTTTTGTAACTAAAAAAAAATATTTCAAAATTCATAAAAGTTATATGTCATTTAATACTATATTAGCATTAAACTATTCAAATTTATTGAACAATCAAAATTTTTGAATAAAATATTATTAAAAAATCTCAAAATTTCCAAATAAACGCATTTTCCAATTTTTTGTTTTGAGAAAACAATTTTCCATAATAACAAAAAAAAACGTATTTTCAACAATTTCAAAACAAACACTCAAAATACAAAACTAAAAATAAATTCAAAACTACTAAAAATTGAAATATAAAGAAAACGGCTCCTTATGTTTTCCACGAAAGTGTCTTATTAACAAAACAAAAAATCCATTATTTCATTCTGGACTACTTAAGAAAATTGTTGCATTAAAGGCACACTACAAAATACACATTTTGACACAGTTGAAATATATTTTCACTACATTATACAAGCTCTAAGTAACACAAGTCTTTCATTCAACTATCCAGAAAAATCACACCATTTATCACATCAAAAGAACAAAAGACATAGTTGCAAGGAAGATGAAGAGCTCAAGTCTTACACATGTCCCATCATCGAGGGGACATCGAGGAGGAGAGAGCCCTCAATCTACAAGCACTATGCCTAACACAGGCAGAATCGTGTATAAATGAAACTTACTCAAACTCAACTCGTAGATTTCCATAAATACCAAATTAAGTTGATTAAAGTAGATTAAAGTAGATAAACTCCAATAACAATAATATTATTCAACAACAACAACCGTTAATCAATGAAAAAGACTCTTTAAATAATGAAACCCTAGTTGAAATAAAACTCTAATTGAAAAATAAATGCAAAAGACAAAAATAAATATGACAAACTAAAAATTGTCATTTTAAACTAAAGAAATAACTTCAAAATGCCAAAGGCCAAAGTCCATTGTTACTAGTGACAAAACGACTAGTCTTAACCAAAATCATATTATAATATAAATTTTGAGCACATATACAAAATCTATACCCATTTCTCTAAAAAAACGACAATTATAATGCATTGCAACCAAATAAATTAAAACTAAATCATCTACGCCATCAATGCCCAACATCACGTTTCATTTCAACCCTAAAAAACCTCTTCATATAGAAGTAAGGTTAAATGAATTTCGTTAACTACGTAAATTACATTCTGAATTCATTGAGATCAAACCAAATAAAGTAAAAGGGGATGAACAAGGAAACTTCAGTGAACCTGACAATCAACCATGAAATGCAGATCTTAAAAACTACAAAAACATATCAACCTCTAAATCCGACCAAAAGTAGTGAAGGGGTAAATATCTAAACACTAGTAGCTTAAGAAAAGAGAATGCAGTATGGAAACACAAATCCTCTTTTAATTCCACTCTTCTTCTATGCTCCACATCGGAACCGAATAATAATCATATTCAATCACAATCTCGCATGTCTCCGAGCACCTTGGGAACATTTGAATTTCCTTGCAAGTTGACATATTTTCTGCTACTGAAATTTTCATCCTTTCCAAAACTTTTCCATTCTCTAATAAGTACTTCACCAGCTCAAATCCACATTTCAACCCAGCAAATTCTTTAAATTCAATATTCCTAATATGCTTAGTCAAACACATAGGCACAGTTTCTTGCAGAGAATAAAGAGCTTTGGCTTCCCCTTGAACAAAGTCGCGATTGCAATCATAGACATCCTGTTGACGAAAGAATTAGATTATGGAAATTATATTCTTATACTTGCTAAAATAGAAACAAATCGACAGAGCTCACCTTAAGAATAACAAGCTGTTCAAGTTGAGGTGCACTTTCAAGTATGCTTGGCAATCTTCTAAGATTAAAAAAACCAAGCTCCAGGAGGGTCAAATTTTCGAACATACACGATGAAGAACAACTGGGGTACATAGCCTTCATGCAAATATGGAAACAAATCAAAGAGAACACAAGCAAACATTTTAAATTTAACTATCTTTGTACTTAAATGAGCTTCCAAGCAGACAATGAAGCTTAAATTTTACCTCTACAGCATTGTATGATAAATAAAGTGACTTGACTCCACGCATCTTGTTAATAAACTCAGATACTTTCGCACCGTATCGCACCCCCGATATAAAAGAAATTTCTGCTCTAGCAAGAGACTTTAGTTCCTTCACGAAGTGGAATTCAGTTTCTTGACCTCGGTACTCAAAAAACTCCAAATTTGGTGTATCAATGACAAGTTTAGCTCGCTGTATACTATGTTCAAAAATGAAATTAATCACAGGAGAATCACCAATATTGAAGGAAAGTTTTCTAAGCGATGGGATGGAAATATCAAGAACATCAACACGCACGAAGCTGCATCTACATAGCGATAAATCTTCAAGCAGATTACAACCCCGAAACAATCTTCTAATGGAATCATCACTGGGCAATATCAAGGAGTCCAAGAGCAGCACCTTTAGATTAGGTAAAGATACCAACTCTAGGACGCCTAAATCTAGTTCCCCTCTTAGTTTCAAGACAACCAGTGATCTAGATGTGAAAAGTTCAGGCAGTAATATTCCAGCAAATTTACGTTTTTCCAACGAGAAAACCACTAATCTAGATGTGTAAAGTTCATGCGGTAATTCTCCAGCATATTTAGGATTTTCCACCCAAATATCTACCTCTCTAACGTTACGGGAGATTGCAGCACTTACAAGAGTTTGATTTGCAGGATCTTTAAAACTGAAATGGCATTTGAGGCGAAATTGATCAATATGAGGTACATTTCGTATCATTATTTGTCTAAGACCAAACCTTAAAAACTTCAACACAGACTTCTTGTTCCTTGTTTTCCATGTTAAACCATCATCAAGTTCGATCTTAGGGACTGAGATGAAAAGGTCTTTCCATCTAGTGGATAGAATAGAGGTTGCTACAGCATATTTTGTGTCCAGAAATGATAAAATATGGCAAAGAATAGCATCCGGTAAGGCACTTATTCTATCTTCACTATCATCTTCTGGGGTTTTACGAGCACTTTTGGGTGGTCTAGGCATTGTTGAATCCTACAATTATAGCAAATATTTTATCAAACTTTCACTAATTTGTTGGAAAACATAGTCTATAGAAAGAGCAGAGACAAGAACCAATAGAACGAAAATGTGGGGGGGGGGGGGGGGGGGGGGGGTTTCGTCTCCGGCAAACAACTTCAACCCTGCATTTGCAATAATAACGCCCCTTCAAAATGGAAAAATAGATCAAAACACACACAAAAATAAAATAAAATGAAACCCATTAAATGTTTATAACAATCTGACTGTAGAGAGGAATAAACAATCTGTGCTGCAATAATTTAGGAGGAATAAACTTACTAGAGAAGAATACTATTCACTTGACTGTAGATTCGTGACATTGATTTCTGTTGCCCAGAAATTGACTTTTATACCGAAATACTTTTAATTATTTTCCCTCCAAAAACACCCTGAAAATCCGAAATATTTTTAGTGATTTTCCCTCCAAAAACACTGAAATTAGGGTAACCATTTTGGTCTGCGTTTTGAGTAAAATACCAAAATTTTAAATCAAACTTTAAATTTACGCGATTTTTTTTTTATAAATTATAAATAAATAAAAATCACGCAAGTCATTTTTTATATACACGACAAACTCTTATTCATTATATCATATATAGAGATACTTTTTATCGTTTTATTATATGTTGATATTCAAATAACTTAGCCGATTGAGCATGTTTGGTAGTGTTGAAATTATTTTTTAAGTGTTTATATTATAAGTTGTTGATGGATATGTTGATAAAAAGTGGATTGTAAGTTGTGGGTCCTATGAAATGTGTAAATAAAAAATATGTTTGACCAGCTGAAATTATAATTTAAGCAAGGATAATTAGCACAAAACGTCCCTTACCTTTTGAAGTCATTGTGCAAATCATCCATACCTTCGAAATTTTGGTATTTTCATCCTCACATACACCATTTCCTTATGCAAAACGTCCTTTCCGTCCAAAGCTGTCGTTACCTCACTTTCCCAACACGACTCTTAACACAACTGAAGGATAAATAAGTCAACTTACCTAAATTGTAATTTTCTAATCCCGACTGAAGATCAGCTGCACTGTTACCCTCTTGAGTTAACTCGCCAGCGGATGAATTCTGCACTCCAGTATCACCATCTTTTGCACAGGCTGCTCATTTTAATTGCCAGCAAAAACATTAGTTTCAACCTCCATACTTGGGAAATTCCTACCCTATCAGACCATGACCCACTCTTCACAAATTATGGGTTCCAATCTAAACCATGATTTTTGGTAGATCCAATTCTTCTCCTCCCTCTCATAGAATTTTTTGACTCGATTGAGTTATATTCATCAGAATACCTTTTCCTGCCAAAGCCTACATCTGCAGCAGCAGCAGTCCCAAACGGGAGTGAGTTGATGTATGACTATCCATAGGTATCTGCATAAAATCCCCCATCTGGTTCTTCTAGTCGCCATTTTGCCACTTTCCTGAAAGCGCATTTGGAGGCAGGATCCCTTTAGAAACTAAATATTCAGTCGCTAGTCTACCTGCTTCCATGAAAAGGTCATCCAAAATGCAGTGGCAGCAAGGGTGGCTGGATCGGCCTTGAGTGGCCACCACGTCCATAGTCGCTGCGATTATAGTTTCTATATTCAGAATTATACACCTGATGACCTTTGATAGACTCAATGGGTGAACTCCTGTTGGGAAATAGATATGTGGACTAATTTACCCTTCAGTTTTGTTACAAGTTGTGTTGGGAAAGTGAGGTAACGGCAGCTTTTGGACAGAAATGACATTTTGCCCAAGGAAATGGTGTAGGTGAGGGTGAAAATGCCAAAATTTTGAAGATATGAACGATTTGTACAATAGCTTTAAAAAGTATGGACGTTTTGTACTAATTACCCTTCAAGCAATTCCAAGCATATGCTTAGAATTTGTTTGGCTAAATACGATAACATGCAAATTATTCATATTGATCATGACATAATCAATTATTTCTACTCTTATTACTTAACTATCAAGTATCTTTTTGTTGTCTTTTAAGTTTCATATTAAGTAGATGTTTTTTAGTAAACTATCGTTTCAGTCTTATATAATTTGCAATCATCACACGACTCGTATGAAGTGATATTTTCCTTCGATTGATCGGATATAATAGTTTCAACTATTTCTAAATATTGGTTTGGTTATGGGAGAATTTTAATTGAAACCTTGAAACACACTACAACATTGTTTATTTAAGTGTATTATGTCCTTTTCGATTATGTTAGCGTGTAAAAGGGTTGAAAATGAATACTTTCTTAGCTACAATAATATCCACTATTATTATGATAAATTGAAGGTGTTTTACACTAAGAAAGTCGGTTCGACAATGAAAATGCAAAAAATAAAAAAATTTGCACAACTATTAGTAATGCCTAGTATTAAGTGAAAGAAAGAAAGAATATTAGAATGGTATGCCATAACATATAAATTTTCTAAGGGTGCGTTTAATTGCAATACATTTTACATGGAAAAAGTTTTTTTTCTACCTATTTTCCAACTAACTGTGTTTGATAGCCACATTTTTCCATAGAAAAAGCTTTTTCCCACCTATTTTTCAACTACGCGTTTGATTGATTTGTATTTTTTTCCAAGTAAAACGTTTTCTCATTTACCTTAAAAATGCAACATTTTCCTTGAAAACAATGAAAATGTTTTCTTATGGTGGAAAGAAGTTTTATTTTCTAGGGAAAATTTGCCATCATTTTATTTGAAACAAGTTATTGACAATTCAATTATCTGAAAAACGTTTTCTTTTCACCCAAATTTAATGCTTTCAATCAAAGCACCCTAAGTGGTATGCCAGAACCTATAAATTTTCTAAAATATATTTAAAAAAAAAAACAAATTTCAAAACTTAAATGTCAACCATTCTATTTTTGGTCAAATTATGTATAATTATAATTATTGTAATGTTATCTTACATTAAATGAATACATAAGGTGAAAGTAGCGCCAAATGGGCGGATGACCCCGACAAATTTTTTTGAATGGCTGTTGATCCATTTTATAAATAAATTACTAAATATATATATATATATATATATATATATATATATGTATGTATGTATGTATTTTCTTCCCCACTTATAACATTTCAAACAATTTCAAATTCATCTATCTTTGTCTACTGAAAAAGAAAAAATTTCCAAATTAGAATCTAATTCATTTCAAAGTTAGAATCCAACTCATTTCATCTATGTAAGAAATATCATTTCAAGGTAGAAATTCATCTGTCTCTATCTTCTTCTTTTAATTTACGATAGAAATTGTGAATTTTATAGTATAAATCATGAAAATATGTATACATTTGAGTATGTATTGTGATTTTTGCTTTAAATCTTTATAAATCTGAGTTCATTTGAAGTGGGTTAATTAAAAAACCAGTTTATATTGTATAAAGTCGTTATAATAGACACGTGATCTGTTAAGATTTAGTCTGTTAACAGGCCTTAACTGAAGTACGTTAACAGACCACGAGTTTGTTAAAACCAATTTTGGTCTTAACAGACCTGTGGTCTGTTAACATGCCTCTTGTCTGTTAATGGTCAGTTAACAGACCATCTGTTAATGGACTATTTGTTAACAAACTTATTAATGAGGATATTTTTAAAAAAAATTATTTAAAAGAAGTATTTTCAATCTAAATTGTATAAATTAAGCACTTCCTAGATCTATTAATTATGATGAAAGATTGATTTAGTGCTTATTTGGTAAATTTTTTTTTTTTTTTAGATTATAAGAAATGAGTTTTATAGAATGTGTGGATAGGAATTTATGTAGACCTCCTACCAACAATTTCGAAAATTCATTTACGGTACAATTTGACGGGTTGCAGTTTTTCACATCCTATTTTCGAGAACTAAATTAAACTTTATCATAATTTAATTCATTTACGGTGCAATTTGGCGGGTTGCTGTCAAATGCAAATTGCTGTTTTGCTAAACTAATTAAAAAGTTCAATTTTTATTATTGTGTCCTAAGAGAAAAACAAATTCTTACCATTACACGCAGGAGTATTCACATAAAACTTTTATGAATTCGGAGTCTAGAAATCAAATAATTAGCATTACAAAACCTAGTACAACCCTACAAGTAAGGGCAAACACGACAAGATTGTCTTAATTTTCGGCCACAGCTTAAAAGAATTATAAAAGTACGTGTAGTGTATAAAACTAATTTGGATGGTACCGTAGATAATAAAATTAATTTATTCTCTTTCTTTATAATGTCAAATATACAATACGTATACCAAACAAACTATAAAAGTGACAAGTGTCAATATTGCAAACTCATAACCATCACCTTCAGATCATTTAAGGACTTCTTCTAAAGCAGCAGCAAAAGACAAGCCAATCCTTAACAATGGGACATTGGCCGGTTTTGGAAACTAGTTGTCATAACAAGATTTATATTGAACGTTTTAAAATACATATTATATTAAAAAATAACATAAAATAAATATGTAAACTGTAGAAAATAAAAATGATAAGAAGGAAACAGTAAACAGGATCAGAAACTATAAACTGAAGCATGTGCAAGCACAATTTCCTTAAAACAAATTCGCTCCCTACCGTATGTTCTTGTAGGTAATGAACGTCTTCTTTCCAAGATACAACGGAAGAACTGATAGAACGGGGCTGCTATACCAGCGAACTGAACTACTGCCAGAACAGTATCACCAAAAAGACACTTGGATATTTATGTTGGATTGTAAAAAATGCAGACCATTTATATAGGATCCAGATGACCACTAACCTCCTCCTCCATTAACAGCAGCATTTAGTAAAACAATAGACATTCAGCTGCCTTTAGGAATTCAGGTATTAAAGGTAGTTGAAAAGACAAATTTAATTCTGTAATTAAATCGAATTTTTTTTTGCAAAACTTAGGTTTGACTATGTGGCCAATTTTGGTCCGATATTCTTGTACGCAGGTCGCGCTTGCACATGAGTTCAATGGCCCAAGGTGTTAATCGGTTTGTGATTTGCCCCCTGCGGGCGCACACAAAAGAAAGCATCTATGCTACACATGATTACACCTTTCAATAAGTATATATATAGTAGTCCAAGTTTTTCTATTTTTTCTATTTTTTCGATGTGTGATAGAACCAATTTCTTTCACTTCAACCATTTACAACTCCATATTTGAGCTTCAATTTACCATTCACCCAATCATCATTTTGGGCAAGTAAATACATAATTTCTATATTCTCGCAGAGGAGCACACGAATCAACTTTTGTTTTTATCAAATAGAAAAGATCATGCTAGTTGTACACACATAATTACACACACTTACACTCTCTTATGTGTCAAACAATGATTTGATCAAATAAATAATTTGGCCAAATAAATAATAATTTAGTCAAATCATTGTTTGACACATAAGAGGGTGTAAGTATTAGTGTAAGTATGGGGTGTACAACTAGCATTATCTAAATAGAAATAGAAAACGGGTCCCACGCAAAATCATGCTCAAACATGGCACAATTTTCTAATTTTTCCAACACTAGTGACATCAATATGAATTTTTACGGCGTGTTGTCGATAAACCACTTTAAAAAATTGAACTATACTAAACAGTATAACAAACAAAAATTTTCTATCATTTATCTATGTATATTGTCCATCTAGTTTGACACATCAAACATGTCATTTGAATTTATTTTTTTTATGTTCTTAAACATGACAATAGAAGTGTCTCAAGAAGAATACATTCGGGAAACATAAGGGTGGTAATGAGCAGAGTCGAGCTGGCTCAGACCATTGCTAAACGAATTCGGCTCTACCCATGTGGAGCTAAACTGAGCTCGACTCGTAATTCATTAAGCGGTTCGGTTCAGCCCATGGCTTGAAGGCCTCGTGGGCCGAGCCTAGTCGACTTTTTTTTTTAATTTTCTTTTAAAGCAAAAATGTTAAACAATTTCAAAACTTAACAAAAATAATTTCAAAACACAAGCCGGTTTGTAAAATTTTGAGGCTCGACCCCGTCACGAATTAGTCCCTAAATGATCCAGAGCTAACCATGTGATGAGCCCAAACAGGCCGAGCCGACAAGTCCATGGGCCATTCAACCCATTTGCCACCCCATAGAAAAACACAAAGTACATTTTCACACAAAATTACACAAAATAAAAAACAATTTGAAAATATTTACACAATATTATAACATGCATGAGTAACACATGTCATTCACGTAAATAGAAGTGGCAAGAATGGGTGCCCAGTGGGCAGCCCATATAACCCAGAATCTGGGCTGAGTAGGTCCAATAAAAAGTAGGTCAATAAAAAATCAGGCTAATTCGGCCCGGTATAACTAACCTACCGGGCTAATCGGGCTGAAATCGGACTTGCCCAATTATTTTGGGCAGACCTGGTAATTTTGTTTACCCAAATCACCCCACCCACCCACCCACCCTCTTCTCTCTGGAATGACTACTGCAACATGGGAGAAATTTTCTCCCCTTGTATCTGGTGCCGTAAAAAAGGGGAGAAAATTATCCCCTTCCTAACTTCCCGATTTCACGATTACGAAACCAGGGAGTGGTTTTGCAACCAGGGGGATTTTTCTCCCTTTGTCGCCGGGACCCCTCCGATTTGGTGAGGGGCGGGTGGGGCGAGGGGTGGAAGATGGTGAAGTTTTTTTTTTTAATTGTTTTGAAAAAAATTAAAAGTTTATGTTGGGCTGGCCCAATGGCCTTGTAATCCAAAATCGGATTGGAATATGAGCCCATGTAAAATTGGGTCTTGGCCAGCCCAACCCAATTTTTTGTGTGACTCGTCAAATTTCGCTTTGGATTGGCTCGTCTGGCCCATTTGTCACCTCTACACTTGAAGTATCAAAGAAAATTAACATCTTCATCACATAAAAAGAACAAAATAGCATGCAATTTGTACAACCATCCATACAAAAATAAGATTTTCATTTGAGTACGATAACTTGACTAATGAAAAATATGAGACATCCAAATCAAACATAATAAATTTACGTGACTTTTTAAATAAATTATAAGTATATAAAAAGCTTGTGAGAAGAGGTATGGAAAGTCATTTTATATACACACAACGCACTCTTATTCGCTATATAACACACACGCACAAGTACTTCTGTAATTTTAGGATAATTTGTACTTTTGGTCTCCAATCTATACAGTTTGATGATAATCTACCATCAACTAATTTTATAGCACTAGACATCCCCAACCTTTTCATTTAATTGTAAATCACGTCCCATTGACAGAATTTTGATGAATTTGCTCTCCTCTTTAAATAAACAAAAAATAAAACTAAAAACAACAAAAAATAAAAGAAAATTGTAAATAAAGTCCCATAACTTTTAGAAAGTACAAAGTAACTTCTTCCTCCACCCATCCAACTCATTTAACCATAGCCACAATCTTTACACCACATCCACATACCACACCTTACTGGAGATCATTGCCATCCCCAGAGGTTGCACAATCTGATTGTCACAACGACAGAAACCCTAATCGTTGCTACGAGGCCCAAATGGCGTTAGCACAGCAAGTAGGTGATGCAGTAGTACCCGTAAGCTACTGTCTCTGTGAACAGTCGCTGACCATTGAAGCAGTGAAATTCGGTGCTACAGAAGACTCTAAAATGGGACGCTGGTGTAGAGCCTTGCATTAGCGGCTGCAACTCAAGGCACTGCGACAGCACCCATCGGGAGTTAGAAGGCGCAGATGGCGCCTCTTTATCCTTTGTGCACAGGGACAAGGCCATAAAGAGTTGTCGTATTTCTCATGGATAGTAGTTGATCGTCGTTGCTATTCCACCATCTACAAAAACTGAATCGTCGCTACTATGTCCCTTTTCAAGCTCACAAAATTGATCTATTGTTGTAATTAAATGGATAAGAAAAACAACATTTGGGCCTCGTAGCGGAGATCAGGAATGCTATCATTGTAACAGTCAAATTGTGCGACATCCATCGATGGCAATGATCTCTGGTGAATGTGGGGTCTGTGGAGGTGGTGTAGAGGTTGTGGCTATAATGAGATGAGGTGGAGTGGATAGATGAAGCAGTTACTTTATACTAGTTATGGGACTTCATTTACAATTTTCTTTTATTTTTTGTTGTTTTTAGCTTTTCTTTTCTTTTTATTTATTTAAAGAGGATGACAAATCCGTCAAAATCTGTCAATGAGGACGTGATTTGTAATTAAATGAAAGGTTGGGATGTCTGGTGCTATAAAAATTGGTTGATGATATATTAGTAACCAAGTATAAAAAATGGTGACCAAAAGTGCAAATTATCCATAGTTTTATTATGTTGATATTCAAACAATTGGCCGATTTGAGCATCAAAGGGCTTCTGCTTGCCTTAGATGCATATTATTATATAGGTGAATATTCAAAACAACAACATTTGAAGACTCTAGTGCATTTTAACTCTTGACAATTTTTTGTGTGAATATTATTCACACAACAACAAATCAACGTGCACCCTGATATCTTTTGATTGACAGAAACCGCTAGTTCTACTATTAAATGGTTAATTTTTTGTTAAACAAACTATTTTACCCTTAAATTGAATAATAATAAGAGAATAGAAAAAGAAGAAAAAGAAAGGGCAAAAATTACAACCAATCTCCAACCAACAAAAGAAAAAAAATTGCAACCAACACCCAATCCCCATTGTATCTTCTTCTCTAAAATTGCCGTGGTCTCTCACCAACAACCAAAAAAAATGCAAGGCTCAGTACAAGGAAAAAAATTGCAACCATAATATTAGCAAAACATTATAAGCTTGAATATGAGCCTAAATTATATTGTCACTACGGAGTTGAAATTGATTGGAAGGTAATTCTTTTCAGTATTCTTCAATTTTCATATTCTGATTTTTAAAGGTGAATTAATTCTTGGGTGTAGACTTGACAGAGACGTGGAAAATTTATTTGAAGACGAAAGACTTTTATAGCTTGTTTGTTTTCACTAAAATTTTTGCTAAAAAACTGAAGTCAAAGTTAATAATTAATTTTAATCACTCATTTCATGGACCACAACTTTTCAACCACACATGTCATCAACTTTGATCAATTTTTATAAAAAATCTGATTTTAATCAAAATCAAACACACCCTAAGAGAGGGTTATCGACAAGAAAATTCATTCAACTTTGGGATTGTTCAGCATTAGTTTTCTGGGGATAACTGTGAACCCACAATATGGTTTTGGTGTGTGTTAGATGAAAAATATGCAGAATAATTTGTTTTCAACAGAACAACTAATTTGAAGGGCCCAACCAATAATAGACTGCATTTTGACGAAATCAAGATTGGAAAACCATTTTTAAGATGGCCCAAAAATCTCGAGTTTTTTTTCCTTGTATGAAACCTTGCATTTTGTATACTTAATGCAAGATTTCTTGAATTCATACTTCATGAGTCTATAAATATTATAAATTCATACTTTTGAGTTTATGATAGCCACGAAATAATCTGTATTATTACATCCAAGAAAGGAGGAAGGATGGACATATACTAATATTATGGTTGCAATTTTTTTCTTCGTACGAAGCCTTGTATTTTGTTTGGTTGTTGGTGAAAGGTGGAGGGCAGCGGCTACTTTGGAGATAGAAGAATTGATGGGATTGGGGATTAGTTGCAATTTTTGTTTTATTTTAAGTTTTCTTTTTCTTTTTCTATTTTTTTAATTATTCAATTTAAGGGTAAAGTGGTCTGTTTAACAAAATTTTGACTATTTAATGGTCAAACTTGGACGCTAACGTTTCAGAGGTTAGGACATGAGTGCTAGAAATTAAAGGTTTGTAACTCTATCCTCACAAGATTCAAAAACGTTCGGGACTCCGATGCTCTTTACCTTTAAATTATAGTATAAAAATGTAACAAACTATTATTTATCTTCTTTTTTTGTCATTCCACTCTATCTTATTTATTTTAAAGTCAATTTCCAAAATTTCAAAATCTACTTTAATTACTTTGTTGATTTCTTCTCGTATATAAACTCATATCCTGCTGGCTGTTATATTCACAATATGTGTAATAACCTATAGCATGCTTCTAGTGAGACGAAGGTGGTAGAATTTACTTGAAATCTTAGAATCGGAGGTTGAATCTCTTACTTTCTGTTTTGATTGATAATGAACACTCATTCGGTCAAAACTCGATCACAAATAGAAATACTTTATTTTCCACTAAATGCCAAGTTTTTTAAGTTTTCTTGCCCACACTATGGTTATAGACCATTTCCAATTATGGTGTATTTTAGCATATGAATATTACACAATTTTCAGCCACATCAGATATCCCATTTGTGCAAGACATGTTAAGGTAGATTATTGAGGAGTTGGAGGAGGTTAATGGAAATTATAGGTTTGAATTTCAACTTCAAACCATTCTCTCCAATCCATTCTTGTGGGTCGGGTTGGGCCAGTCCACATGAGTGACCCACGACCAGTGGGGAAGCGAGAGAATTTGTGTTGGAGGGTCTCAAATTAACGTGTAAAAAATTTGGAACAACATAATAGTGATGAATTTTTTTTACAAACGTTCTTTACGAGTTTTCATATTTTATTTTATTTATACACTATATTATACATAAATAGATAAACAAACTCACTTGCACCATTGTTTGACCTAATTTCGCATCAATGTGTTGATTTTTTTTAAACATATAACTTAGACTACTAATTTGCAATTTCTAAAATAAAACCATAAAAGAAACAAATATCAAACTCTTCTTGTTCACGTTGCATTCTACAAAATTATCCTCTAAAATAAGAAGACCTGGTACGCAAATGAAATTAAATATCACTCAACCTCAAAAAGAAAAAAAAAATCAATTGAACACATTATCCATTCACAAACAAAGTTCCTTTATTAATTTTTATTCATAAAAAAATGACTTAGTTTTAATATTCTCTTTATCTTAAAGAATTTACCCATGGAGTAACCAACATGAAATGTGATATCAGATTTCAGATGGGTGAACATGCACTAAAATTGAGGAATGGACCAATCATTTGTAATCTTGTATTATTAATTTTATTATGCCAATAGGTACAATTGTCTAACATTAAATTGATATTTGGTCAATAAGTCTATTTGTTATCCATTAAATTGATATTAGATCAAACTTAAATTGCATATTAAAAATTAAAAAAAGAAAAAGAAAAGAGAGAGAGATGTCA
This sequence comes from Forsythia viridissima, assembly GCA_030279155.1. Classification (NCBI taxonomy): domain Eukaryota; kingdom Viridiplantae; phylum Streptophyta; class Magnoliopsida; order Lamiales; family Oleaceae; genus Forsythia; species Forsythia viridissima. The sequence goes on from CM059036.1 coordinate 8,259,224, forward strand.
AAAAATTGGGGGGGGGGGGGGGGGGGGGGGGGAGGGGGTCCTGGTCTCCCCAGGGGTCCCCTGCCTCCGCCAGTGCCCATGACCCATTTTCCAATAATATGTTTGGTGCTAAATTGAATAAGATGATAAACAAATATTGTACATATCTTTTTTAATCATGTTGATTATACATACCAAATATATTATTAATAGTCTTGTAGATTATAAGAGCATCTCCAATGCAACAATATCAAAGTACAATGTCTAGTACTTTTTTTGATAAATGACCAAAAAGTGCTTATGTGGCACAATTAATGCTAGAAGGTATCAATGTCCATCATTAATTTAATAATCTCTATCCAATCAATACATTTTTCTCTCTTTCTTTTTTTTTATAAAAAAACTAATAATAATTTGCCATATTTGCACAATGAACATTGTTGCATTGAAGAAGTTTTTTGATATAATGTCAATATCTTTTACCCCACACACACATATATATAAGACATTGTTGTATTGGAGATGCTCTAAGCTTAGAAAACTACAAGCATAGTCTCATAAATGAAGTGACATGACTAAAAAAAACTCCAAAATTGGTGTATCAGTGACAAGCTTAGTGCATGTTCGATAATGCTTAATTTTTTTGTAAGTTTTTATAAAGTGCGTGTTCCACACGGTTGTGTGAATGATAATTTTATTAATCTCTTTGATTGCACGGTAACTTTATAAAAATTCTTCCTCATATTTTTTGAAAAACAGTTAAATAAGAGATAAAATTATGAGAGATTCATGAGAAGCTTAACAAATTCACACATGATTCTCTTTATAAATATATAAAAGTTAAATGAGAAGATGTTTAACGAGTCATTTTATATGCACGTTTCATTTACTATATCATACACATGGAGATGCTTTTATTACGTAGATATTCAAACAAACGGGCTGACTTGATCATCTAGGGGTTTTTATATGCCTTGAGACATGTATTGTTTTACCAAGTTCGTTCTCTTGTCCAAGTTCTCAGGGGCATAGGCGAGTTGGTAAGGCCTGAGGTGACATGGGAAGAAATCCTCTGACAACGCAGATTCGATTCCCGTGTGGGGCAGATTTTCACTGAAATATTATCGGGGTCTACCCTGAGGGTTGGCCTGTTGGCTCTCTCCCTCAGGTCCCTGCCACTCGTGCACATCTTTCGATTTACAATCCACCTGGTCAAAGAACCTCTGACACAGGTAAGAGGGACTTAGCATTCGGAACTTTCCCCTTAACGAAAGTTCGTTCTGGTCTACAGTGAGAAAATTTTATGTTGCTCCCATCCTAGTTGACTTTGTCACATCGGATTATCCATGTCAGCCCATGTCACGTCATAACTACTTTTGCAAAATTGTTTGGGTATCCTCTCTCCACACCTCTCATTTTCCCCCTTCTGCCCTAACCTTCTCCCTTTCTAATTGAAATGGTAACATTTTCAATACATTTCCTCGCATTCAGAAAGATCTCCAATCTCTCTTTCCAGCCATTTGATTTCATCCATGAAATATGCAGAGTCCGGAGAACTAACTAAAAGTTCCAGCCGCTTCTTTTTAAACCGAATCTCATGTTGCCATTCACCAAATTTCTGAGCAATCCAGCTACACAAAGCCCCAAGAAACGTATCAAGACTTTGCTGGATAGAAGCAAAATAATTTGAATTAGAGTTCAGTCCAACAGATGCTTTCCAGTTTTCCTCAATAATTTTATTGCCTATTCTGACGACATGTTCCAAATTGGAAATGAGGATTTTAGTATTGCAAGAGTTTACTGCTAATGGTATTAATTTGAAAGTAAGAAACCAAACTATTAAACAACCAAATAAGTGAAAGGTATTAATTCGTAGATCCGTCCGGCGAGCGAGTTGTCCGGGGTGGTGGTGGTTTCTGCGTGAGTTATACTGCTATTTGGTTGGGTGGAGTAGATGGAAAGAGAGCATGGGTAGAAAAGGGGGAGAGGGAGAGGTGTGGGGAGAGGAAACCCAAATAATTTTGGAAAGGTAATTGTTGGCGTGACATGGATAATTTATTTGATGTGGCAGTACCAACTAGAATGGGAGAAAGAAAATTTTCCAACCATAGGCAAGAGAACAGATATGATTATTTTACATGCCAATCTTCACAATTAGTGTTTAATGTATTTTCTAATAGGTAAAAAATTTGAATAGTCCATGTATTTTACACTTTGTGTTAATAAAGTTCTTAAACTATAAATTGTACTTCGTTAGTTGTTCAACTAAATATTACGAACCTCGTTAGAACCTCTATTTGTCTCTGCCGTTCCAACTAATGGAAATGATGAGTTGACAGACATAATTGCTTACGTGACCGTTAATTTCATCTAATTCATCGTCTAAAAAACATGGTTGGACCATGAACTATATAGTTTGTGTACAAAGCATCTCATAACTTTAACAACGCACATGTTTAGTCTTTCAATTTAACAAAATAAACCCCGTTAGTCTATTCATTCATCTCTGTCATTCCAACTAACGAAAATGGTGAGTTCGCAGATAATTACTTACTCAGTATCTATCTTGGCAAAAAATAAATAAAAGAGTGAAATTTTATTCGAGTAAGCAAAATTACTTAAAAGGACGGTAAAAGAGCTTCGTAAGTTGTAGAATATGACATATGGCACCGATGAAAATGTTGGATATAGGTGCCCCATTTTTTTTTCTTTGTTATTATTAATTTTTCATGAAAAAAATATAATAATTAAGATAATGAAGAAATAATTAGTAGTTAATTACATATAAAATTATTATTATAAAAAAATATCTATATATCTATGTGAACAGACGAATGAACTAAATAGATTTACAGTGTTAAAGTTTAGGGAACTTTTGTTCGCAAAATGTATAATTTAAAGACCAACCATATTTTTTAAGTGTTGAGTCGCACAAAATTAATGCCCATGTAAAAAAATCTTTCTACCAACTTATCATTTCCGTTAGTTGAAACGAGAAAAATAGATAGAGGGACTAACATATTCCAAATGCTTAGTTGAAGAAGTAACATTGTACAATTTAAAATTTAAAAACTTTATTAGAAGGAAATATAAAATATGATATCTTCTTTAGTTAAGAAGACATTTCTCTTTCCCTTAATGGAAGCAAAGTTAGAGCTCGAGTATTATTATATTCCACCAAAACTCAAAAGAAAGGAGGCAGACCCATTCACATTTTTAACCAGTTTTCTAATTCTTGAAAATTTCAACGTCAATAGTATCCACTTAGTACTTGCATCAAATCAATGTGTGAAATATTTTAAATTTTCATATTAAACGTAACAAACTCATATTTATCTTCTTTTTACTCTCGATCTATAATATTTATCTGTAAAGTTATCTAAAAAATTTACAAGAATCTATGAAAATCTGTAATATAAAATTCAGTTAAGATCTTATAAATTTTGTAAAATTGTATTCAAATTTATGAAATCTATAAAATCTATTATAATCTGAATCGAAGACAAAATTCTTTAAAACATACGCGTAAAGTAGAATTAAGGAATCTTAAATGTATTACATTTAACGACAAATATTATATGTGTCATTGCTCATCTAATTGAAATATGCAAAATAATTTACTTGTATCCTTAAGAATCCATATACTGCAACCAAAATCTTCAGTATTCACAATTTTATTTTTATTTTTAAATGAGTTCAGATTCTCCAATTAAATGATTATTATTACGAATCATAACACCACACAAGTCCAAACATGACAAAATTGACTTTATTTTTTGCCATAGCTTATAAAAAATATAATGGTATGTTTTATGCACAACATTAGATTGTATTGAACACTACTATAAAATTTTTTTTTTTTTTTTATTCGTTAGTCTTCAATATAATACATTCTACCAAACAAGCTATAAAAGTGACAAGAGTCGTGTTGAGTTTAAGCTCATACCCATCACCTTTGGAGAATAGTGCGATCAATATGAAATTTTCATGAGGTGTTGGTACCCATAAAAGAATTGAACTATACTTAACATATATCACTTAATTTTCTCGGTCTAGTTCGACAAACCAAACATGTCAGTTGGAAGTTTTTTGTGTTTTGCTAAACATAACAACGGGAGTGTCTCGATGATAGAAGAATCCATTAGGAACTTCTTACGAAACTTGTTGCATTAAAGGCAAAACACAAAGAACATTTTGAATAGAAGTGAAAAGAAAAAACAGTTGAAAACACGTCATTCACTCACGAGAAAAATTAACATGTTCATCCCATAAAAAGAACGAAATAACCACAGCAAGGCAAATCCTCATCAATTAGAAGTGAGCTTGAATGGATTTCGTAAGCTAAGCACATCACCTTCTGAATTCAATAAGATCAAGACCAAGTAAATGGAGGGGAACTAAAAACCTCAAAGAACATGAATCAACCATGAAATGAATATAGATATATTAAAATGTCAACCCGACCAAAAGTAGTGAAGAAAGTAAATTTCGAAACACCACTATGCAAGCATAACTATTCTCTTTAAATTCTTCTTTTGATCAATGCTGAAGATCGGAAATGAACATTACTTACTAATTTCCAATTTTTAGTACTGTTCAAACACAATATCACATGTCTCCGAGCACCTTGGGAACATTGAAATTTTCTTGCGAGCTGATAGTGACAAATCTGAATCCCATGGTCCTAGTACAGTAAATATCATCCTTTCCATAACTTTTCCATTCTGTAAAAAGTACTTCACCAGCTGAAATACAGATTCAAGTGCACGGAAGTATTTAAATTTAATGTTCCTAAGATGTTTAGCCAAGCACACGGGCACAGTTTCTGGTAGAGAGTATGGAGCTTCCCCTCGAGCATCATGATAGCTCAACCAACTAATAGGAATAATGAGCACTTCAAGTTGAGGTGCACTTTCAAGTATGTTTGGCAGTATTTGAAGGTTAAAAGCACCAACAAGCTCCAGGGCTGTCAGAGTTTCGAACACATATAGAGAAAAGCAGCCGGGGTACATAGCCTTCATGCAAAGATGGAAAAAAGATCAAAGAAAATACGAACGAAGATTTTGAATTCAAATTACTTACAATGATTTTCCAAGCGGATAAAGGAGCTTAAGTTTTACCTCAAGGGAATCTATTGATAAATAAAGTGACTTAACTCCACACAACTTGTTAATAAACTCAGATACATTCTCCCGATGATCTTCCACAAAAGAATTCTTTAGTTTCGGTGCAGTTACAAAATAAATTTCTGCTCTAGCAAGTGACTTTAGTTTCTTCACCAAGTTGAATTTAGCAGTATGACCTCTGTACTCCAAAAACTCCAAATTCGGTGTATCAATGACAAGTTTAGTTTCCACTATACTACAAGGATAGTTGAAAGAAAGTTTCCTAAGCAAAGGAGTGGAAAGATCAAGAACGTCAACAAGCCAAAAGTTGCATTTAGACATCGACAAATCTTCAAGCAGCTTACAACCCCGAAACAATCTTCTCATCGAATCATCACTGGGTAAGATGAAATCTCCTAAGAGCATCACCTTTAGTTTAGGTAAAGAGACAAACTCTGGGACGTCTAACTTCACACGTCCTCTTAGCTTCAAGACAACTAGTGTTCTAGATGTGAAAACTTCAGGCGGTAATATACCAGTAACTACACGTTTGCCCACAAAAATATCGACCTCTTTAACATTTCGCCAGATTGCAGCACATACCAGAGTTTGAATTGCATGATCCTTAAAATTGAAATTGCATCTTAGGCCAAATTTATTGATATGAGGTACATCTCTAAGCATAATTTGTTTAAGACCAAACTTTGCAAACTCCAACAAAACCTTCTTATTCCTCCTTTTCCGAGTTAAAGAATCGTCAAGAACAATGTTAGGGAGTGAAAGGAAGAGGTCCTTCCATCTGGTGGATAGAACACAAGTGGCCACAGCATATTTTGTGTCAAGAAATGTTAAAATATGGCAAAGAATACCGTCCGGTAAGTCACTCAGTCTATCTGCACCATCATCATCTGGGGTTTTGCGAGCCCTTTTCGGTGCCCTAGACATCCTTGAAACCTACGTTAACAGAGGAGGTTATGCCAACAATTTTATTGGATTTTCACAATTCATACTTGTATTTCACCAATTTTGTTTGAAATGAGTAATATTGGCGGTTCTAAACAGATGCTATTAGAGCAGAGAAGAACGAAGACTCACCGTAAATAGAAACTGGACGTCGACGTCGGCAGCGACGCTGCTTCGTTTTGGGAAACAAAAATCTCCTCGCTCGCCGGACCAAATTCTACTGATCAGCCTCCATCTCTCTTTGGCAATAATAAAGCCCTTGAAAAAATAAGTACGTGAATAATAACAAATTGGTACCAAAAGTTTAAATTTGTATTTTCATCCCAAATAATATGCAATTTGTGCAACCAACGTCTATACAATAATAAAATTTTCATTTCGGTATGAAAACTTTCAAATAATGTACTAAAAAGTCTGCCTAAACTTCACCTAAACTCCGCCTAGACGTGAAGCGCGGCCTCCATGCTTCACGCTTCACGCTTCTCCCTCACCCTGCCTTTGTCTTGAGGCCTAGGTTCAAAAAATTTGAAGTTTGACATCCACGCTTAGTCACACTTTATACTTTTTAAAACATTGGTCACAATACATTAAAAATAAAAAAAATGAGAGATTTAAGTCAAAATTAATAAATTTCCCCGTTATTTTTAGGTTATAGAAGAATTAATTGAACGTTTTATTCTTTTATTTAAGTGTAATTCGTTTTGATTTTGGAGTGAAAAAAGGACGAATTACTTACCAAGTTACAATGATTATGATAAATTGAACATGTTTTATTAAAAAATTAATTTCTAATAATTAAAATTTGTGTTCGTTGATTGCTAATATGTAGAAAAATAATTTGTACGACTACAAGTTATAAATAAGCGGAAGAAGTGAAAATAACACCAAGTAATTAGTTACATGATATAAAGTAATTAATTGAAAAACAAATTAAAAGTATAAAAAAATTACTTTTTAAAAATTCTAAACAGTTTGTTTTGGTTTCAGTCCGCAATTAAATACCAAAACCTAACACGGTTTGGTTTAGTTCAAATTCGTTTTAATTTTAAACCATCGATAGAATACTAAAACTAAATTTAAACATTTATGTAACTATTTAGTTTTGGTTGGGTTTGAGTCCACAACAGTTTCTCAGTGCATTTTGGTATCATTGGCAATTTCGATTGACAAGGGTCCATGGATGCAAATTCTTGTGCACTAAGGTTCCGATTTTTCAAAATTCAAAAATAACATGTATTTAAAACAAAAGAAGGTCTACAATGTGAAACTAATTAGCCATAGACTCATATGCATATAAATTCATTATATGTTTCAATATCTATAATAAGTTTTCCTTAGCTTTAAACTCTCGAGCATCATTCGTATTGGAGCTACTGCTCAAATGGTCGTTGTCTTCCACTAGTGATGAATGTCGAGATTTTAGCTCAAGAAATCTTTATTTAGAATCAGTACTTGATATTTCAAGACATCCTGTAAAAATTTTTATTTTGTCAGTTGATATACTATAGATAATGATGATCACTCATTGTGAATTTTAAGACTTGAATACGGAGAGGATGATTGGCAATTGCTAGACACTTTTTTAAAGATGACTCACGGTTGGAGAAAAAGCTCGTGTTGAACACTAATACTACTCGATATCGTGAATCTGATTTTCTTTTTTGTGACATTGTAAATTAGATCACCCAAAATTTCCACATTTAACAATAGTTTCCTTTGTTATTTGTTAATAAAAATATGTCCTTTCTACAATGTGAATTAGCAAAGCAACCCTATAAAGAGTTGGCACTTTTGTACTCTCTTATCCATGGCCACATTTAGGGTCCTTCCAGTGTAGCAAATATTTATGGCACTCTATTAGGCTGGATTCAAACGGGAGTTAAATTTTTTTTTTAAAATTAAACTAATATATAAAAAAATTAAAATTTTCATATAAAATATTTGTTTTTCAAAAAAAAAAAAAAAAAAATTGGACGAAGAGGGAGTATATGGCTCATATTAAGTTTAACACATGTATACTTGAAAAGTAAGCCAATGCCAAAGTGGAGTGACACAAGCGGAGGGCACTAAACGAAACAGAGCGGAACGACTGCACCAGCCTATGAGGCATATAATTTACTGTTGTTTGTCATAGTAGGGGTGCAGGGTGCATTGTCCCGCAGTACATTAGATGGGTATTTGTAGAATTTCCCTAATGTTGCTGTATGGCCTAAGGTAGGTAGGTGAGTGGGTGGGTGGGTGTGTGTGTGTGAGAGAGAGAGAGAGAGAGAGAGATAGAGAGAGAATGTGTGTGTGTGTGTTTTTTTTTAACCCTATTATTTTCACGTATTGGAAAACAACTAATTCACTCTCGTGGAATAGACATTTTGACGTCAGAACCTGCATCGTCCACGTGTCAACAGATCTCTAGTAACTCATCTGCCAATCTTTATATTATCTGCAATCGTTAAGTACCAAGATCTCTGGAAAAAAAAGGTATGGCGATCGTTGGTACTCCGACGATCAAATCAACTGCTGATATATAAAGTAATATACAGGGGATGAAAGCAATTAGGTATGGGAAGGACAAGCAGGCAGAGATTTGAGCAGAGTTTAGGTGTGAAATTAAAGTATAAAAAGAGCATACCTTAGAATAACCGGAGACGTTGTATTTATAGCACAAGAGTTCTAATTGATTTAGGAAACAATCAATTAGATATCTGATCGGATCCTCCTTCCTTATGGGATAGGGATGATCGGCTGTGAAGACAATCTTCTAGATTACCGTCCTTATTTGAATTTATCACGTTGCCTAATCTTTAGAAGATTGGGATTTGGTTTTCTTGTGAGGATCCGTGTGCTAATCAAACACAATCTGTCTTTAATTACTTCTCTGGTTATCTCGAAATATCGTGCTGCCTGCTAGTTATAATAAATATGAAGCCCGTCGAGGCTCTCTGGGTTGGCTATGAGTGTCGAGACTTTTCATGGGCTTCACAATGCTCTGATTCAGGAATGCTAAGATGCTCGATGAGCCTCCGAGGCCTTCTTAGAATTTGCGAGGTCCTTCCAGGACCTCTGAAGCCTTCGTCGGGTATGTGGGATCTTTATGAATCTAAAGGGCCTTTGCTAGGCCTATAAGGTCGTACGAGGGCCAACTTGGGCCTTTATTGGACTTTCGCTGACGTGGGGGCTTTATTAAAATCAGGTGGTAACAATAGTCTCCCAACTCCAAGCCTATTATTTATAGTAGGCATGGGACTTTTGAAGTAAGAGAAGAAAAGAAATTTTGTCGAAGGCGAATCGCGGTAAATCCCGCGAGTGTGGTCTTTGCAAATGTACTGTTGAATTACTTACTCGGTATAGTCTCCCAAGTTCGTAGTCGAACATTTATGACAGGCGAGGGCTTCAATTGGTTAGACCGTTGGTGACGTGTCAGTGGTTGGTCTGATTTTGACCAAGCTGTCAATCAAAGTTGTTAATCCATTGGTCAGGCAATCATGAGTGAGAAGGTGTGTGCATTTAATGCTATTGGCGCATGACGGGACAATGGGGGCGCGTGTGAAGCGCGTCTCTGTGTTTCAATAAACGCTTAGGATTCCGTTTCCCGCCTATTGCCCTACTTTGAACACGCGTCCACTGAGCGATGGTTTAGATGTCACGTTTCGAGTTTGGATGGTGGGTATTGAGGTGCCTCAATCTATATAACTCGGTGCTCCCATCATATTTGATTTCTTCTTGCTTCTACGCATTTTGTAAGTTTTGTGGAATACTCTGCCGATAATCAAAAAAATTCAAGGCCTGTGCATTGTTTTGACTGCAATTCTGAGGTAAGCGCTACGAGAGTTGCTGTGATTTGTTTCGTAGTATGCCTTCGTTTTTATTTCTTGATTTCTTAATTTGGACGCCATTTTCTGCCACACATTTCGATGATAGTAGGGGTATCTTCATCAAGAATTGAGAGGGGTAGCAATGTCTTCGGGACATGATGACTCGCTGAACCAGTCAGATGCTTGGACAAACCCTAGTATCTGGGGTGAGTCGTCATTTTTCTCTTCATCTTCTCCATCGACCGGGGGCGTGGAGGAAGTGAACCAAGTACCTATAGTTGCACGCTTGCCCACCGCGTCCACAAGCGAGAGAGGGACGCGCCCAACCGGATTGTCGTTAGCGACTGTAGGGAAGGGGCAGTGTGATGCTGGGATACCCGAGATGAGAGGGTCGCTTGATAAAAGGGATACCTTGGTGGCCCTGGCGCTCAACGAGGAGCTCAAGCGGTCGGCCACCGAAGCATCCATAGCTCGCTCGAGGATCACTGAAGCGGAGTTAGAAGACATACGATTATCCTACGATATTTCCGCGTCTGTGACACTTAGGCCCCTGGTCCCAAGAAGCGCACCGACGATCCACCTCAGGGATTTGTCCCGATTTACGAACCCACGATGCAGCAAGGTCTTCGCTTGCCCATGCATCATTTCTTCCGTAAGGTTCTGAGAGATTGGAATCTGGCCCCCTGCCAGATAACACCGAATGGCTGGGACCAAATGGTGGCCTCGTTCCTATTGTGGGATATTGCTGAGGCTGGAAGAAACTTAACCCCGGGGGAGTTTGAATCTATTTACCGGCCCTGCCGGTCTGTGGGTTGGTATAATATCTCTCCTCGACCAGGCCAAAAATGGGAAACGGCCACCAATAGTCCCAACAAAGTGCATGACTGGAAGGAGAGGTTCATCTTTGTCGGAGGAGACTAGGAGTTTATGCCGGAGGATCCTCTTCCCCACGTGTCTATTCCCCGTCAATTTGGAGAACTTCGTATATATTGCTGTCTTTGTGGAGATTTTTGATCATAGTTCTTGACTTAATATTTCGCTTACTTTTGTAGACTGCGGGAAGCCACCCATCCCAAAGAGGGATCAATGAGTAGAGTTGGGCAAAATAACCGCCAAACTGCCAAACCAACTCGGGTCGGTTTGGGTCATGTTTGGGTAGGGAAAACCCAACCTGAAACCGAATCGATTTTAAATTTTTTTTTTTTTTAACTATAGTTGGCCCAAAACTGAAAACCCGAACCGACCCGTGTCGGTTCAGGCCCAAATTTTTTTTTTTGGGTTGGTTTCAGTTTGGCTTTTTACCAAATCGAATTTTATTCGATTTAGGTCGGGTTGGGTCGAAAACCAACCCAACCCGACCCACGCCCACCCCTATCAATGCGAGTTAAGGTCGAAGTGGAATAGGGTGCGAGCCCTTGATAGTGACTTCAGGAGTCTCAGCAATTCGTTGAAGGACGATAACTTACTAATTTACCACGGACTGATGGGTGAGTCTCATAAGCTGCAATGTATTGGCTTCGTTATGAAAAGCTGGCTTAATGAGTTGTATCTTGGTGTTTGTGTTAGCAGCTTCTAGGTTTAAGAGTATTCCTTCGCTCCGCCTCACTCGTTTCGCCAGTGGGGAGGGCTCTTCGGCCCAGGCTCCTCTGCGTGAGACGTCTTGTCCGTTGCAGGAGGTCCAAGATGCCACGCTGTTAAGGACAGTCCATCATCCGACCTCCGATGTCCAGGTTCCAGGCCAGGCTACTCCTCCTCCACCCCCGCCTTCGTCGTCCCATCTTCCTCCTGACTCCGTTCCTCCAAAGGACAAGGAGAAATGAATCGTCGAAGACGTAGGTGAGGCGGCCACCCAGAAGAGGAAGGCTCCCGCAGCTATGGAAGAGTTTATGAGGGATGCCCGCAAGACGAGGCAGATTGAAGAGAATCGCTAGTCATCGCCGCACCCTGATGGATGAGCTGAGGGTACAGGGAATTTTGCCTCTTCGACCGGTCAAGAAAGCAATATCCACATTTCTCAGTGCCATGGTGAATTGGAAACTTCTGTGATGAAATTGCTCCCCGCCCATCCTGCGATAATGGCTATAAGCATCCACAGGTACTGGACCCAGAAATGGGAAAAAGTGGTCGAGGAAGCCACAATGCGCGAACGACTGCAATTGGATAAGATGAACTTGATACGAGGGTTGGTCATGACCAAATAATTAATCAGCACCCTTAAGAGTTTTGATGGTCAATGCAGCGAAGAAGAGGCCAAATCCAAGAAGCTGTCTGAAGACCTGAAGGCCATGAGTCTTGAGAAGGCGCAGCTGGAGTCGGACAAGAGGGCTTTCCAGTTCAAGCTGGATTTGGTTGTGACAAAGGAGGCTGACATGAAGGAAAAGTATGAAACCGAGCTGAAGGCTGCAAAAGAGAGTTTGAAACAAGTTCGAGACCAGAAGAGGGCTATCGAGGCTTCTCAGAAGCGTGCCGAGGAGGCTTAGAAGTTGGCCGAGGATCGGACCCTCGCAGCTGAGACTGCTGTGGCCACCGCGAACAGCAATCTAGAAGCTGTCGCAGCAGAAAAGGATAGGCTACTGGCCGAGGCTAGGGAGGATGTGGAGATGGTCAGGGCTGAGCGTGCGGATACTGAAGCTAAGGTGGTGGAGGCGTATCAGGATGCATTTTTGGACACGCCCAAGTACCAGGATCTTGCCCACTGTTTGATGACCATATGTGGGGAGCAGTTGGTGGAGCAGATCGCAAAAACTCATCTGAAGTGGGATATCTCCTTTCTCTAGCATGCTCCTACTGAGGTCTCCACACCAGACGCTTTTCCAGACGAAGGCCGCGATGCAGTTGAGGATCAAATCACCCCTCTTGTTATGGGGGAAGGCCTACATTGTGTCGACCCATAGAGAGGCGGCAGGGCATCTAGACTTGAATTTTGTTCTCCTTTTTTTGTATATGTTCCATAATCATCAATCGAATTTATTTTCTACCATATCATCTTCGTATGAAAACTCATTGCACGCCTCAAGGGTGGTAACTTCATGAACGATTACGTCTACTGGGCGTGAGAAGTTGCTCTTGAAATTTAGGAATCATTCTCTTAGACATTAATGGTGCAGACTTCTGTGTTGAGTTTGAAGAGTTAGCGTTTTTCACGTCCCAATAAATGTGAAGGCACCACAGGCGTGTGGCGTTCCAAATACCCATTTGATAGTTGTACATTAATTGTCTCATTTATTGCCACATGTTAAGTTCCCCATGTAGTTCCTATAAAAACATCAAGGGTCCTTGATTGCGTTTCTCATGCGTGCATAACTCTAGAAAATCTTCTGAGTTAATCCTCATGGCTATAACTTCTCCTGGTAGAATAAGCGCAGACACCTCTATTAGTGCTTGTCTTTATGACTCCAACGTTCGTATCAAATGTGCTACGAAAGCGCGAATAAAGATCCAGCGTCTAGAGGACCCAACAATTGGAGAATCAACATTCAGAGGACCAAATGCCCAGCAAATCAACGTTCAGAAGACCAAACGTACGAGAGGGTTGGGCCTAGTAGCCTTAACTAGAAGGTCCCGAACGGTGCTTTCCTAATGGGCATCGATGACCAACCCATCGGTGATCCTGATTCAGATGACGGGGCTGGAAGCTGTCTACTAAAGGTGTCAACGACATTTTTTGAACAGTATGGCCTAATTAGTCACCAAATCAACTCGTTTTGGGAGTCTCTCGATCATGGTGAAATCAGATTTCTATCATTGACGAGGCTTGGGGTGACGAAGACCAGAATATAGATTCAGTAGGTTATAGATCCCGATATGTGCCCACCCAAAGAGGCGGTGGGGTAGTAGGATAATATTCATGCTCGTTCATTTTTGCCTTGTACTTCGGATTGTGATGAATAAAATAAGAATGTACCAGATTTTCCATGTTTGTTGCAAAATTGAAGTTGAGATAAGATATTTGGTGAAGAGATGTCTAAATGGATGGCATGTAATTTCTTGGCTAGATAACCTTTGCCGGCTATTGAGTAACAACCGCTGCAGACGTGAGTTTCTGTAGTCAAGGCGTTTGCCTCCGCCTTCGCCTTTACGCAATTGCGAGGCTCATGGGTTAATATGCCCTTGCGACCCTGGCGGGGCTCTCGTACTTTGCTTAACGTTTCCATGTGGGATATGCGTTGGTGGCGCCATCATCTTGCAATGACGGTGCAACTTACGAGGCACGTATAATCTACACATCCTGTATATCTTCCTAGGGATTATTTAGGTGCATCTCCCTCTTCCACACGTGTCCGTTCATCAGACTGTCCGTATTCTCCTGTATATATATATATATATATATATATATATATATATTTGTAGACCTTCTTCTCATTTTTCTTACCCTTATTTCCCTACCACAATATTTGGACTTCAGCCGTTGTTAGTCATGATAGGCTTTTAATTTTCCAGCATGCCAAAGCGCAAGATAAGGCGTGGTGGGGTTGTGGATGATATTCTCCTTCCACATCAGGTATCATGTGCGGTGTCTGTTCTGGAGATTACCGTCCTGCACGCACCAGAGGCAATGGTGGGCAACTCTCCATCTGTTCTGTTGGCACCAAGAACAACATTGGGAGTGCCCTCCATTCTGTTCCCTATGGGACCTGTATCTCCGTCGAAAAATTTTAGACAATCTGGCAAGAGGAGACAGTCGTTGATAGCAAGGGAGAGACTGTCGTGCCAGGGAGGGGCATGTAGGATGCGGGAGATCCTTGGAGGGCTAGGCAAAGTCGGGAGTGACCTTCTTTGGGGGTCAAGGATCGCGTTCTCCATGATCAAGGAGCGTCCTGGACTCCTATTCCTCCTCCTCCTCCTCCTGGTATGTCTACATATATTAACATTGGGTCTCGACAGGATGAATTGACCCAACCATTTTGGGAAAATTGTCAGCTCCGGCCGCCATAGTCGCGGCTTCAGTTCATAAGTATTGGATCTCTGCTTTTGGAAAGGCCGCAGATAAAGCAGAACTGATGGAGTTGTTAAAATTGGTCGAAATGTATACCTTTCGAAGTCACGTACTTAACTGCGAGTTGTACAAGGTGCTGGCGATGAAGGTTGACGAACTGCATTCAACGATCGGGAGAGACGAGGATGTTGACGTGCTGCATTTAGAAAACAAAGACCTTCAGGAACAACTCGCCTTTTCCAAAGATACGAGGGCACGTGCTATATACGACATCACCAAAGCTAAAACGATTCAAAAGACCTGTATCCAGGCTCAGAAGACGGCTGAATCGCAGCTGAGGTCTTGTCAAAACATGATCCATGCCAAAGATAAAGAATTGACCGAGGCTTTGACGGAGTTTTCAAAGGCCAAGAGTTTGTTGGCTAACCTCGGGGTCTCTGGTTATGATGATCCCAAGGGTCCGACCGGGACTTAAGGGTCATGTCTGTTCTTATCGGTGTTGTTTTCATGATTTGTAAATGTAAAACTTTTTGCGAAATATATTTTTATTAATGCGCGTTGAATGGGGCTATCCACGAACCATACTCCCTTACTTTAGTTATTTGAATGCACATTGAATATTTATCCATCGAGTTGACAGTGTCGGCCGTGAACCACACTTCCTTGCTGTCGAATTTTCCTTACTTAGATGGATACGCGTTGAATGTTTACCCAACGATTTGATAGAGTTAGCCACGAACCACACTCCCTCACTGCCAAATTCTCTTTACTTATATGAATGCGCGTTGAATGTTTATCCATCGAGTTGATAGAGTCAACTGCAAACCACACTCAATCGTTGCCAAATTTTCCTTACTTATATGAATACGCGTTGAATGTTTACCTAGCGAGTTGATAGAGTTGGCCGTGAACCACACTCTCTCACTGTCGAATTCTCTTTACTTATATGAATGAGCGTTGAATGTTTATCCAGCGAGTTGACAGAGTCGGTCGTGAACCACACTCATTCGCTGTCGAATTCTCTTTACTTATATGAATGCACGTTGAATGTTTATCTAGCGAATAGACATATTCGGCTGCCAACCACACTCCCTCGCTGCTGAATTCTTTTTACTTATATGAATGAGTGTTGAATGTTTATCCAGTGAGTTGACATAGTTGGCTGCGAACCACACCCCCCGCTGCTAAATTCTCTTTACTTATATGAATGCGCGTTGAATGTTTATCCAACGAGTTGACAGAGTTGGCCGTAAACCATACTCCCTCGCTGTCGAATTCTCTTTACTTATATGAATGTACATTGAATGTTTATCCAGCGAGTTGACAGAGTCGGCCACGAACCACATTTTCTTGCTGCCAATTTGCCTTTTATCGGTAGAGTAGGGTAGAGAAGAGTTTGGTTCGAAAAATAATAAACTTTATTAAAAAAGTGCGGCGTCTAGCAATGCCGGAAGCAATGATGGAAAACTGAGAAATGGAAAATGAAAACTACTGGTAGTACAGTCGTAAATGAGTGATATTCTAGGGGTACCTCGTCTCTCTTCCTTCTGAATCTTCCAATCTGTAAGTTCTAGGCTGGATTTTCTCGATGATCTTGTAAGGTCCTTCCCAGGTGGGTCCAAGGGTTTTGGCCCCCACCACTTTATTAGCCTGGAACACTTTTTTCAGGACAAAGTCATTGATGTGAAAATTTCTGCCCTTAATCTTTGAGTTGTAGTATCTGGCCATTTTTCTTTGATAGACCGCGAGACGAAGTTACGAGTCTGCATGTCTTTCATCCTGCAAGTTCAGGTTCACCCTGCGTAAATATTCATTGGTTACCTCGTCGAAGTATAAGAGTCTAGGAGAGGATATCCCTACTTCGACAGGAATCATTGCTTCCGTCCCATATGCCATGGCGAAAGGAGTTTCGCCAGTCGCCGTCCGAGAAGTGGTTCGTTATGACCACTGAGTCTCAGGTAATTCTTCTGTCCATCTTCATTTGGTGGATTCTAATTTCCTTTTCAGGGTGTGCTTGATAATCTTGTTGACGGCCTCCACCTGGCCATTAGACTGGGGATAGTAGGGGGTGGAGAAATCCCTCCGAATGCCCAGATCTTCGCAATTTGAGTTGAACTTCTTTCCAATGAACTGTGTACCATTGTCGAAAACAAGGGAGTGGAAGATCCCGAAGCGACATATAATGTTCTTCCACATGAATTTCCACGTGTTTTCCTCCGTGATCTTGGCCTAAGGTTTAGCTTCACATCACTTGGTGAAATAATCCACCGCTACAACTGCAAATTTGACACCACCCCTTCCGGTGGGAAGGGGACCTATAAAGTCGATCCTTCATTTGGCAAAAGGTAAAGGACTGATGACCGGGGTGAGGTTCTGAGCTGGAAGCTTTGGTACAACAGCGAATTTCTGGCACCTGTCGCACTTTCTCGCGTAATCTTGTGAATCTCTCTTCATGGTTGGCCAATAATACCCTTGTTTCAACGTCTTTTATGCCAGAGCCATTCCTCCTGAGTGATTACTACAAATTTCCTCGTGTATTTCCTTCATCACATAGTTCGCTTCCTCCTGAGTTATACGGCGTAGAAAGTGGTGGATAAAGCCTTTCTTATATAGGATCTCATCCTGTAGCACGAACTTCGTTGCCCTCCTACAGAGTTTCCGTGCTTCATGCCTGTCGTCCGACAGGACCTGGTTGGTCAAGTATGTGATGATTTTCTTCATCCATTTAGAAAATTCAGATATTGTCATGATATTTGGTACTAGAACCTTGTCGATGGACGGTCGGCTGTGTTTTTCAACTAGGATAGCCCACATCAGGTCAGAGTCCCTGCTGCTCGCCAATTTTGAGAGGGCGTGTGGGTAACCATTTTCGATCCGCAAGATCTGGAGAAGTTCTAATATCTTAAAGTGGGATAGGAGATCTTTGGCATTTTTCAGGTACGCCACCATGGACTGTTCGCGAGTCGTGAAGCTCTCATTGACTTGACTAACCTCTAGCTGCGAATCACTGTAGATCTGGAGCTTTCTTGCCTTCATCTCTTGTGCCAGCCTCAAGCCTGCTAGGAGTGCCTTGTATTCCGCAGCGTTGTTCGAGGCTTTGGACTCCAGGCGAAGCGCACAGTTGAGATTGTGACCATCGGGGCTGACCAGCAAAATCCTAGCTCTAGCTCCGGCCTCACCCGAGGATTCGTCAACATATAATTTCCATATTGGTACCTCATGAGGCTTGGCTTCAAGTGAGCCCTCTGGGATATGGGTGAATTCGACCATAAAATCTGCTAAAGCCTGTCCCTTTATGGAAGGTCTTGGCTTGTAGGAGACATCGAATTGGCTAAGTTCAATCGACCACTTCATCAGCCTTCCTGAGATGTCTGGCTTTTTGGAGGATCTGTCTCAGAGGGAGGTTTGTCAGGACGTCGATGCTATGTAACTAGAAGTACGGTCGGAGTTTTTGGGAGACGATAATCAAAGACAAGGTGAGCTTCTCCATGTCCAAGTATCTCGTCTTCGTGTCTTGTAGGGCCTTGCTTACATAATAGATAGGGAGTTGCGTTGGGTCTTCTTCTTGGATTAAGACCGAACTCACTGCTTTTTCAGACACCGTGAGGTAGATGAGTAATGTTTATCCATTCTTTGGCTTGGACAGCAGTGGGGCTTTTCCGAGAAGGACCTTGAGGTCCTGGAAGGCCTTCTCACATTCTTCGGTCCACTCAAACCTCTTCACTCCTTTGATGGTCTAGAAAAAGAGCTGGCAACTGTCGATTGCCTTTGATATGAATCGGTTCAGGGCAGCCAATTTTTCTGTTAGGCTCTAGACTTCATTGGGGGAAGATGGTGACCGCATCTCGATGAGTGCCTTGATCTTCTCAGGATTAGATTCTATCCCGCACTGGTTTACCATGTAACCGAGGAACTTTTCCGACGCGACTCTGATGGCATACTTCAGGGGGTTAAGGTTCATGCAATATTTACGGAGGATTCTGAACATCTCTCTTAAGTGCCTGATGTGGTCCTCGGTGTTCACGCTCTTTGCGAGTATGTCATCGACGTAGACTTCCATAGTGTTTTTGATCTGCCCTGAGAACATGCGGTTTACTAGCCGCTAATATGTGGCTCCTGCGTTCTTTAGGCCGAAGGGCATCTTCTTATAGCAGTATATTCTTCGGTCCGTAATAAATGAAGTGTGATCCTCGTCTCCCATGAACATCGGGATCTGGTTGTAGCTCGAGTAGGCATCCATGAAACTAAGTAGCTTGTGGCCGACAGTCGCATCAACTAGTTGGTTGATGCGCAGCAACAAGAAGCTATCTTTGGGGGCATGCTTGGTTCAAGTCTGAGAAATCTATACATACCCTCAATTTCTTGGTGCTCTTCCTTACCAGTATGGGGTTGGATAGCTATTGGGGGTAGACTACTTCCTGATGAACCCGTTGGCCATAACTTGTCAACTTCCTCATTCAAGGCGCCATACCTCTCGGTGCTCAAGGGTCTCTTTTTTTGTATCTTGGGGCGCACTTTAGGATCCACCTTTAAAACGTGGCAAGCCACTGATGGATCAATCCCCACCATGTCGCTATGTTTCCATGCGAAGATATCAGTACTCTCCCGCATGAACTGCTTCAATTCTTCCTTCATCTTTTCCTCGAGCCCCTCCTCCACCTGCAACATCTGGGCCAGATCTGAGGAGTTCACCGAGAACGCTTCCAGCTCCTCGACTGGAGAAGCAAGAGAGTCCGAGCCTATAATTTGAGGGTCCAGGCCCTCGTCCATCTTTTCGAGGTCGATGTCCATCGGCTCCGAATGTATAGTCATTACCACTGGGATAACATCTTCACGTTTTGCTGCCTTTCATAATGCGTTCATGTAGTAGGCCCTTGCTTCTGTCTGATTGCTGCAAATCTTGGCGAACCCTCCCGACATCGAGAACTTCATCGCCAAGTGATAGATGGATGTGACCGCTTGTAAATCCTTGAGTGCAGGCCTACCGAGGACTCTATGGTATGCGGAACGAGTATCAACTACCAAAAATTCCATGAACCTCCTAAGAAATGGGGGGCTCTCCGAAGTCCATTGCGAGGGTGATCCTTCCTTGTAGAACGAGGCTATCTCCCGTGAAACCAAATAGTGGCTCTGAGATGGCTGTCAGTTCATAATCCATGTCCATGATCAAAAGTATTGCTGAACAAGATGTTCACGGCGCTTCCATCATCGATCAACATTCGTCTCAGTCCGATTCTGGCGATGACGGAACGAACCACCAATGCATCGTAGTAGAGGTAGTGTATGCTGGCCTCGTCTTCCTCAGTGAACGAAATTTGTGGGGCTCTTGGTTGGTGTCCATGGACCTGCCAACTCTCTACAGGTTCTTCTCTCACTGTCTTCGCATAGTTTTACCGCGAGTTCATCATGTGCCCTCCGACATAGGGCCCTCCTATAATTGTATTGATTTCCCTGACTATGGGGTCTCCTGCAGGTCCTTCCACCCTCTGCGGATCCCTGTTTTTGTCATTTCTCCAGTCATTACAGTGAGGTCCATCGTCCTGACACCAAGGAGGAGGTCTTCCTCCTTGATTGGACGACCTTCGACGTCCTCGCGCGGGTCGATTCTCCTTTCCCTGCCCATGGTTTTCACGGTTGATCAGTTTCTTCAGTCTGGGCAATCTTCTGTGTTATGTACCCTAGTCCTGTGTATGCCACAGAACATGGGTAGTGTGGCCACCGGTAAATGGGCCACTGCAGGTGTTCTGGGATGGGGGGCTGGGACTACCTCCGTCTGGTTAAATCTCCTGTAGTGGTTATTCTGTGGTCCGGAGGAGTGCTTCCTCTGAAAACGGTCGAAACGAGGTTCAGGAGAGCGTCGCCCCTCCCTTCGATAGTGGTCCCTCCTGTCCTTTTCAGCCTTCTCCTTGTTTTCGATCGCCTCTTCTAACCAGATTTCACGCTGGACCAAGTCTACCAACTAATTGTAAGTCTTTGGTTGACTGTTCTAGACGTCTATTCAGAAAGGAATGCGCATGTGAAGTCCAGTCACAAGTACATCCAAGGCTTTTTCATCAGTTACAGTCTCAATCTTGTTGATAACGTTGTTAAACCTCTTGAAATAGCTTTTGACTGTTTCTCATTCTTTCTGCCGAATGTCGTAGAGTTGGGCAATATCAGCTATCATCGTTCAGTTGCCAATGAAAGCATTGACGATCTCTCTTTTGAGTTGAGGCCAACTCTAGATGCTTCCTAGTTTCAGCTTGTTGTACCACATTTTCGCGTCGGATGTGAGTATAGTAGAGAAATTTTGACACTTCACTGCAGAGGAGTGGCCTTGGAGCTTCGTCTTGTATATGTTGATATGATCCGTGGGGTTGCCTATCCCGTTGTATTTGTCCATAAGAGGCATTCAGAAATTCGTGAGTATCTACATGGCCTTCATATATTTGGTGAATGGAAGGTTCTCGTCGTTATCATCCTCATAGCATTCTAACCTCTCTTTCTTTTCCTCGGGCCTCACGCAACTGGGTTTTGGGTCCTTCATCCTTTCCGTATGGGCCTCACTGTGCTCACTGTGCCTACTGTATGTTGGTAGGGGTGGCGCTATAGAGGATCCCATCCCCAACCTATCAAACACGCTAGCAGCAGGAACTGGCTGGTTTCTCCACGCCAGTAGAGGTCTCCATTTCTGACCTTCTTGTAAGGGCTTCGGAATGATGTTCTGAGGGTTTCGGCCATTTGAAACGGGTGGGTCATCCTGAGATCGAAGACTTTCCATTGAGCCGGACCTTGAAGGGATTCTCCGGGCACGCCTACGCTTAGGTCCATGTTAGAGGGATTGATTCTCCAATAGTTCAAGCGCTGCCTTCATCCGGGTGTTGTCCAACTTTAGGTCTTGGTTCTCTTGTTCGACCGTCCGCTTTTGTCGTTGTCTTCTCTTCTTGCGGTGGGTCACGTTTGAGAGATCTTGAACGCTTTCCTGCGGTAAGTCAGTGTGGTGGGATTCAACTTCTTCTTCCACGGAGTATTCGGTTGCCATGCTCTTCTAGGTAGAAAACAAGTTTTTACCACAAGTTTTAGGTTGTGTAATGTTTTTCGCTTCCCACAGACAGTACCAATCTGATAACGTCGAAACCTGCACTGTCCACGTGTCAACAGATCTCCATTCACTCATCTGCCAACTTGTATGTTACCTACACACTCGGACAATCGTTAGGCACCAAGATCTCCAGAAAAAAAGGGTCTGACGATCGTTGGTACTCCGACGATCAAGTCAACTGTTGATATATAGAGTAATATATCGAGGATGAAAGTAATTGGGTGTGGGAGGGACAAGCAGGCAGAGATATGAACAGAGTTTAGGGGTGAAATTAAAGCGTAAAAAGAGCGTACCTTAGAATAACCGCAGACGTTGTATTTATAGCACAAGAGTTCTAATTGATTTAGGAAACAATCAATTAGACATCTGATCGAATCCTCCTTCGTTATGGGATAGGGATGATTGGCTGTCAAGACAATCTCCTAGCTTACCGTCCTTATTTAGATTTATCAAGTTGCCTAATCTTTAGGAGATTGAGATTTGGTTTCCTAGTGAGGATCTGTGTGCTAATCAAACACAATGTGTCTTTAATTACTTCTCTGGTTATCTTGAAATATCGTGCTGCCTACTAGTTATAATAAATACGAAGCCCAGCGAGGCTCTCTGGGTTGGCCATGAGTGTAGAGGCTTTTTATGGGCTTCGCAATGCTTTGATTCAGGAATGCTAAGATGCTCGATGGGCCTCCGAGGCCTTCTGAGAATTTGCGAGGTCCTAGCAGGACCCCCAAAGCTTTCGTCGGGTATATGTGATATTTATAAATCTGGAGGGCCTTCGTTGGGCCTATAAGGCCGTACGAGGGCCAACTTGGGCCTTTATTGGACTTTCACTGTCGTGGGGACTTTATCAAAATGGGGTGGTAACAAGACCTATTGTCAAACCAAATAAATCGGTGTATTTTCTTCTTCTTCTCTTTTTCATTCAATACAATCTATCTATATTACCGCACCTAACACAACAAAACTATATTAACATAAGAAAATAGGTATTAGATTACGACGAATACTAAGGCCATGTTCTCTTTGGAGTTTTCAACCCATTTTTCGCTTTGTGTTTTTGAAAATAGTCAAAACGTGTTCTTTTTGCCATTTTCGAAAATACATTTTTCAAAATATCCAAAAAATTGCAAAAGAAATAGAAAACGGCATTTAAGCTGTTTTTGCATTTCTTTACAAAACTCGGGCGTTTTCCAAAACGGCTAAAACGCGCGTTTTGGCTGTGGAGGTCCGCGTTTCGAGTCCTAAATCTGGCGTTTCTTTCTTTATTTTTTTTTTAATTTTACGCTGGTCAAAACAATGATGATTTAACCAATTTCCACGTTTTTTTTACAAAATGCGGCTCCTATCCAAGATGACAAGGCACGCGATTTTTGTTTTGTTGGTCAGTGGTTTGATTCTCAGCATGCGCAGCTCCTTTTTAATTGTTTTTAAATATTTTTAATTCTATAATTAAATGTTTTTAATTTTTTTTAAATGTTTTTAATTCCATAATTAAATTTTTTTAAATGTTTTCAAATATTTTTAATTCTTTTTAATGGTTTTTAAATATTTTTAATTCCATAATTAAATATTTGTAATTGTGCTTAAATATTTTTAATTGTTTTTGAATGTTTTTAAATGTTTTTAAATGTTTTTAATTCCATAATTAAATGTTTTTAATCGTGCTTAAATATTTTTCATTGTTTTTCATTGTTTTTAAATATTTTTAATTTCATAATTAAATGTTTTTAAATATTTTTAATGTTTTTTTAAATATTTTTAATTTCATAATTAAATGTTTTTAATTGTGTTTAAATATTTTTAATTATTTTTAAATGTTTTTAATTCCAAGTTTAAATTGTTTTTAATTAATAATTATTTTTAATTTCAAATAAGTCCAAATTTCTAAAAAATTTTAAGTAAACGCGTTTTCGAGTTTTCTGTTTTCAGAAATAATTTTTGAAAATTCCAAAAAGAATGCATTTTCAAAAATCTCAGAACAAATACTCAAAACACAAAACACAAAATGAATTCAAAACTAAAAACACAAAACTCAAACGCAAAGACAACATCACCTAACTTTTTACTCTTTTACTTTCTTGAATGGATGACTCATGATGAATTCTAGTGACCAAATGTTGTGCCATCTGAACAAGTAACTTATATACTTATGATAAGAAAAGAGCGAGGAAGCGAGGAATTAATGCGTCAAAGATGGATTTGCAAGTGGAGGGAGATTATTATGGATTCATCAGGTTAGTGTGTTCGCGCCTTTTTCTCTTCATATGGCGAGTGCCCTATTTTGAAGGCCGAGCTCAGGGTTATTCTTGATGGTATCATTCTTGCTCAAAGGACTGTACTCTCACATTTATGGATTGAGGTCGACTATACTTTGGCCGTTCACTGCATCACCAAAGGTGGAGGACCTTGGTCTATTCAGGCCACTCTTCACCACATCAGACATTTTCTTGCCTCCGACCATGATATTATTTCTCATATTTATCGAGAAGGCAACCAGGTAGCTAATTTACTTGCTTAGGATCGTCGTTGCTATTTCGAGTACAACGCTCAAAACTTACTGCGGCGATACTGCAACATTATTCAAATTGATAGATATGGACTTCCTACAATTAGGGATCTATATAATTTTTAGGACTTATTGTTTGGGAGGTAGTACCTCTTTATTTATTGTTTTGTTCATTATTAATTTATTTGTTTGTTTTAGCTCTTTTGATTAGAGGTCAGGTTTTATGCTCCACTCTCATGTATTTTTTATGAATTATTTATACAAAGTTGGAGTATCCAAACATCCCATCTTTTTTTGGTGGAGGCCCGACAACCACACAAAAAATGTGATGGTGTGTTGACTAAAAACAAAACTGAGGAATTAATGTTGAAAACAGCTGTAAGTGCTTGTTTTTGTGCCAAATGTCGTGAACATTAATGCTAAATTTGTTAGCATGGAAAATCCTTGTCAAATATAAGTGAGCTTTAATGATTTTCATTAACTAAGCACATCACATTCTGAAATCATTAAGATCAAACCCCATTAAGTAGAGCACGAGAACAAGAAAACCTCAAAGAACGTGAATCAACCATGCATTTATTTATTAACATGTCAATCTGACCAAACGTAGCGAAGAAGGATATCTATCAAACACCGATAGCCTAAGAAAAGACAACCAAACGTAGCGAAGAAGGATATCTTTCAAAACACCAATAGCCTAAGAAAAGATAATGTTATATGCAGGCGCAACTCTTTGTAAGAATTAATATTCAAGGTCCAAATAGTTGGGTTGGACTTAATTACTTATGGGTAAATTCAAGGCCGGTAACTGTTTTGGCACTTATGGATTCTAAAGTGATATGGTTAAAACTTAATTCAATTAAAGTCACAATTTAGAGCTAAAAGACCAACATACCCTTAATTGTAAAAAATATTAATTGTAATACTGTTTTGTCGTGATACTGTTTTGTCTATGATACTATTTTATATAGATAATGTGCCATGGTACACTTACACCATACTTTTATCTTTGATATTGATTTATTATGATAATGTTATTGAATACATACAATATCAATGGTCTTATACTACTAATGGAGTATTTTAAGAACAATATAATTACTTCAACTAGTAAAATATCTATGATACTATTTTAATATATGATAATGTTATTGAATGCAAACAGTATCAATGGTCTTGTACTACTAATGGAATATTTTAAGAACAATATAATTACTTTAACTAGTGTGCCTTATAGTGGTGAAAATCAAATCCTGACTCCTTTTTTGTTTGGAGGAGGGTGGCTGGGCTATATTCATATATTAAGTTATTAATTTCAGATTTTACAAGGTGAGACATAGGATCAACCATTCTATAGTTACATTTTTTAATACACATATATGTCAAGCTGAACTAGTATTGAACTAAATGGCTGTCCTTTAGCATTTATACTTTGCCTTAACGCTGACAAAATGCATGATATTTCTAATCCAACGAGAAACTAAATCAAAGCTAGCGCAACTAATGTACTTCACAGCTTGTATTGCAATCAATCTTCAGCTCTAACATTAACAAAAAAAAGATATATTAAAATGAATTGGCAATGTCTATAATAAGCCTTCATGTTGGACCAAGTTTTACAATTAGAGATTGTACAAAATGCAACAATCCTAACTTGCAACATTCCTGACTTCAACAAGTAAAACAAATCTATGATACTGTTTTAATTAGATAAAGTGATATGGTATACTTATATCATATTTTTATCTTTGATACTGTTTTATTAAGATAATGATTTAACCTATTATACTGTTATTTTATTGGATTGTAGTTTGTGTATGTGATACTGTTTTATTAAGATATTTTCGTGTATGATACTAATATATTAAGATACATTTATCTTTGATACTATTTTAGATGATGTATGATACTATTTTGACAAGAAAAATTAAAGATTGCAATTTTAAGCTAAAGAGACGACTCCAAACGGGTAAAATCTATCGTATGCAGTCGTAAAGTGACTGGTCTTGACCATCTCATCAAGACCATTTCGAAAATATATTATAATAAATATTCTGAGCACGTATGCGAATTCTATGCTCATTTCTGTTATGATACTGTTTTCTGTGATACTGTTTTGTATAATACAGTATCAAACAACACACATGACTAATTAACAACATAAAGAAACAATCTAATTGCCAACTTAATACAGTATCAAGCTGCTATTCTATAATACAGTATCAAATTGTTTTCTAAGCAAATCATGGCCAAAACTAATCAAGATCAAAGAAGTGAAAGCAATGATATTCTCCTTCTCTTTCAACCCCCACCAGCGCCACCTCTCCATTCCAACCACTTTTCTACACATGAGGGGTACTCTGTAGAATAAACATTATTGTGAATCTCTTTTAAACATTTAAGAATATCGAATTAGGAACCAAATAACTCTGGTTAAAAGTTTCCAAGTAACTACATGGATGAAAAATATTAAAATCAGAAATCTAAAGCATGACCTTTTCCTCACATTTTTGACTAACTGAACAATTGAAATTTAAAATCAAAATAAGCAAAAGAAATGTAGTTACCATTGTGCTCACGGACAATTACACCCATTGATTTGGGAACACGATAAAATTCAAGGGTTGCAACTTTTTTTGATCTTTTTGTCCACCATTTACAGCACCCTAGAGAGAGAGAAAACACTAATATGAAATTGACATAGCATAACTGCAAAAATTGCTAGAAGTAAATGATGGCAAATGATTGCTCACCTAACAAGCTGTGAATCACGGATTCTGTTCCTTACATTGCTATCTGGAACTCTCATCTTTTCCACCATCACCTTCAGAGCTGCTTCAGTGGATAGTCTCGTTGCTTTGAACGCACGTCCATCAAAAGATATCTACAATACTAGATTTTACTATATGAAAGTAAAAAATCACATTGCACCGTAGAAGAAGCACTCGCCAGAGGTGTATGAGGTTGTCGCCAGAGATGTAGGAGGTTGTCGTCGGAGGTGGAGGAGGTTTGTGGAGATGGAAGACTGTGCTAATGGAAAATATGGCTAACAAGGGTGATTTTGGAATTAATTTAAAATATTGATGTAAATTATGACTTAATCACAATTTTGAAAAAAGTTTTGACCTTACCTAATTTGAAACAAGTCATGTGGAAGTGACTTATAGGCAATTTTTCCATTACTTATTGGACTAAATTAATTAATTAGATTAATTAATTGGACCCGTTTGTTGATGGTTTCTAGTTGGACTAGAACTAGGGATAGAGTTAGCGCCGCCTATAAATACAAAAGCCACAAGAGATTAAATTAAGTTGGTCTTCATTACTTGCTAGTACAAGCAAAAGACAATCTAATACAATTACTCCCAAAAGTTCTGTTTTCATCTGTTCTTGATCATGGAAGTACAGATCTGTTCTTGCTGTGTAGATTATCATTAGAGGCTGGACAATTGGACCACTGTGGTCTTGAAGATCGTATCTCCAGCTAATCAAATAATCAGATTCCATGGTATTCATCAAGGTAAACTTCTATCACGAATTCTATCAAAGTACAAAGTTGATTCGGCTTATAGGAATTGCAGATTTAATTTTCGTTGTGCATGTATACGTCAATTGCTAACAGTGGCATCAGAGTCTACCTTGTTACTTATTAGAATTTGTTAGACTATTTTGGTGAATCTAACTATAATTGTTATTGGTATATTAGTTTGATTTGAGTTTGACAATAAAATAATAACTGTGAATTTTTAAAGGAAAAAAAGAAGAAGTCTGAATTTGATTTCAAAACGTTCAGAACATGTGGTTGAGGGACGAAAGTGCCGCCACCAACGATGGGTCTGCTCCTTTGTAAAGGCAGCAGACTCGGCCGCGAGGATCAGCTTCCACCGTCACTGATCTTCGCGGCTAATGCCGGTGCCGCTTAGCAGCGGTACCGCCACTACTCTCTCCACGAACAGCAGCGACCGTGGAACAGAGTAGTGGCCGTCGGTGTTGGACACTGGCTGGCCACTGTCTCCTTCCTTTTCTTTTGACGACTGATGGCGCTGGTTGATCTGCTGCATTTGAGAGACGGAGGCTCCCATGCAATTTTGGAAATTTTGAAAATTACATGCGAAGCCCCCTCATTTCAAAATATTTTAAATGGGCCTCCTATGCAATTAGGACAAGTATTTTAAAATTAAAGGGGACCTTTTGTGCAAATTCAAAAATTGCACAAGAAGGCCCACTGTTTTAAAATCAGAGGGTCTTCTATGCAATTTTAGAAATTATATTGAACAACCCACTGTTTTAAAATTTTAAGGGAATGACTATGTAATTTTAAAAATTGTATAGTAAGTACTCAAGTTTTAAAAAGAAATTAAGGTTTTAAATATAATTTTGAATTTTTGGAAAATTGTAATTATTAAATCTTTTAATACTGGTCAAATATTCAAAATTAACTAAAATCATTTTTACACCATATTTTGAATTTTTGACCAGATTAAATTTTGACTACTTTATAAAATTTTAATTTTGACCATATACAAATTTTATCTTCAATTTAGGGTATGACTTTAAATTGTGAGATAAAATAAATTTTGAAAATCTCCTTTATGAATAAGATTAATTGATTAATTTTATTAATTACTTAATTTTATTGATTACTAAATTTTATTGCTGAAAAATTAATTAATTAATTAGATTAATTATTTTATTCGTCTAGTCCATTCTAAAATGTTTAAAATGTTTAGACTTATACTGTCAAAGCTGCAAATTTAGAAATTAATATATTTTTAATATTAGATGTTTAGTGGATAATTATGGACTCGACCCATGTGATTGGTTGTATAGTTAATTATTCATGTTGACTGTTGGTTAGGCCTGCGAGCCTATTATTTATTTATTTGAGTTTTTGAACTATTTATTTATTATGGGTCTGCGTGTCTATTTATCTGGGCTTGTGTGCCAACTAGTATAGGATATATGTTGCAGTTGGGTCACAAGGAAGCATCTAGTATAGGATACAGGTTGTAGTAGGAGATGGAGATGATTGCATTTAGCATTTGATAAGCAAATGCAATGTCCCTTAAGAATTGACCGACTAATCTTCCTTTTGACTCTGAAAGATTGGATAGATAAAGTCCATAATCATCCACAGTTATTATTATGTATAATTGATTGCATGTTGGATGTTAGTTAATATACATAAATGTGATGAGAAAAATCCATCTTTATCATAATATTAAATTTGTATTAAATAGTTAATACAACGTGTCTTCTATTATTATAGTGAAAAATCAGAGTCCATTATCGATGTTAGTTTTTTTAGTCACTCAAGGCTGCTCACTCACGGATATGCTTATCACTATGAAACATTTGATACTTCCAAACAATAGATCGAATTTAACTAAAATTTTATTTTTTGTTGAGTCACTCAATGAAATAAAATTTTAGGAGCACAATCAAGTAAACATATAAGATGTGCATGACAATAAGTTGTCTACTTGATGATCTAGGAGTCATGATAGCGATTTTATGTCTTTAATAATTTCCGCAAGTGCACGGATCGCTCAAGTAGTAAAATAGATTTTGAGTCCAAGTATCGATCCCACGAGGATTTAGATAATTCAATTTAATCACGCTAACCTTAACCGAATCTAAAGAAGTTTGAAAGATTTTGTGTTTTATAACTAATTGAAAGAGTAAAATAAAAACAATTAAACGACTATTTCTCAAAATAAATGAAAGGTTGAGATTAACTAAAAATGAAATTAACTTTTTTAAAAAGGGAAAAGCACTAGAATTCCGAATCCACTTGTAGTTGTTATTTCGTTTATCTTGATTCTTGGTCTTGACAAATTAATTCAGTTATGAAGATCAATATCCCTAGATTGTTCAACAGTTTCTCTCGAATACTATTAAACCTATTCATATGCATGACTCGACTATATTTCTATGACGAATGCGAATACAAATGAAAGCATTAAATTTCCATGGATAATTAGAGATCACCTAAAGCATAGCGGTATATTTCTATCCCCTATCGGACTTTAAGATAATTAAAATAGCGTCTAGCATGCTTTCAACCTTTCGATAGTAAAACACGCCACAACAATCATACAATTACTACGTATATAATTGTAGATGCAAACAAATCAAAATTAATTATTCAAAACCATATTGAAGTAAATTGTCAAAAGCCAAGTCTCAAGATAAAAGAAATTAAACGACAAGTTTCATCGTAATTCTAGCGCTAATTAAACTAGCCTAGCATACTAATAATAAAAAAATAAGAAGGGGAAGAACACATGGAATTCATCATCCGGATAAGAAGAAAACTTGGAAGAATAATTGCTCGTCGTTGATCTCCGTTCAATTCTCCAAAGAAGCAGTCTTGATCTCCGTTTAATGCCTTCGTCTATGTTTTTCGCCCAAAAACTCAACAACCTAATATGAGTTAATAACTCATATATATACTACTTTAATGGTGCCCTAGAATATGCCAAAAAGTATCCAGAAATCGTGGGCAAAACTTACCTAACTAAACTAGAATTCAAAAAAGGAAAAAATCTCGCGCTTGTCAAAATTTGGCCTGGCCATTCCCAGGCAATCGCCCAGGTGTGGGGTTTGCGTTCTGCTTGTTGTGAACCCGGCTGGGCGCTCGCCCAGCCATAAGCTGGGCGCTCGCCCAGCTCGCAACTTCCAATTATTATGTTTTGATCCTCCAACTTTTATAGTTTGTAATTTGGTCCTTCAACTTTTGATAATCTCCAATTTAGTCCTTCATCTTTCAGTAATGTGCAATGTGGTCCTTCAACTTTTGAAAATCTCCAATTTGGTCCTTCATCTTTCAATAATGTGCAATGTGGTCCTTCAACTTTTGAAAATCTCCAATTTGGTCCTTCAACTTTTGATAATGTGCAATGTGGTCCTTCAACTCTTGATTTACGCCTCTTTTCATCCATTCTTCTCCAATTTCTCACAGATGGGTCCAAAACTGAAATGTAAAGAATAATGCACCGAATTAAGTAGAAAATTACTAAAATAACGAATTAAAAGCTTAGTTTAAGGACCCGAATAAGTGCACAAAACGCACTTATCAAACACCCCCAAACTAAACCTTTGTTCGTCCTCGAACAACAAAACAAAATAAGAATAAACCATAAATTTAAACTAAGCTAAACAAAATAACAATGATTGGGTTTATGTCAAATGTCTTACTATATGCCTCATGTTTGAAAAATCAAGTAATACGTTTAGAAAAAGATTAAACAACACCAAAAATTTCACTTATCCATTGCTCGACCTTTAGTGAGTGTGTGATTAGCCAGAAATTGAACTTACTCATGTATTAGACCACGACCATTATTGTGTTGTTGATATTTTTACAGTCCCGAACCCATTGTAGTCATTTATTCCTTACACCTCTCGTAATTTATCACACTTCTAAAGCTTTTCTCTCCAATCCCGAGGTGTTCTAGCAAATTTGGTTCCTACTGATCAACACAATGCTTTTTTTCAAATAAAGTGGTAAAATTAGAACTTGTATTCTCAGAACTAGGGTGGTGAATGATTTCTGAATTCTCATCTTCAGTCTCTTGGGTTTTAATCTAGCAATCCTTACCGAGCATCTTCAGCACTTTTTATTTATTTTACTCATACAAATGATCTTACATCTTGTGCAATACTTCTCCCATACTAGCTTTCTATGTGACCCTTGTAGCGAGCTTTGGGCCGATGACTCCCAAGTCAGATGACCATAGGACACCAGGTTTTGAAATACCCTAACAGGCTTAATTGCTCGAGTCCCACAGGCTATAAGAGAAGTAAAGATGTACAATTTTTTTTTTTTTTTTTTTTTGGACTCATGTAACGAGCTTTGGGCCGATGACTCCCAAGTCAGATGACTTTAGGGCACCAGGTTTTAAAATACCCTAACAGGCTTAATTGCTCGAGTCATATTTTATTTTATTTATTCAGCAGTAAGTAGTGCTCGGTTTAGATTCCTTTACTATAACCTATTCAACCAAAGATGAGACTTAGAAGACCAAAACCATCAAAATTCTCAAAACACAAGTAGTACTTTAACACCTCCAAATTGTTCTCAAACAGTTTGGTTACTAGTTTAAGGACTTAGGAACGGAATTTTTCATACTGATGCTAAGTCAACAATATCAACTCATACACTCAAATCATGGTCCCAATAAATGATAAATCAATAGTGACTTTGTGCTTCATTAAACAGGTCAAACATGGATAATAATTCAGATGAAAGCACAAGTTCAAGCGTTGTCTAATATTCCACTAAAAATATACTCGATTTTCAAACAATTATCATCATTGGCAGTAAGAAGTTTAACAACAACTAAATTTTTTTTTTTTTTTCAGTTTTATAGACCCGAGTGATACGCATTCAAAAGCAACCAATAAGTATCCTGATACTTTACCCACCCCCAAAAGAAAATATTACATTGTCCCCAATGTAAGCAAATTAGAACAAAAGTAAAGGAGGAAAAAGATCAGGTACTCCCTGGAGGTAAATGTGGAGAGGCGGGTCGCGGCTGATCGGATGGTCCAACAGAAGCGGGAGGACGCAATGAGTCAATGGAATCGGCAATCCGGGAGACAGTCCCGTCAATCGTCTCGAGTCGACTCTCAAAGTGTATCATCCTCCGGTTGACATCATCATAGGAGTAATTGATAGTGCGCTGCTGTGACCTAATGCCGACGTCTGAGTGCTCCAGTCCACGGACATGCACACTTATTCGAACCAGCTCCTGCTGCATGTTATGCTGCGTGTGTTGCACCTCGCGCAAAGTGTCGTGCAAGCTGCCCACCGATCTACCAATCTCTGTCAGAGCCACTTGGATCTGAGTGAACTGAATGCCAAGATGGGGCTCAACGGCTATAGCAGGCTGGGGTGCCGGATCATGAGCTTCCTCGTCAGGTTGTACCGCTGGAGCACGCTGTGCCCTGATCTCTCTGGCTCTCATCCTGGCCTCTGAATTGTCAACAGTCTTATGGGTGAGAGGGGCCTCAGCAGTGTCAGCTTCTTCAAATGGCAACAGGGGGACTCCAGCCCCCAGACAGATCCCACTAATCAGACATGGGAACATAATAGAGCGTTGGGAGTTGGAGTCAACCGAAGCTGCTAACTCCCGAACAAAGTCAAAGATATGCGTCCCCAAATCTATTTTTCTCCCCCGGGCCAAATGGTAAAGAAAGCGAGCCCTCTCCCTAACAAATCTCGTGCGCTGAGTGGTAGGATTGATATTGGTGCAGACAAAAATGTGTAAAGCTCGCAGCTCCCGAGTCAGTTCATCATGCTTGAAGTGTGAAGTGGCCAACGGCCAAGCATTCTCTCTACCATACAAGAATCGAGCCACTGCCTGCATGTCATCTTCAGTAGGCATAGGATCCACCCCCGTACGGGACAACTCATAGTATCGATCAATCATCGCAGGGCTGAAACGGATCCACTGGCCCCGTACCCATGTCTTATGACGATGAGACGAATCTGGAGTATCTATTTCCTTGTTGAAGTTGGCAAAGAATTCCCTAACCAAAGTTATATATGCTGGATGTGGAGCTGCAGCTACTTTACTCCAACCACTCTGCTGGATCACAAGTTCCAACAGATGCCCCTGAAAATCATCCCGTTGCACCCGTCTCTCTTGGTGATAGTTCTTCCCCTTCCATTTTGTGTCATATCTCTCTTGAGCAACTGGAGTTTGGAAACGTGGTATGCCACCATCATTAGTTGGTTCCCCGGCCCGTTTACGACGGGTAAAACCTTCACCGACCTTCTCCTTACCCTTGTCTTGAGTTGTTGTTTTCCGTTTTGGAGCCATAGGTACCTAAAAAGAGAAGAGAAACATAATTAGGCACAAAATAAACTCAAGAATAAGCAAAACATCTCAAAAGCCAATAAAAATGGTGAATTTTCATAGTTAACACATAGACCATGCACTACTTTTGACCACCGGGAAAAGTGAAGAAATGTTGAAGTTTCCCCGAGCCAACTTTGGACACAAGATACTACATAGATTGGTCTGTATCCTGCCCAAAATTGAGGCAGAACGGAGATCATATGAGTTGGACGGAAGGGGGACGAAGGTGGTGATGTGAAATGGCATGGGCCTAGCCATGGCTTGCCATGGCCTCCTAACATGTGGCTAAGTGTAATGGCCAAGTGTGGATTGTGATTCGAATGAATGTAGGCACAATTAGCATGCTTAAAGGCGTATAAACTAAGCTCAATCAAAGAGTAGCCCGAATTGCACAAGAAATGCCACTTAGAAAATTCATCAAACACGTGGTAGGCATCAATTTTATGCAAGAGTTTCAAACACTTGGGATTATGAATCAAACCCAAAATTTCCATTTAAAATCAACAAACCAAACACCCAACATCTTCCTAAACCCATCCTCCTCAGTTTATCAAGATAAAAATTCAAAAAAAATATCAAATTGAGAAGCAAAACCGAGAAGAGGAAGAAAGGCCAAACCTTGGAGGGGAATTTCGGCCACAAGATGAAAACCACGTTACTGCAGCGTTAGGAGAGGCAAATTTTGATGTAGGAGTGATGAAGGGAAGAGCACAAATTGCTAAAAAGGTCGAGGTGGGAGGTGCTTGGTGTGAAGAGGAGCAAAAACAAGTGTAATGGGTATGAAGCAGGCGGCTGGGGTTATTAACCCCAGCCGGACCCTGGGCGAACGCCCAGGGAAAAACCGGGCGATCGCCCAGGTTGGTCCTGGGCGTTCTGCCCAGGGTTAAGACCCACGGGCGATCGCCCAAGTCACTGTACTGGGCGATCGCCCAGTTTACCAGCAACCAAATTTTTTTTTTTTTTTTTTTTTTTTTTTTTTTTTTTTTTACCACAAACTAGAATTAAATAGACCAATCTCAACATGTCAAACAGTGAACATGTGCGAAAATGGAAACGGTGAAGGCAAAAGACCAACCAAAATAGGCATACCTTAACAAATGACATTTTAAGCACAAGCCAAAATGAAAAATGGTGAATTAGACCAACCAAACTGGTACTAAAACTTACTTCATGCATCGGACTAATGTATGGTCTATATGATCATATGAAATCCTAACTTGGTGTTGAATTGAAAATGAGGATGAAATAAAGCTAATAATCAACTTAGTGCAAAACTAATGCAAAGCCAAAAACTAAAGCAATAGAGCTATTCCTACTACATTCATTGAAAATAAAGACGTCTAAAAACAAAACAAGAAAGGGATAGAAAAATGGGTTGCCTCCCATTAAGCGCTCGACTTATAGTTTAGAGCTCGACTTTTCGGGTTGATCATTCCGGGTGTGCAAGTTGAACGGTGGATTTTTCTTTCGAGAATCCACCATTCCAATAGACCTTCAAACGCTGCCCGTTGACTTTAAACGTGCCTTTACTCTCATGACTGATTTCTACCGCCCCATATGGATAGACTTGTGTGATTGTATATGGACCCGACCATCGAGATCTCAACTTGCCAGGAAAAAGCTTGAGGCGGGAATTATACAACAAGACTTGCTGTCCAACCTCAAAAGTTCTTCTTTGAATGTGCATGTCATGCCACTTTTTGGTCCGCTCCTTATACAATTTCGCGTTCTCATAAGCTTCCAACCGAAACTCATCCATTTCATTCAATTGAAGGAGTCTCTTTTCACCAGCCGCCTTTAGATCAAAGTTCAACTTCTTGACAGCCCAATATGCTCGGTGCTCCAACTCAACTGGTAAATGGCACGCTTTCCCAAAAACCAGCCGGTAGGGAGACATGCCTATAGGAGTTTTGAAAGCTGTTCGGTAGGCCCATAAAGCATCATCGAGTTTCTTTGACCAATCTTTTCTTGATGAACTCACCGTCACCTCAAGAATCCGTTTCAACTCCCGGTTGGAGACTTCCACTTGCCCACTTGTTTGAGGGTGATAAGGAGTAGCAATGCGATGCCGAACGCCATATTTAGCCAACAAGGACTCAAATTGACGATTACAAAAATGCTTACCACCATCACTAATAATGGCTCGGGGTGTGCCATAACGAGTGAAAATGCATTTTTTTAAGAAATCCATCACAACCCGTGCATCATTAGTAGGTAAGGCGACGGCCTCAACCCATTTAGAGACGTAGTCCACAGCAACCAATATATATTGATTTGAGAAAGATGAAGAGAATGGCCCCATGAAGTCAATACCCCAAACATCAAAAAGCTCGACCTCAAGTATACTGTTGAGAGGCATTTCATTCCTTTTTGAGATATTTCCCGTGAGCTGGCATCGATCACATTCCTTCACAAAAAGGTAGGCATCTTTAAAAAGAGAAGGCCAGTAGAACCCAGACTGTAGAACTTTAGCGGCTATTTTAGAGGCACCAAAGTGTCCCGCGTAGGCAGAAGAGTGACAATGCCCAAGTATCTAAGGGACCTCTTCTTCAGGAACACATCGCCGAATAATCTGATCTGGACCCCGTCTATAGAGAATGGGATCCTCCCAAAAATAATGCTTCAAGTCAGCGAAAAATTTCTTCTTTTGATGACTTGAATAATCTGGCGGGATGATGGATTTGGCCAGGAAATTTACTATATCTGCAAACCAGGGTGCTTTCTCCAACTGAAAAATTTGTTCATCTGGAAACACCTCATTAATATCCAAGCTCTCGATCTGCTCTTCCTGCTCAAGTCTGGATAAATGATCAGCTACTACATTCTCGCTTCCTTTCTTATCTCTTATCTCAAGATCGAATTCTTGTAGAAGTAAGACCCATCTAATTAGCCTCGGTTTTGCATCTTTCTTTGCCAATAAGTATTTCAAGGCTGCATGATCAGTGTAAACTATCACCTTCGACCTAACAAGATATGATCTGAACTTGTCAAAGGCATAGACTACAGCTAGGAGCTCCTTCTCAGTAGTGGCATAATTAAGCTGTGCTTCATTCAAAGTCTTGCTGGCATAGTGTATCACATGAAAAACTTTATCTTTTCGCTGCCCCAACACTATCCCAACTGCGTAATCACTTGCATCACACATTAGTTCAAACGGGAGGCTCCAATCAGGTGCAATTATCACTGGTGCTGAAATGAGCTTCTCTTTTAGAGTGTTGAATGCCAATAGACACTCTTCAGAGAAGACAAAGGGCACATCCTTGACCAGCAGAGTACACAAAGGTTTTGTGACTTTAGAAAAATCTTTGATAAATCGACGATAGAACCCGGCATGCCCAAGAAAACTTCTAACACCCTTGACAGAAGTTGGCGGCGGCAATTTTTCTATAACCTGAATTTTTGCTTTATCCACCTCAATCCTCTTTGCTGAAATTCGATGTCCCAACACGATGCCCTCTTGAACCATGAAGTGACATTTTTCCCAGTTGAGAGCCAAATTTGCATCTTCACACCGTTGCAAAACCAGGTGTAAGTGCTCCAAGCACTCATCGAATGATGAGCCAAACACCGAGAAATCATCCATGAATATTTCAATGAATTTCTCCACCATATCAGAGAAGATGGCCATCATGCAACGCTGAAAAGTGGCAGGAGCATTGCATAGACCAAAAGGCATCCTACGGTAAGCAAAGGTGCCATAGGGACAAGTGAATGTGGTCTTCTCTTGATCCTCAGGTGCTATTGGAATTTGATTATACCCGGAGTATCCATCCAAAAAGCAGTAATGAGAATATCCAGCCAATCTTTCCAACATCTGATCAATAAATGGAAGGGGAAAATGATCCTTCCTAGTAGCAGTATTGAGTTTGCGGTAGTCAATGCAAACCCTCCATCCTGTGACTGTTCTGGTTGGAATCAACTCATTCTTTTCATTCTGAACCACAGTAATACCTCCCTTCTTTGGCACTACTTGAACTGGACTGACCCAAGCACTGTCTGAGATCGGGTAGATTATCCCGGCATCCATTAGCTTCATGACTTCTCCTCGGACCACTTCTTTCATATTAGGATTCAGCCTTCTCTAACTGTCAATACTTGGTTTAAAATCATCCTCCATAAGAATTTTATGCATGCACAGAGTAGGGCTGATACCCTTGATGTCAGCAATAGACCACCCAATAGCTGTCTTGTGTTCTCGAAGCACTCGGAGTAACTTTTCCTCTTCAAGCTTATTAATTGAATTTGCAATGATTACAGGCAAAGTAGAGGACTCCCCCAGGTAGGCATAACGGAGATGAGAGGACAACTGTTTGAGCTCTATTTTTGGAGGCTGTTGAACAGAAGGCAGATGTTTTATAGAACCTGTTCCCAACTCCTCAAAGCGTGGTCGGCGTGTATATGGAGGATTTGCTTCAAGATATCTTGCGCACATCTCAACCTCACTAGAATCAGCGTGAGAGGATTGAGAATGCGCAATGCAGACCTCCAATGGATCTGATGGATTCTGGAGATGGAAATTTTCATGTACTGCATCATCAACCACATCTACTTTGAAGCAGCTATCTGACTCTGTTGGATATTTAATTGCCTTAAAGACATCAAATGTGACCTGCTCCTCGCTAAGCCTCAGAATCAATTGGCCTTTTTGTACATCGATCAAAGCTCTTCCAGTGGCCAAAAATGGTCGACCAAGAAGAAGTGGGACATCTTTATCTTCCTCCATGTCGAGAATGATAAAATCAGCTGGGAAGATGAATTTGTCCACTTTTACCAATAGATCTTCAACAACTCCTCTTGGGTGTTTAATAGACCGATCAGCCAGCTGCAGAGTTACCGTAGTTGCTTTAGCTTCCCCCAAGCCTAATTTCCTGAAAATAGAAA
This sequence comes from Forsythia viridissima, assembly GCA_030279155.1. NCBI lineage: Eukaryota > Viridiplantae > Streptophyta > Magnoliopsida > Lamiales > Oleaceae > Forsythia > Forsythia viridissima. The sequence goes on from CM059036.1 coordinate 8,298,350, forward strand.
GCGGCATCAAGTTAATACTAGCTCCTAAATCACATAAAGCTTTATCAAAACAAAAATCACCAATGGTGCAAGGTATTGTAAAACTCCCTGGATCTTTGAGTTTAGGGGGTAGTTTATTTTGTAGAATGGCGCTACACTCTTCTGTCAACATCACAGTCTCATGTTCCTCCATCTTGCGTTTATTTGAAAGGATGTCTTTCAAGAATTTAGCATAACTGGGCATCTGAGCAAGTGCATCTGCAAAAGGGATGTTGATATGTAGTTTCTTGAAGATCTCAAGAAATTTTCCGAATTGCTTGTCCAACTTGTGCTTTTGTAGCCTCTGAGGAAATGGGACTGGAGGATCATACGGCTTGATAGGAACGGTTGCCTTAACCTGTGGTGTGCCTGAACTTTCTTTCATAGCTGTTGTTTGTTCAGTCTGTACCACGTGTTCCTCATCAGTGGAAGGTACCGCTTCTTCATTTGCAACTGATCTCTTGACATGGATCTCTGGTAGCTGAACCCCACTTCTAGTGGTAATAGCTTTAACATGTTCTTTGGGGTTCACCTCTGTATTACTGGGCAAAGTACCTGGTGCTCTGCCTGATAAAGCAATTGCCATCTGACCCACTTGTGTCTCAAGATTCTTTATTGCAGCTCCTTGATTTTGAAAATTAGTATCTGTCTTGTGCATGAACTGATCAGTCTTTTCGATGAATTTACTGAGAATTTCTTCTAGCGAAGTTCTCTTTTCTGGCTCTTGAAATTGTGGTCTGAAATTATTCTGATTATCCTTCCAAGAGAAATTTGGATGGTTTCGCCACCCTGGATTATATGTGTTGGAGTACGGGTTATTTTGTTGGCGCTGACCACCTTGAATGTAATCGACCTGTTCAGGCTGTAGTGATAGAATAGGACATTCTGATGTACTATGACTGGCTCCACATTCGTCACATGCTGATTTCTTTGTTTGCACTGCATTGGCTGAATATGACATACTCTCCACTTTGTGTGCCAATGACTTTATCTGCGCAGACAATGCTGTGAAAGTATCTACCTCATGTACCCCCGCAGTTCTCTTTTGTACAACTCTATCTGATGGCCACATGGCAGTGGTGGTAGCGACTCGTTCAAACAAATCTAGAGCTTCAACCACTGTTTTGGTAGATAGAGAACCATTGGATGAAGAGTCAATCATGCTTTTGAATGACGGTAGTAGCCCAGCATAGAAATATTGAATTTGTTGTCCCCTGCCAACACCGTGATGAGGGCACTTTCTTAACATATTCTTGAATCTGGTCCACGCCTCATCAAAAGATTCTATTTCTGACTGTTGAAATATGGAGATATCATGCTTCAACTTCGAGACCTTTGCTGGTGGGAAAAATTTAGTGCAAAACTTCTGGGCTAGATCATTCCAGGTGGTTATGCTGTCAATTGGTAGTGAGTCCAACCACTCAAGAGCTTTGTCCCGAAGAGTATGTGGGAACAAACGTAGCTGGATGGCGTCGTCTGAGATTCCTTGATACTTGAAGTGTTGACACATTTCCAAGAATCTTGAAACGTGTGTATGTGGATTCTCATCGGTCCTGCCATAGAATTGGTGTCCATTCTGGAATAGATGAATGACATTAGTCTTCAGCTGAAAGTTCGGCTGCCCAAAAGGTGGGTAGACGATGCTGGATTGGCTCTGTATGATCTGTGGAGTCAAAAAGTCTCCAACCAGCATATTGTCTTCATCAATCTCTTGTCTTGCCCGAGCAATCTCGTTGTTCTGCATTATGTCTTGCTGTTTTTGCTCTTTTTGATGTGTCTTTCTTGCTTCTCTCTGCCTGCGATGAAAAGTGCGTTCGATCTCTGGATCAACTGGAATTAGAGACTCGTGTCTCTCACTTCGCATGCAATGGTCTGAAAGGAAGCAAAGCAAATACTGTAAATCTTAAGGAAATAAGTAATTAAAGCAAATAAATAAAAAAAAAATTAAGTTCGAATTAGTGTTAAAGTAATTGAACAGAATTAAAACTAAATCTCCGGCAACGGCGCCAAAAACTTGATAGCGATTTTATGTCTTTAATAATTTCCGCAAGTGCACGGATCGCTCAAGTAGTAAAATGGATTTTGAGTCCAAGTATCGATCCCACGAGGATTTAGATAATTCAATTTAATCACGCTAACCTTAACCGAATCTAAAGAAGTTTGAAAGATTTTGTGTTTTATAACTAATTGAAAGAGTAAAATAAAAACAATTAAACGACTATTTCTCAAAATAAATGAAAGGTTGAGATTAACTAAAAATGAAATTAACTTTTTTAAAAAGGGAAAAGCACTAGAATTCCGAATCCACTTGTAGTTGTTATTTCGTTTATCTTGATTCTTGGTCTTGACAAATTAATTCAGTTATGAAGATCAATATCCCTAGATTGTTCAACAGTTTCTCTCGAATACTATTAAACCTATTCATATGCATGACTCGACTATATTTCTATGACGAATGCGAATACAAATGAAAGCATTAAATTTCCATGGATAATTAGAGATCACCTAAAGCATAGCGGTATATTTCTATCCCCTATCGGACTTTAAGATAATTAAAATAGCGTCTAGCATGCTTTCAACCTTTCGATAGTAAAACACGCCACAACAATCATACAATTACTACGTATATAATTGTAGATGCAAACAAATCAAAATTAATTATTCAAAACCATATTGAAGTAAATTGTCAAAAGCCAAGTCTCAAGATAAAAGAAATTAAACGACAAGTTTCATCGTAATTCTAGCGCTAATTAAACTAGCCTAGCATACTAATAATAAAAAAATAAGAAGGGGAAGAACACATGGAATTCATCACCCGGATAAGAAAAAAACTTGGAAGAATAATTGCTCGTCGTTGATCTCCGTTCAATTCTCCAAAGAAGCAGTCTTGATCTCCGTTTAATGCCTTCGTCTATGTTTTTCGCCCAAAAACTCAACAACCTAATATGAGTTAATAACTCATATATATACTACTTTAATGGTGCCCTAGAATATGCCAAAAAGTATCCAGAAATCGTGGGCAAAACTTACCTAACTAAACTAGAATTCAAAAAAGAAAAAAATCTCGCGCTTGTCAAAATTTGGCCTGGGCGGCAATCGCCCAGGTGTGGGGTTTGCGTTCTGCTTGTTGTGAACCCGGCTGGGCGCTCGCCCAGCCATAAGCTGGGCGCTCGCCCAGCTCGCAACTTCCAATTATTATGTTTTGATCCTCCAACTTTCATAGTTTGTAATTTGGTCCTTCAACTTTTGATAATCTCCAATTTAGTCCTTCATCTTTCAGTAATGTGCAATGTGGTCCTTCAACTTTTGAAAATCTCCAATTTGGTCCTTCATCTTTCAATAATATGCAATGTGGTCCTTCAACTTTTGAAAATCTCCAATTTGGTCCTTGAACTTTTGATAATGTGCAATGTGGTCCTTCAACTCTTGATTTACGCCTCTTTTCATCCATTCTTCTCCAATTTCTCACAGATGGGTCCAAAACTGAAATGTAAAGAATAATGCACCGAATTAAGTAGAAAATTACTAAAATAAAGAATTAAAAGCTTAGTTTAAGGACCCGAATAAGTGCACAAAACGCACTTATCAAGTCACATAGAGATGTGATTGATAGAAGTATCTGCAGGATTTGTTGAGTCACTCAAGGTTCTAGTAAAACAAAAGATATCCTAGCCCACTGAGAATCTTACCGGCTCTATTGATTAATGTTTGAGGGTCATTAGTTCAATTTAAACAGTGGGAGTATAATTAATTTAATATAAGTCCAGGTTAAATTAATTTTTTGTATTTAATTAATTGTTTTATCTTATTATTTAATTGTTGAATCATGAGTAAACAATATGAGTTTGAGAGGCATATTAGATGCCAACAAATATGGACCAAAATTTTGAACTGGCATCACAATCTGAGAATTGTTCTGAAGCATAAAAAAAATTAGATATATTATTGAGCAGCCAATACCGGGAGCATCTATTGAGGAGGCTACGCCAGAGAATGTACATGCTTACAATAAACACAGTGATAATAGTAACAATGTAACATGTGATGCTTGCAGTATGTCACATGAGTTAGAAAAGCAGCACAAGGGTATAGATGTCTATACCAATATCATTGCAAGGAGTTGAATGATGTACAGTCACAGACTGAATGGTATGAGACATCCAAAATGTTATGTAGAGGTATGATGGTAAAATGATCTTCAGTCAGTGCTCATGTATTGAAGATGATTGGTTATATTGAAAAATTAAACTAATTGAGTTTTACCATGGACCACGAACTAAGTGTTGACTTAGTTCTGCAGTCCCTGCCTAATAGCTTTTCGCAGTTCATTATGAATTTCAACATTAATAAGAGTTAATGTACCCTACTCGACCTGCTAAACATGCTCAAAACTGTTGAGTCCAAGAGAATGAGAAAACTTTGGCCATTGATATCTCTAAGGGCACTAAGAGAAAATCTAAAAGGACCTCTCAAAAGGATCCAAGAAAGCCAAATATATTAGAAAAATAATTAAAGCAGACAAAGACAAATCCAAATTTGATGATCCATGTTTTCAATGTGGAAACAAATGGCATTAGAAGATGAACTACAAAGCATAAAAGAGATAAAATAAAAAACTCATATCTTTGGTATTGCATACTCGGTCATATAAATGTAAACACATCACCAAGTTACATAAAGATGGATATTTGGATTCAAATGATTATGAATCATTTGATAAGTGTAGATCATGTCCGTTGGACAAAATGACCTAGACCCCTTTTCTAGAAAGAGAGTCAGAGTTGCAGATATTTTAGGTCTTGTACATACTGATGTATATGGACAAATGTATACATATGCTAGACGTGGCTTTTCTTACTTCAATATATTTATAGATGACCATTCTAGTAGGGTGGGCATAATTACCGCAAACTCGCATAACCCGATTGAACCAAACCGGGTCGGGTTGGGTTGATTTTTCACATGTCATCGATTTGGTTTGGGTTATAATCTGGAAAAAAATTTGGGTTGGGTCGGTTTTGGGTTGGGAAAAATAAACCAACCCAACTCGAATGATAACCGAACCAATTCCTTACCCAGAAATTAAAACTATACCCAAGTCCCACCAAGCCCAACCCAGCACAATCTATTTAACATTTCAGTCCAGAACCCATACTCCATTCTTTAATTTAGATTTCAATCTTCAGATACGTTAACCCTAGAAATCAATTCAAATCGCCGTTCCTTACTCATTTCTCATCGTCTCTTCATCAATCTCTCTTCACTATCCGTCGATTCATTACAATGGTTCATCGTCTGGTCTGGTATCACTGTTGGCTGCTGCGACTTCAAGCTCTAGGTTCGTCGTCTGGCCTGTCTGACTGTTGCTGCTTTTCCTTTCTCTCCATCTTTGGTCGGTGTCTTCTCCAACGATTCAGGTAAATAGATTATCTCGTATGCTCATTTCTCTATATCTCCCTATTTTTTGCGAAATCTGAGCTGATAATATCCCTTTCTCAACTATAGTGCATATAACATTCTTTTGTAAACTTGTTGCTGCTAAAGATCGACAATTTTTAGGTATGAATTGTCAAGAACTATTAATCCAATTGATGTGAAGTAATAAAATTTAGTGGAAAAAAGAATTAACATTTAACAGTATTAGAAATGGATGATAATCCTGTAAATCTGGAAAAAAAATTAACACTAGTGCATATTTTGTTTTGATTAAGTCCTGTAACTGCTCAATAATTTTTTAATATACAGATGATAAATTTTCATTTTATGAAATTTGAAATTAGTATATTGATATTTGTTTTTGGTAGATACAAATATGGAGGTAGAGAATGACACCCAAAATATCGGCGCAACCCCATCAACAACAAATTTGCAATCTAAAAATGTATCTCTTCCTCCGATTCCTCCATCATGTTTAGGAAAGATAAAACCGACTATGAAATCTTCAGATGTTTAGAATCACTTCACAATAATAGAAAATTCAATTGTGGTAGACTGTAGGTACACTTGTAAATACTGTGGAAAAGATTATGCCTGTGATGGTAAGAAGTGTGGGACAAGCACCTTGATGAACTATTTAGTAAATCAATGTAAGATGTATCCTGGTAGATTGAAAGACAAAAGACAAAAAATATTGAGATTTGATAACAAAAATGAGGGTGGTGGGAGCAATCTTCTAGCTGTTGGCTTCAATAAGGAAGCATGTAGGCTTGCCTGTACTAAGATGATAAAATTGGATGAACTACCTTTTAGTTTTGTTGAAGCTAGGGGTTTAGACAATTTTGTAGTATAGCATGTCTGAAATTTGATCCTCCATCTTGTAGAACTGTTGTTAGAGATAGGGATGGCAATAGGGGCGGGGTTGCCCCACCCCTCCCTAGACCCGCCAATTGGCTTGGCGGGCCGGGGTGGGGTGGGGTGGGGCGGGGCGGGGCGGGGTGGGACGTCCCATTGCCCCAGATTTTTTTTTTATTTTTTGGATAACGGGGCAGATCCACCAACATTTACCTTATCTTTTTATTTATTGGCTAATTATTTTTACAAGATAAATTGTTCCTTTTGTTTTTGAGTTTAAACAACATTAACACCCATGAAATTGAATGAACAAATGACGTCATTCTTCCAAGCTAATGTTACAAAAGGAGGGAGAGGTGAGAGGGGAGAATCAAATAAGAAAGAGAAAAGAACGGCCGTAGAACACCAATCTTCATCAGCTACAAGAAACACATTTCTTCTTCTTTACAGAAGTTTGATAAACAAACCCGAATGCCATGTTCCAGGCAGTACAATTCCCAGCAAGCATTTCCGACTTAAATTCTAGCTTGACCAATGTGGATCGAAATGCACTCTCATTTTCGCTTACTTTTTTCACGAGAGAAAATGAAATTAGAAGAGGGAGAGAGAAATGTGCAGAGGAGTATACGAAGACGGCTCTGCAGTTTAGATCTAAAAATGAATTTAGGGTTGGGTTGTAGAAAAGGGAAAATTTATTAAAATTTTGGTCGGTGGCAAGGGCGTAATTTTGAAAAGGTTGAAAATATTTGAAATTCAAAAATATTTTACAGTTGGAGTGCACAACCTATTGCCGTTGCCGCAGAACATCAATCTACAAGTCACAACTTACACTTTGTTGATTTATTTATGATTTTTTAAATTAAAAAAAAATTATGGGGTTTGGGGGGTCAACAACATCCCGGACCCGCAACGGGGCATATTTGTTTGTTCCATACCTGTCCCATTTATCTAATCGTCCGGGATAGGACAGTCACAAACGAGGTGGCTCGCAGGTCAAATTGTCATTCTTAGTTAGAGTTATTTATCTATTATATTTGGATAAGAAGTTGAAATTGAAAAGGATCTTTAGTGTCGAACGTCAACGAGTCTCTCTTACTGGTGATACTTGGACTTCTATTCAAAATATCAATTATATGTCTCTTACATCTCATTTTGTTGATTCTAATTGGATGATTCATAATTGAATTTTGAATTTATGTGTGATTCCTAACCATAAGGGAGAAACTAATGGGAAAGTTATTGAGAATTGTTTACATGAATGGGGTATTGAAAAAGTGTTCACAATCACTGTTGACAACGCAAGTGCAAATGAGACTGCTATAAATTATCTTAAATGGAAGATGCTTGGATGAGAGAATGATGGGTGTATTTGGGATGGCAAATATATGCACAAGAGATGTTGTGCACATATTGTTAATTTGATTGTATGTGAGGGATTGAAAGAAGCACATGACTCGATTGTTAGTATTCACAATGCTGTGAAATATGTTAAATCTTCTCTGGCTAGGTACCAAAAATCGAGTGCAATTCTATTGTGTTTTTGGATGTTTTAACTAGGTGGAATTCTACTTATTTGATATTGAATGCTGCTTTAAAATTCCAAAGAGCCTTTGAGAGGTTAGAGGGTGAGGATGGTCACTACTTAGGTTATTTTTGAGAGGATGATGGTGGGAAAAAAAAAGGTGGACCTCCTTCTACTTTTGATTGGGAAAATGCTTCAATTTTTGTCAAGTTCCTTAAAGGTTTTTTATATATAACTTTAAAGTTTAGTACATCATTGCATGTTAGCTCTATTGTTTATCTTCGTGAAGGCTGTTCACTTCTATCTAAGAACGGAGTTTTAGTTGTGATCCTCTTTTGGGTGAATGGCTAATAACATGAAGAAATTTTTTGACAAGTATTGGGAAAAGATGGAAAATGTTAACCAATTATTTTTTGTAGAACTTGACGAATCAGTGAAAAGTAATGAAGGGGCTACATGATCGTGCATTTTTTGAAGTTTGTTGAGGTACATGTATAATGTAATGCTAATGTCTAATAAAAATTAACTCATTTATTCAATGTAATAGTTTTTTTTTTTTTTTTGTCTAATTATTTCTCTGAATTTTTGTAAGAATGATGAAAGCCTGTGACAATTGGATACTTGAATTGGATATGTTCAATGTTAAAACTTGTTTTTGATTAGTTTGGGTGACTATAATATTTTTAATTTCCCATTTATTTAATTTGGATGATTGTAATATTTGTAATTGTTGGATGGCTGTAATAGTTTTTTTTTTACTTGTTGCGGTGGATCATATTATATTTTGATTTACCTTAATGTTGGGTTATATTATATTTTGGACATATTATTAGGTTACCAGATTTTCATGTAAATATATAGGATCATATTTCACATGTTTGATTTGAAAATTTTGGATCCTGTCAGGACGTGTTATCATATTTTGATTTAAATGTATCACGTAGGGGATTATAATTAACATGTATTAATTTGTTATATTTTGAAAAATATATTAACAAGTTGCAAGTCCAAAAAAATCTTGAAATTGGAGTTAAATTTTTTTTTTAAAAAAATACAAATACAAGCCCAAACCACCTAACCTAAACCGAACCGACCTAAGATTGGTCGATTCGGTTTGGTTCAGTTTACCCTCACAAACTGGGTTGGTTTGGTTTGAGAGAAAATAAATACTGAAGTGGTCGGTTTGGTTTCGGGTTGGGCTCAAAACCGAACCAACCCAACCCATGCCCACCCCTAGTTACAAGCAAAGACAAGGAATTGACTTTAACAAAATTTTCTCACCACTAGCCATGTCTAAATTAATTCGGATTATGCTTGTGATAGCAGTATACCATTACTGTTAGATCTGGAAAATAGATGTCAAAAACACATTCCTTAACAGGAATCTTAGTCAGGATGTGTACATGATACAATCTGAAGGTTTTGAACATACAGAGCCAAACAAGGTATACAAACTACTAAAATCCATATATGGATTAAAGCAAGCCTTTCGAAGCTGGAGTCTTCATTTTGATTAAGACAATCAAAATGTTTGATTTTATCAATAATGAAGATGAATCATGTGTGTATAAAAAAGTTAGTGAGAGTAAAGTCGTGTTTCTAATTTTGTATGTAGATGATATACTATTATTAGGAAATGATGTCCCGACGCTAAAATAAGTAAAATTGTGGTTATCTAAAAATTTCTCTATGAAAGATATGGGAGAGGTTGCGTATATTTTCGGTATAAAGATCTATAAAGATATATCTAATAGGATGCTTGGCCTATCTCAATCTACGTACATAGATAAAATTTTGAAAAGTTTTAGCATAAAAGAGTCCAAGAGAGGACTCTGTCCCATCGGAAATGGGATCTTTCTCAAAAGAGATGTGTCCAAAGACATAAATTGAAAGAGATCACATGGATAGAATTTTTTTTGCATCAGCAATAGGATCTATCATTTATGTTATACTATGTACTCGATCGGATGTTTTATATGCTTTGAGTGTCACAAGCAGGTTCCAAGCGAACCTTGGCGAGAAACATTAGATCACAATCATGAACATCCTTAAGTACTTAAGAAGGACTAAAGACATGTTCTTGGTGTACGGAAGAAATGAACTTAGAGTTCAAGGTTATGCCGATACCAGTTTTCAATCTGATAAAGACAATAGCAAATCCTAATCCGAATATATATTTATTCTAAATAGTGGTACAGTCAATTGGAAAAGTTCCAAATAAGAAACGACTGCTGATTCAACTACAAAAGCTTAATATATAGCTGTTGTAGAAGCAGCAAAGGAAGCGGTCTGGATCAAGAAGTTCATTACTAAACTTGGAGTAATTTCTAACATTGTTGATCTAATATCTTGTAATGTGATAACAATGGAGCCATTGCACAAGCGAAGGAATCCAGGTCTCATCAACGATCCAAGCATATATTGAGGCTATATCATCTCATCAGGGAGATAATTCTGAGAAATGACATAAAGATAAAACAATTCCTGACTGACGACATTGTAGTAGATCATTTGACAGAGTTGTTGTCCCAGCACAAGCATGATGGTCATGCTAAATCTGATGGTATTAATATACTTAAGTGATTAGATCTAGTTTGTATGGGACATTTTATGATATACTCTTTGTTAGACATTGATGCGTATGAACAAATTGATTAATTAAATACTTGTCTACATTTTAATGGCAGATTTGTTTTTTTTTAAATTTTATTATTTAAAATAAATAATAGAGTTCAAACAAAAAGTTCATAATAACTTGTTAATCACAAGGTGTTATGATTGTGAGATACAAATTATAAATAACTTATTCTTGAAATATCCCTAGTCATAGTAATAATGAGATACGTATATCATTATTGAGAATAGACTAGCATGTGTTGCATTTCTTTTGAAGAAAGTATCTTATCTCACGAGCTAAGATGTAGAGGGACATCTGAATAAACACATGCATGCATTGTTATGAGAACATGACATTGGATGACCCGCCTAGATATTCTACATGGATAACTATCCAAACGTCAGTGGTAAATCTCTAATGCGCGATAGTGGATTTGGTCATTTGACTTGAGGACATTATAGAATCTTATGTGAAGACCACTATACTTTGGCGAGCGTTTGATGGGACTCGAAGATTATGAGTCACTAGGAAGACGTCATACGGGTGTAGTGAGAATCATATGAAGGTTGTGAATGTCCAATATGAGGATTCGTCACTACTGAAAAGTAGGAGATTATAACCTGATTTTTGCCCACTTAAGTTGACATAAATTACCTCAGCCGGGGTGGAGTTATGAGTTGAAAATGTTTCAATCATAACTAGATTAGATCAACGAAGAGTTGAGTGAATTATATAATTGGTTGAAATGAGATTAACGCCGATCCATATCTCTTAACCAATTAGGTTAAATTGATGAAGAGATTATATTTCCACGGTAACTGCACATATATTGGTTATGTCATACCACATGACATTTTCTTTCACATGGATTGCCTTGACACATTGTTAGATGCCAATCTCAGACGGTGACGTGAATTGATCGATATAGGTGAATTGATGAAAATATCATAGTGTTTGCTAACATGAATGGGAACCTAATGAGTCACACACATAAGACGAGAATTGAGCATCTAGAATTGGACCTTATCCAAGTGAGAGATTGTAAGAATTAATGTTCAAGGTCCAAATAGTTGGGTTGGACTTAATTACTTATTAGATCAAATGAATTAATTAGATTAATTAATTGAGCCCGTTTGTTGATGGCTTCTAGTTGGACAAGAACTAGGGCTAGGGTTAGCGCCGCCTATAAATACAAAGGCCACAATAGATTAAGTTAAGTTGGTATTCATTAATTGCTAGCACAAGCAAAAGACAACCCAACACAATTACTCCCAAAAGTTCTTCTTTCATCTATTCTTGATCGTAGAAGTCCATATCTGTTCTTGCGGGGTAGATTACCATTAGAGGTTGGACAATTTGACAGCTGTGGTCTTGAAGATCGCACTTCCAGCTATTCAGATAATCAGATTCTACGGTATTTATCAAAGTAAACTTTTATCACGAATTCTATCTAAGTACGAGATTGATTCGACTTATAGGTATACGTCAATTCCTAACACTCTTCTCTTTTATTCCTCTCTTAATTATCAATCCTAAATATGAGTATGCTAATTTTCCTATTTACCTTATATTATAACACAATGAATCTCGGCACCTTGGGAGCTCTTTAATATCCTTTAAAATTTCTTCGTTAGCTGCAAATCCTAGCATTCCTCAAGAAATTTTAGCATTTACAAAACTTGTCCATTCTGTAAAATGTACTCTACCATCTCAACATCTCTTTCATCACCATAGAATAGTTTAAATTCAATGCTCTTAAGATGTTCAGCCAAACACATGGGCATAGTTTCTGGTAGAGGATATATAGTGTTCTCTTCTTCTTGATCAAGGTTGTAAGCTCCGTAGTAGCTAGTTACCATATTACCATACTGTTGAGGAAAATTTTGAGATTGAAAATTCTATTTCTTTGCTTCCTGCTATAGAAAGTACTAAAGATTACCTCATGAATAACAAGCAGTTCAAGTTGAGGTGCACTTTCAAGTATGCCCAGTAGTATCCAAAGGTCATCAAGACGAATCTCTAGGATGGTCAAAGTTCCAAACACATATTGTTAACAACAATTGAGGTATGCAGCTTTCATCCAAAGATGAAAACAGATGAAAGAGAGTACGAGCAAGTACATCTTTTTCCTCTAATTGTACGAGCAATTACGACTAACCCAATGTTAAAGAGGTCGACATTAAGTAGTTCCAAGGTTAGGTTTTACTGCTACAACATTGTCCAAAACAAAAAGGACTTGACTCCATGCAACTTGTTGATAAACTCGAATACTTTTTCTAGATATTGCACAAATTTCCTGCTCTTGCTAGAGAATTTAGTTTCTTCACCAAGTAAAATTTATGTGAATAACCTAGGGCATTGGCATTGAAGATGTTAGCTTTGCTAGGGATCAAACAAAGCGTCATTTGGAGGTCGTGAGCACTAGTTATGAAAATTATGATTTCTCAACCAAAAGATGTCTATTAATGTCGTTTGAGTTATTTGTCCGCATCTATTACAAGTGGGACATGCTTAGTGAGCAGTCAACCAGCCTTCTCCGTGCTTCTGTCCTCAAGGGAGGATAGCCTATGGGCTAACCTTATGTACTAAATGCGCAAACTTTAAGAGGCGCAGGGGCAGCTAAGGGCCTACTTTAGGCACATTAAGAGAGGACTAAAGTACTCGTTTGAGTTTAGGAATTCATCGGGCGACGTTGGCTTTTGTGGCCTTCGTTGGGCACCCCAAAGAAGCTTAAGGTTACCGTTAGAGCATGCTATGCTCTGAGGGCTACACTAAGGATACAGTAACACCTCTAGGTAGAATGAGCTATCAAGAAAAGCACTCTAAAAGCCTTGTATGCTAACTTGTGCACTTTGGCTATGGGTTCTAACCTTGCTACTGAGGTCCATTAGCTAGAAATATGGTCGTGGGACGACGTCGCAAAGCTGGGCGAATATGGAAAGATGTCATTGTCGGCACTTCAAGTTAGCCATGGATTTACCAGTTGGCCCTGCTTGGGAGAGGCCCTAACAAAGGGCATTGCGGCACGCAATAAAGTCGATATGCCAGTAGGAAGAGACGAGCGTAAAGATTGCGTTGTGGGCAATTCTAGAGTATCTCAATGCTTTGGATAGAACTATGAGAGCTCTCTTCCATCGAGTATGCTTTGAGAAGACCGTATGTGTGCATGAGCATGAGGGCAAGCTAGCTAAGTTAGGTCCAACAGAGTGGGAGAACATCTATAATGATATGTATTGCGAATAGGCGAGGGCCTTGGCACCAAGTGCAGTGTAGGGATGTGTTTGAGTGTTTACACACTAGTAAGCTTTGTGGGCAAAATGAGCAATGGGTCATGTCTAGACTCGGGATGGAGAAGGTGGAAAGTAGTTGAATAAAGTGAAACTACTACCACACGAACAAAAAATAGTCGTATTACATGACTCGAAGAGTTGGCTTGTAACACAAAGGCTGGACATGAAGAATGCAACAAAAGGCTAAAACTAGCTAGCACTGTAGAAGAATATTTTGTAGAACTTTGAAGAGGTAAGGGGAAGACTCTAGAAATATGGTGAACATTGTGGAAAGTGTCAATTCTAAAGTATTTCATGTGTAACTGAATTGAGCATTATACAAAAAAAAAAAAGAAACAAGATGATTTTGTATCTAAATATCCCATGTAAGAAGTTGTAGAGAACTTGTAATAGTTTTCTAGAATGATGTAGAAATAACATTACTAGAAAAATCTAAATACATATCTACAAAGAATAATCTAGATAAAGAATATAAACCATAAAACAAAATAAATCTCCACCATCCATTTAAAGAAATTGGAACTATAAAAGGTCAAAAATACCTCATTTGTAACCAACCAAGTTAGAAGTAAGTTGAGAGCTACTTACCGAGTAAAAGTCTTGAGAATATGTTGTAACATTCTTTGAGAGATTTATACAAGAATTGTAATTTCTCTCTTAATTCATTTGTCTACTACTTGCCATTTTTTAAATTTCTTTAACATACTTCCTAGCATGCCATCTAGTATACATACTACTGCCAACAGTCAAGGGAGATTGACTTAGCAAAGACTGTAAATGGACAAAATTGAGTTGATCGTAAGTGGGGAAAAACCTAGTATGTGAGAAGTAGTTATATTGTATTTACTTTTAAGGATATTTTGCCCCCACTAAGATCATTTTTTTTGCTTCGCCCATGCTTTAAGATTAGCCAAACATAATATTTTTCTTGATTGTTGATCATATTCAACTTCTTAATCAAGTGAAAGATGATTGAGAAGCTAAATGGAGACCAGTCATAAAGATGGAATCTCTTATTTGTAAATGAACAAGCATGATTATAGAGATAAATAATGAATGACACAAAAAACAAAGATTTACAATAGAACGACGGTGGCGGTGGTGGTGGCGGTGGCGACAATGGCGGAGAAGAGAGATGAGGTGGTGTTGATGGAAGTGCAGTGCCATTTAGAAAATACGTTGTGGCCACCTCAATCCTATCCACTAGATGGAAGAACCTTTACCTTTTTCTCCCTAACATCGTTCATGATGACTCTTTAACTCGGAGACCGAAGTACAAGGATTTTGGGATAGACTTTACGATGTCTAGCCTTAGACAGATTTTTCACCGAAATGTATTTTCTATTGCTCATTTTCGCTTAAAATGCAATTTCGACAAAGAATTTCATCAGGTAAGGCTAAGCATCTATATGTAGAATTTGGTTTGGGGTTCTACGATAAATTTTGAGTGCTCTAGACTTTCTTGAATCCTACAATAATTATGTTTGAAAAGATTTATATTTATTGTTTGAAAACATAGGCTATTACTTTTAAAAAAAGACAGAGGCTATTACTTTCAGAACGAAAAAATAGAGAAACATCTATTATTGAAAATCTCACAGTGTTAAATAGAATTTTGAAGAAAGTGCACCCGCCACCATGTCTCTTATGTTTTTCATGGTGCTTATTATTAGTACGTTCAAAGTTTCAATGTTAAATAATGAGAAAGGAAAAACAAAGAGTTAAAATGAACGTAAAGCTTAGAGGATAACACATATTAATTGTGGGTAATAGCATATACTGCAACTTGAAAACACTTATATATATTTTTATATATATTTTTTTCTTCCGATAAAGATGGTCACAAATTAAATTAGATTCACAAGCTTCCCACCCTAAATCAATATGGATTGACAAATAACTCGGAGACAGAACATTAGGCAAAGATGATAAATTGATATGCTAGGCATCTAATCAAGGGCGGAACTAGAATCAAAGTTTAGGTGGGATAAAATACAATTCCAAACATAATTTGTCAATTTAGAAAATCAACGTCGTCACATATAATGTTGCACACCCTTCAAGTGAGTTTGGACTTCAAGTGCTAATACAAAAAAGAAAGAAATGTTGTTTAACGAATCTAGCTTCTCGCCTAAAAATTATTTGGCATGTTTGGCAAGCTTAAAGAGTTTAGTTAGTAAATAAGTAAATTTTAAAATATATTTTTGATAGAAAATAAATAAGGGTAAATTATATTCATAGTCACATTCTTTCAGTTTTGTAACAATATCATCCACCTTCAATTTTATTAGTAGATATTGTCTTCAACCTTTCATTAATTCGTACAAATGGTCCATTTGAACTATTTTGCCACTGACTTAAATGAATTAAAGAGAAAATAAAATGAAAAAAATTACAATTAAAGTCTCTAACCTTTTAAAAGGTGTAAATAAATCAAAACTCTTTTATTTTTAAAAATTAAAAGCATTTTTTTAAAAAAGAAAAAAGAAAAACATAAAGGGTTATTCTTCCCCACCCCACCCCCACAACCGGGGGGATTTCAAAATCCAAGTGGTAGTATCATGTCCTTTAGCTATTGTTATTGAGAAATGGCTTGGTCTTACACATTCCTCGAATGAAATTTTTATGGGATCCCTATTTACCAAAAAGTTTACTTTTGTTTCGGTGAACGAATAATCATTGAGTTCCCTTTTTTCTAGACAACACATACAAAGAAACCCGCCAACAGTCAAATAATTAGTAACTGTTTGAGAGATATTTCTATAATTAGTTTGTTGAGAGAAATTTCTCCCGGTTGTTGATGTTTGGGGGAAAGGATTAGGACAGTTTGGGGAAGATGAACCTTTATGTTTTTGTTTTTTATTTATTCATTTATTTTTATTTTTATTTTTTTAAATAAGAAAATGTGAAGAGATTTTTTTGTCCTTGTTAAATTGGTCAAATTTAGGTCACAATATTGACTTTTTGTTAATTAATTGATATCTAGATGACATCTGTCCAAACTTCAAATATCCTTTGGTCAACATAATTAGAAGGTTTGGGACTTGACGATACATTTTTATTATTTTATAATTATTTTAAGTGAAAATATGTAATATATATATATATATATATATAAGATTTACTATTTACTTACACTTTTGAAATTGTTAGGGATCCCAGTTACAATTTTTTCATCATGTTTTATTTTTTCTCTTATTTTAATTTGTTTAAGCTAGGAAAAAAATCGTCAAAAAGACCATTTGGAGATCATCTGTGAGAATTAATGAAAAGATGAGGCCGAATAACTACGAATAAATTTAATGAATGATATTGTTACAAAGCTAAAAGAATTGGGATTATGAGTGTAATTCAAAGTATTTATTTAATTATAATTTTACTTCATTTTAAAATTAGGGCATGTCTGGTAATGCTTAAATTATTTTTTAAGTACTTATAAGTTGTAGATACTAAGGAATGTGTATATAATAAGTAACTAGTAGGTTATTGTCCTACGAAATATGTAGATAAAAAGTATTTTGACCAATTTAAATTAAAATTTAAACTTTGCCAAACATAGTTTTATTTTGCATATGAGCGTTCATAGATTAAAATGCGATCATCCATAATTAAAGAAGATTTTCGACAAATTTAAAAAAATTATGGGTAATTTTATTTAATATCATAATTTAAAGTATATAAGACGCATATAAGAATTAATTTGAAGAAGTGATCTGTTACTTTTAGTCCCAATGTCAGCCCCGACGATCAAAATAAAGCGCACGATCTGTTTGGGCTTCCTAATGCTCGGTCTCATGATGTTTATTTGGGTATGCCTTTAGCAGTGGGTCGGAACAAGAGTCAAACTTTTGCAATGTTAATGAACCTGTTGGGAAGAGAGCCCATGGGTAGTGGTGTAGTTTGTTCTTGACAGGGTCAAGGGGCCAACAAGTGCTTGTGAAGACAATTCTTCAAGCAATCCCAGTGTACTTTATGAGCTTGTTTAGGCTACCACCTTCTATTTGTAGGGACATTCAATCACTGTTGTTACAATTTTGGTGGGGTCAACTAAGGGGAAGAGAATGATAGCGTGGATGAGATTGGAAAAGATATGTGCGCTAAATCGGTAGGGGTGTGCTGTGTGATTTTAATCTCGCAAGTGGACAGATTATTAACAAGTAATAAAGTGATGTGAAAAGTGTCGAACACACGATGACTAATTATCAATTAACCAATTAATTTATAGTTCGAGTTTTAACAATGTAAAGAACACAGATTCGTTTTTTATTTTAATTCTAAAACTATTCTAATTATGTTTAATTAAATCTAAATTATCAAGCAATCAAAGTAAATTTATGAAAATGAATTCAAGTTTTACTAATACTGGGATTTGCGAATATACATATACGTTCCTTAATCAATTATCCGTTTAATCGCTTTAGCTTATAACTACTCTACATTAAAAATTGGTGATTTTATAATAATCAAAAGTCTCAATCAATTCTATATCAATATGCGAACCTAATTATCTCTAATTAAGCTTCGAACATAAAAATATGTATTTAAATCACAAGAACACCTAATCAAATTTCAATAGTAATTTCTATCTATTATTGGACCATATGTTATTCAAAACTACGTGCTTATCTATATTGAATCTTTCGACTTTAATAAAGATCACAAAATATTTTAATGGTGATCAAGCATTAAAACATAGAAAGAATGAATAAAGAATAATCAATCAATAAACAATTAATTACTAAAACGAAAAAACTTCTAAATAATTAAAAACATGAGGTTTCATTGTTCATCCTAGCAATAAGTAAATTAGCCGGACATGATTTCGTAAAATAATACGAGAATTGTATAAATCATGTTCCGAAAGAAAAAGAAGAAAATAAGATTACAACCCGTGATTCCGGCTCAAGAATCTTCAATCCGTTATTTGATCTTCGGTTCTTCTCTTGTATCTTTGTTCCCAAAATTCGTCTCCCGCAATTTTTCTATTTTCTGGCTTTTATACTCCTATCCGAACTCTTCAAAACGTGAGTTAACTTATTTTTCTTATCTTGGACTCAGTAGAATTTTGTTTCTATCAAGAAACTGCCAACCAGCTACCCGTCTTGCCTTTGCGATCGCATGGTTCTGTCTCTTTACATTCTGCAGTTGAAAAGCTAACCTTGCGATCGCAGCTTTGGATAACCATGCGATCGCATGTTATTTTGGATGATTTCTTGGATTCTTTTCTTTGATATTTGCATGCCAAGCTCCTCAAGTCTCTTTGTCTTTGCAATTAAGTCATTTTTCTTCTGTTTGCTCTCTTTTCGTTAGATCGACATTTGAATTTGATTATTTCTTAAATTGATAATAAAACATTGCGCCATTAGTACAAAATTGTACTTATCAGGGTGGTATGAGGTTTAAGGAGTTTTGAGTCTTTCAACCAGGCTCTCTTGGCTAAATAGGTGTTGCCACACTTTCTTGTTAGACCTGAGTATCTAGCGGGTGAAACAATGAAGGGCAAATACTTCATGGATGTGGACTTCATGCACGCAAGGGACAAGGTATTTGGGATAGTGTGTTGTGGGGGTGTGAGTTTCTCATGAATGGGCTAAGGTGGAGTGTGGAGAGTGATGATCGAATTAACACTCTCTAGGATCCGTGGGTATTGCGTCCCACTTGTTTTAAATATTTCAATCATAGATCTCCAACAAGTAGATTGCAACCTCTAATATCCCAAAGTTTTAGTCATGTTTAACTTGCAAACGACACACAACCCATATCAAATGTTCTTTTACCTTCATTTGATCAAATTTCGATGATTTCTTGATATTGATTTAGTTGCAAAAATTTATTGAACTTTAAAACTTCAAGACATGCTACAAATCGCTTCACTAAAATGCAATTCATCTCTTCCAATTTTGTTTCTAATGTGTAATTGCAAATGGGTTGCAGAAGAACTACTACTTTCAAATCTACAAGAATGTGTTCACGGTGATTATGATAAAGTAAATGTGTTTCGCACCAAATAAGTCTCTCAATAATGAAAATAAGTTCTGTAAATTCAACTAATTTGTATAACAACTAGCTTTCTATAAGTGAAAATATCAGAGAAAGTATTAAAATGGTTTCAATTATTTGACTATTGATGTTGAAACTTGTTGACGTTGGAAAATAATTTGTATTAACTCCAAGCCAACTTAAAGATAAGTATTGAGGTCGTTTACGACCGTAGTAAGTGGCAGATAGATAAGTATATGTAGGAAGACCTGATTGTGTGATCTTTGTAATAGTGCTTTTATTAAGCAGTCGAATGTCCGACCTGAAGGACATTTATGTCACCTATTTATAGGAAAATATGCAATGATTTCCTCCATTTAATGCTAAGCTAGGCATTTAATGCTTACAAGACATTCTCTTTTTGGGAGCATTTAATACGATGTGACGTCTAACATATGAGTAGGACAAGCCATGCCGATGATGTGAGTATAACGTCGGACCTGATAGGTCCGACCTGGAGGTCCACGGACGAGGTCCGAACTGAGATGAAGACCAGGTTGGACTCAAAGCCAGGATTAGGAATGAAGTCCGAACTGGGACTTATAAAGCTTCATTATAGGTCGGTCGTATCATACTGGACTGTTGAGCAAATTAGCATCTGACGTGGTAGAACTAGATCAGAGGCCAATAATTGCCCCTCAAGACCTATTTTGACCTTTGGACAAAGGAGGTTTTCAGATCTTATTACGGTTCAGACACGTGTTGATCTGAGTCCTGCAGCATTGATGTGATATTTCTGGCAACCCATCTCGTTGGTTGACACGTGGAACGAATTGAGTGGTTGTGTCAGAATTTGGCATGGCTCGAGGACACGCTTTCGTGGTGTCATCATTACTGCATTGATGGTGCTGACTCTTTGTTTTCCTCGTCTATAAATAGGGAGAGAGAGAGTCATTGGGAACTCTTGCCTTAAACACTTCCTTCTTGTCTGAGTTTTCTTTGTCCGAGCTGAGCGTCAGAGTGGTAGGATAATTCTGATCTAAGGGTCACTGCAGTTGTT
Source organism: Forsythia viridissima (assembly GCA_030279155.1). NCBI lineage: Eukaryota > Viridiplantae > Streptophyta > Magnoliopsida > Lamiales > Oleaceae > Forsythia > Forsythia viridissima. The sequence goes on from CM059036.1 coordinate 8,319,127, forward strand.
GGATTCGAACTGGGGCTCAGAACGGTCAGTACCCACTCCTTCTTTTGCTAGGATGTCTAGTGAGGTCGGTAGTGATAGTGGGAGAGAAGCCATGTCCTGGGGTAGGGGTCAGGAGGAAGAGGAAGAAGTTAGCTCAGATAGGATGGTAGAGGGAATAAATGAGGATGAAGTCTTTAGTCTGGCTCCGCTAACTGCCGTTCTTCCCCCACATAGGTCGTCTCCATAGGCCGAAACAAGTGGTGATGGGAAAGTTGGACCTGAAACTTTAGGCCGGAGGGAGGCGGATGTTGAGGCAGGGCTTAGGACGGCCCCAGTTTGGAAATGCAGATTATTTCCTTCCGAAGTAAATGAGAAACAACTTTGGGACTGGCATAGGACTTATAGAATCCCGGATGAGATAGAGTTCCTAGTACCTGGTCCAGAAAACCAAGCTGATGATCCACCGTTGGGCTGTGTGGCTTTGAACCAGGCCGTTCTGGCCGCCGGGCTCAGACTCTCCTTCCCTAGAATAATCAAGAAGTTCTTGCGCGAGTGGGGAATAGCTCCAACCCAGCTCTGTCCCAACGGTTGGAGGATTATGATAGGTTTTCTTATCCTCTGGGAGAAGCTTGGCTTCCCTCGTCCTTCATTTAGGGAATTCAACAGTTTGTATTCTTTTAAGTCAGATGGAAAGAGGTCGAGCTGGTGGTACGCGTCGGTGAAGCCGAAGATAGGGGTAGTGTCATCACCCAGACCCTGGACTCAATAAAAAATTGGAAAAAATTTTGGTTCTTCGTCCGAGGTCCCTGGAAGTTCTCCGTGAATGATAGTAGGCCAGATGTGAACATCCCAGTTCGTTATCATGAACTAAGTAAGCGTATTTCTTTATTTGTTTAGTTCAGTTAACTTTATCTCGTGCTGATCTATTTTGTTTATCTTGCTTTCCAGGGTATATCTCTCAAGACCCAACGCTAGATTCTTTAGATAGAGCTCGGAGGGCTAGAGACATCAGTGAGGATCTCCGATCTAGCAGTGCGCTGATAACCGAGAAAAACTTGGTATCAGCTTGCCTTTCCCTGTCCAGTTCAGATCGTCCACAAGCCTGTGAGTTATTCTGAATTCGTTACTTGTGATTTCTTTTCACGCCAATTTGTTCAGTTCTGACTTTGATTGTTTAGGTCAAACCGGCGAAGGAATGAAGGATTTTTCAATCCTTCTCAAGAAGAAAAATCAGGCCGAGAAAGGCAAGAGAAAGACTCTAACCAACGATCAGGTGCCTACTGTTCGACCTCGTCCGCAGCCAGAGCCTGTCCCCGAGCGCGTTCCAAGCCTGGCTCGGAGCGTTGAAGAGATAACCTCTTTCCTGGTTCGTGCTGGGCCATCCTCAAGTCAGCCTCCTCGACCTCTCCCATCGCCACAACTTTTGCCTGTATATTTAGGCTCGACTCCGGATAAGGACGATGAGTACCTGAAGCTCCATGGTTCTATTTCCAAACCAGTCCGTGACTTTTTTAGGTCAAACTTTCCCACTAGAGGGGATATCATCGGCCTGTCCCCTTTGGCAAAGAGGACAATAACTGTGACAGGGAAGAGTTGGGCTCCAACCCAGCAAAAGTATTTGGACAGCATGGGGACGGTGGAGTCCATTATCGCGGCGTTGGTCAATTCCTCCAGGACGGCTGTTCTGCTTACTTCAACCATGGAAAAATGAAGATGATGCTAGCTGACGTCCAAGCTATGAGGGAGGAGAGGAAGAAGGTTCTGGCCGAGCTTACTAGGGAGAGGAAACTCAGGGCCACCTCCGAGGACGTCCTTATGAGCAAGGAGGAGGAGCTCAGGCGGAAGGAGGCCGAGCTTAAGGCTTTGGCGGTGGAGCTGGATGCAGAGAGGAAGAGTAAGGCTGAGCTTGGGCAGGAGCTGGACGTGGAGAAGAAGAGTAAAGCCGAGCTTGGGCAAGAGCTGGAGGCGGAGAGGAAGGGCTGGGCTGATCTCAAAGCTTCTTTGGATAAAGTTGTTGATCGAGATGAGGCCGTGGCTGACTTCAAGTCCTCTGACGCCTATTTAGCTGATCAAGAAATGGTCTACCTCTTGACGATGGAGGAACTGATTGAGACAGTGGCTGAGAAGCGCCCGGACTGGGATGTTCAGTTCCTGAAGGATGAGCTTGCCGAGCTGAAGAGGAATTCTACACTCAATCCTCCATCCTCTGAAGACGTAGATTAGTCCGGTGCTGAGTATTGAATTCTTTTTCTGTTTTACTTGAACTGTACTGAATTTTCAATGTACTAGACTGAAGTATCAATGAAAAAGTGCCGCTCTATTAACTTGTGTTGATTTTTCATTTTTTGACTTCTGACTTCAAAGGTCTCACTTCGAAGGCTTGCTTTAGCTTTTTACTTCGAAGTCGGACTTTTGATTTCAGCGACTTTGGAGATCTTTTTTCGAAGTTTTGACTTTGAAGATGTGACCTCTAAATCTATCGTTCGTAACGTTCGTGGGCGAGCTGAAACTGAGGATATTGGCGTCTTCGTACTGAGGACGAGGTCCGACGTGTAATACATGTTGTTTTAGATATATGAATGCCCCCAAGTTTATAGCTCGGCCTTGCGTGTGAGTAGTTAGTTCAGTAAAAAGGACGAACTAAAAGTTATTTTGTCACGAATTTGGGAATGTAGTTTTGTCATTTGGACGAACTGTATTACTTGGAAACCCATTGGTTTTGGGATGAAAGGAATTGAGTTTTGGCGTTTGTGTCGTAGCACTTACGCCATCCAACGCGGGTCCCGACCTTGTGGGACCTATGTGCCAAAAAAATTGTGACCTTGATCACCCTTTGCTAGTTTGGATTATGTTTAGATTTGTAGTTTTCAACGTGAGTCCTTATCTCACAAAACGTCCTTCATTTCATAAATGTGAGAAATTTTTACAAGGTGGAAGCCATGAGTTCTCTTAACAAAAGTAGCTTATCCCTGTGGGCCTCTGTAGATAAGTTTCATTGATAATACTTCTTGAGGTGTTCAGCATTCTACGGGTGTGCGAGTGATAGACATTCTGTATTTTGGAGCTCGTAAGCTCTATTTTTTAGGACAGTGACGATCTTGTAAGGCCCTTCCCAATTCGGAGCGAGTGTCCCTGCTTGGCTCTCTTTTGTTGCCAAGAAAACCTTTCTCAGGACTAAATCTCCAGCTTTGAATTTCCGTTCCTTGACTTTGCTGTTGTAATACCTTGCACTTCTTTGTTTGTAAATTGTATTTTTTAATTCTGCCCTCAGCCTTTTTTCCTCTAGTAGGTCGAGCTAGGCTCTCATAGCATCACCGTTACAATTTTCATCAAAAGTCCGAACTCTAAATGATGAGAGTTCTAGCTCTACTGGGATGACAGCATCGGTTCCAAAGGCTAGTGAGAAAGGCATTTCTCCTGTGCTTGACCGGCATGTTGTTCGGTAAAACCATAGCACGCTTGAGAGCTCTTCTGCCTAGGCTCCTTTTAGTTCATCCAAGCGCATTTTCAAGGTTTGCTTGATGATTTTGTTAATGGCCTCGAATTGCCCGTTGGCCTGGGGGTGATTTGGAGTGAAGAAGTGCTTCCTAATATATAGCTCTTCGCAAAATGATCTAAGCTTGGAATTGTCGAATTGCTTGCCATTGTCCGTGATGATTGAGTAGGGGATTCCAAACCTACAAACGATCGATTTCCATATGAAATCCGTGGTTTTCTGTTCTGTTATCTTGGCTAACAGTTCTGTTTTTGCCCATTTAGTGAAGTAGTCTATAGCGACTATGGCGTATTTAGTTCCACCTTTTTCCGTCAGCATGGGTCCGATTAGGTCAATCTCCCATTTTGAGAACTGCCACGGACTGAGAATTGAGGTCAGTCCTTCCGGATGAGCTCTAATGGTGGGGCCAAACCTCTGGCATTTGTCGCATATTATGGCAAATTCGATAGAGTCTTTCTTCAGTGATGGCCATAAGTATCCTTGTCTCAAGATTTTGTGCGCCAGTGACTGCCCCAGTATGGTTGCCGCATACTCCTTCGTAAACTTTGCTGAGGGCGTACTTGGCTTCATTTTCCTTTAAACACCTCAGTAGGGGGAGTGAGAAACCCTTCTTGAATAGGATGTTGTTGATGATTGTATATCTTCCTGCTCGGATCCTTAATTTTCTTGCTTCTGAGCTATCTGGGGGAACCTTACCATCCTTTAGGAATTGGATGATCTCGTCCGTCCAGCTAGAGTTCAGCTCGACCATGGTAAGGATGCGCTCGGGCTAACTGATTGCTAGGCTACTGATTCTCTTGATCGAGATGTTCTCCAATTCTGGTATGCCTTCGCTGGTAGCGATTCGTGCTAGAGCGTCGGCAAGGCTATTTTGAGTTATTGGGATTTGTCTGACCTCGAAGGTGTTGAATGACTTGAGTTCTTGTTCTACTATCTGTGAGTAAGACACCATCCTCTCGTCTTTGGTTTGGTAGGACTTGTTGATTTGATTGACCACTAGCTGGGAGTCACTGTACACGAGTAGTTTGAGTGCACCCATGCCTCTTGCAAACCTCAGGCCGACGATCAAGGCCTCGTATTCAACCATGTTGTTAGAGGCATAGAAATCAAATTGCAGAGACTGACAGAGCGGTTCCATGTCTGGGCTTATCAGCACAACTCCAGCTCCAGCACGTGTTTCAGTTGATGATCCATCTACGAAGAGAGTCTAACATTCTTTTTGTTTGGCACTGGGCTCGTGCTCCGGACTGAATTCAGCAACAAAATCTGCCAGCGCTTGACCTTTGATCGAAGTCTGGGGTTTGAAGTAGAGCTTGAACTGGTCGAGTTCTACCGCCCATTTCACAAGTCTTCCAGAAGTGTCTAGTTTTTGTAGGACTTGCCTCAGAGGGTAGTTTGATAGAACTTCTATTGGATGTTGCAAGAAGTATGGTTTGAGTTTCCTTGTAGACATGATGGGGGCATATGCCAGCTTTTCCATTGGGCTATACCTGAGTTCGGCATCATACAGTACCTGACTGACGTAGTACACTGGGTATTGGATTCCTTCATCTGACCTGATTAGTACAGAGCTGATGGAGTGTTTTGAGACCACCAGGTAGAGGGTAAGGACTTCTTTAATTAGTGGTTTTGACAACAACGGGGGTTGTGCTAGTTGTTTTTTCAGTTCCTCAAAGGCCAGCTGGTATGCCTCACTCCACTTGAACTCCTTGCCACCTCGTACAGCGTCGAAAAAGGGTTTGTACTTGTCAGTTGATTTTGAAACAAAACGACTGAGTGCCGCTATTCGTCCAGTTAAGCTCTGTACCTCTTTGATTTTGGTAGGAGGTCTCATTTCTTGGAGGGCTCTAATTTTCTTCGAATTGGCCTCAATACCTCTCTGATGTACCATGTAGCCCAAGAATTTTCCTGACCCCACACCGAAAGAGCATTTGGTAGGATTGAGCTTCATCTTATATCTTCTCAGTATGGAGAACGTCTCAGCAAGGTGTTGGATGTGATCTGTTGCCTTAGTACTTTTGACAAGCATATCGTCAACGTATACCTCCATGTTTTTCCAATGAGCTTGGAAAACATTGAGTTGACTAGCCGTTGATAAGTTGCTCTGGCGTTCTTCAGTCCAAAAGGCATAACTCGATAGCAGTACAAACCTCAGTCAGTAATGAAAGAGGTATTCTCTTGATCACTTTCGTGCATTGCTATTTGGTTGTATCCGGAGTATGCGTCCATAAAGCTCAGAAGATCGTACCCAGCTATGGCACCACCATTTGGTCTATTCGAGTGAGTGGAAAGCTGTCTTTAGGGCATGCTTTGTTCAGGTCGGTGAAGTCAATGCATACCCTCCAAGTTCCATTGCTCTTTTTCACCAGGATGGGATTGGCCACCCATCGGGGGTAAAGTGATTCCCTGATGAAGCCGTACTTGAGTAGCTTGTCGACTTCTTTGGCTAAGATTTCATACCTCTCTGGATTAAGATGACGTCGACGCTGTTGCCTTGGTTTGACGTCAGGGCTGGTGTTCAACTTGTGGCATGAGATCTTGGGATCTATTCCCTGCATGTCTGCGTGTTGCCATGCGAAGACATCAGTGTTGCCTTTCAGGAAGGTCGTTGAGGTCGACCTCAATCAATTCTAGCTCTTCCACTGGCTCGGCCTTCCATTCGCGTAGGTCCGACCTGGGGTCGAAACGACCTAGGTCTTCCACCAGGCCCTTCTCCAGTTCATCTGTGTCCGACCTGATCGCTGAAAGTTCGAGCTCTGCCTGGAGCATGTCTACTCCTACCCGGGGGAAGGTGATGTTGCAGCTCCTTGCCACCAGCTGACTTCCTCGTACTATCCCTACCCCATGGGAAGTGGAGAATTTGATGGCATAGTGGTAGATGGATGCGGCTGCTTTAAGTTCATACAGTATTGGTCGTCCTAGAATGGCATTGTAATTAGACGGAAGGTCTACAATTACGAAATCCGCAATGATTCTTCTGTAGCATGGAGGTAGTCCGAGCTCGACTACGAGGGCGATCTGCCCCTTCGAAGTCACGTAGTCCCCAGTGAATCCCTGTAGAGGCTTTGGGAAAGGCCTAACATGTCGGGCATCAATTTCCATTTGTTCAAATGTTCTCAGATATAGAACATTCACGGAGCTCCCGTTGTCTACCAGTGTTCGTTGAATATCAATTCCAGAGACTGGCATAGTAATGACGAGTGCATCAGAATGTGGTTGCAGTACGTGGGATGCATCTTCTTCAGAAAAAGGGAACTTCTCTGCGTCTGGATTATATATGGCGCTTGACAGCACTTGGTAGCTGGTATGAGCTTCTCTAGAGAGATTGTGGCGCTGCCTCCTTGACCCTTCCAGGTACTGACTTCCTCCAACTATCATGTGAATTTCACCTCGCCCTTATTGAGGCGGATGTGGTAGTTCAGTCCGGTCTTGCAGTTGGGGTGGCTCACCTCTTTCAGACGGTGGAGCTAAGAACTCTTTCAGGTGACCTCGCCTGATGAGGCCTTCTATTTCTCCTTTCAAGTCTCGACAATCATCGGTGTCGTGCCCAGCAGACCGATGGTATCTGCAGTACTTCTTTTGGTTCAGCTCGGATGAGTTTGCCCTCATGGGAATGGGCTTTTTGAGGATGTCCTTTCCTTTAGTTTTCATCAGGACATTCTCAAGCGAGGTGTTCAAGACGTGGTATCCCTGGAACCTCTGCGGAGTGGGCCTTGGCCGACCTGGGTGCTGAAATTCCATTGCTTTCTTGGGACTTTCCTTCTTTTCTGGTTTGAGGTCTTTCTCTTTACTCTTCACGCTGTCTCTTCGGTCGAATATGTCATTCTCCTGATCGAAGGTGGCTTCCTCGACACTGATGTGCTTTTCAGCTCTAGCTAAGAATTATTGGTATGTTGCCAGTCCGTCCTCGTGAACAGACCACCAGAATCGAGTTTTGGTTCTTAATCCTGATAAGACCGCCATTAGGCAGCGTCATCAGAAATTTTGTCCACCTCTACTATTCTCTTGCTAAATCGGTCGATGTAGGACCTCAGAGATTCAATTCGGCCTTATTTGATGCTAACAATGCGCTCTTTTGGAGTAGATCGAGTTCTTGTCCCCATGAAGGTGGAGACGAACTGACGTGACAGGTCATTCCAACTCCGAATGGAGTGCTGTGGTAATTTTTTGAACTACCTCTGTTTCCGAAGGTTAGAGGAAAAGCTCTGCACATGATTACATCACTGGCTCCTTGGAGTTCCATCTAGGAGGTGTATCTATCGAGATGACCAACGGGATCATTTCCATCCTCATAGCTAGTTAGCTGTGGCATTTTGGCAGGGGCTTTGCTAAGATATCCTCCGTGAATGGAGAGTGTCTATCCGTGGTGTATTCTTCTGGGGTGTTTTTTTGCTTCGCTTCTAGTTCAGCCAGACGCTGCTTCATCAGTTCAAGCTCATCTGGAGTGTTTTGTACAATCGATGTTGCCATGGATGGGGCTCCTTTCTTTTCCTGCACTCTCCACTCGTGTGGGATTCGAGGGGGTTGACCTAGACGGTCGAAGATGCTGGCTGACCGCTTTGTGGCAGCTTTCCTAAGAGGACTGGGGCGTATGCTCTTTCTTTCTTGGTTTCTGATGAACTTTTATCGCCAAAGTCTAGTCTCTTTTTTACGCAACGATCTTTGAATTTATCGCGTGCCGGTGACTCAGCTTCCGAGTTGGAAATTTGTCTAGTGGTAGCTTGATTCTTCTCGAGCTGCTCAATAGCATGAGTTAGGTATTCATGTTTTTGTAGAACTGCATCTCTTTCGGGAGCACGTGTTTCTCCTTGTTGTCTACGATGGAAGACCTGGGGAAGGTCAACATATTGGCTTCCAGTTCTTCCGTGGCTACGAGCCCTTGAGTCATGAATGCGGCTCATGTTTGGAGGCTTTTTATAGGTTGAAGTGTTTTGTGTGACGATTAGGTAAGTTTGTGGAATATGGAGAGCTTTTTTAGATGGCCCCTTCCTCTAGCGCCAAACTGTTGACGTTGGAAAATGATTTGTATTAACTCCAAGCCAACTTAAAGATAAGTATTGAGATTGGTTACGACCGTAGTAAGTGGCAGTTAGGTAAGTATATGTAGGAAGACCTGATTGTGTGATCTTTGTAATAGTGCTTTTATTAAGACGTCGAATGTCCGACCTGAAGGACATTTATGTCTCCTATTTATAGGAAAATATGCAATGATTTCCTCCATTTAATGCTAAGCTAGGCATTTAATGCTTACAAGACATTTTTTTTTTGGGAGCATTTAATGCGAGGTGACATCTGACATATGAGTATGACAAGCCATCCCGATGACGTGAGTATGACGTCGGACCTGATAGGTCCAACCTGGAGGTCCACGGACGAGGTTCGAACTGAGATGAAGACCAGGCTGGACTCAAAGCCAGGATTAGGAATGAAGTCCAAACTGGGACTTATAAAGCTTCATTATAGGTCGGTCATATCATACCGGACTGTTGAGCAAAGTAGCATCTGACGTGACATAACTAGATTGGAGGCCAACAAAAATAAACTATGAATTATATAAGTTTTGAATAAATTTGCACTTTGCGATCTTAATGTCGCCATATGATTAATTGGATTACATATGGATAGATGATCCTGATCAAGATTATTAAGCGCGTGTTTGATCTCACTTTTTTGAAATTCGTTTTCAACCACATATTCTATGGGACTCATAACTTTATCAACTTTTCAACTACTTATTTTATCAATTTTTATCAACATTTTCCTAAAAATCTTACTTTTATCTACATCAAACAGGCACTAAATAAAATTGAAAATCTCCATAGACAAGCATGCACATACGAAAGGAGTGAAAATGTTGTGGCTAACATTCAGAGTTTCCAAAATTCATAAAGGGAATTTTTCAAAGCTACTATTTGAAAATATTTACATGAAAACTTATATGTACTATAAATTTCAAATGGGGGTCCATGTTTTTTTTTAAATTACATTATATACCATAACTAAAAGTTATTTAATAGAGAGTCATTATAATCCAAGATTGCAAAATCTGTAATTATGGGATAACTCCTTCAATCATTCAAATATAACTTTGATATGTTTAGAAAAAAAAAATATCACTCTTCACAAAAACAAATTCACACGGAAACTGAAAGAAAATAGGGAAAAATCTCTTTATGAAATCTTCAACGGCAGCTTACATATAATTGCAATAAATGTCTGTATTTGTCTTCAACATTTTTTTCATCATTTTCTTATCATCAACCTATTAATTTGCACGTCTTGTCTTCATTTTTTATGATGATTTATGTCCATAAAATTAATTAAGAATGCGTAAATTTTTTTTTGCCTCTCGTAATTTTTAAATAAGCAAAATTAACGATAAACACAAAAGTTTGACAAAATATTTTTCCTCATTTCAATGCAAATTAGCAATATTTGGATAAATATCGTTATCAAACACAAGATGTGAAAATTAATGATAAAAATACGACAAAAAAGAATTGAATAGATAAGTGTCAAAATATCAAAGGTTGAGGAACTTTTATTGCAATTAAAATATAGTGTAGATAATAAAAACTGTAGTGTGAATATAATTACTCATTACATATTTGACACCATATCATAAAACTAAAGTGAATAAAATATAACAGAAAGTCCGTAATGTATCATCGTATTAATGCAATATATGTCTGAATATGAAACTGTAACATCCTATGAGAAATTTACATTGTTCCCCGACATTTGTATGGAACACATAACGGATGCATTTCATTACACCATATTGCATGGCTAGAATTCAAATGTAACACATTTAACATCCAATCAAATTATCATAATGTAATATAAAATGTTAAAAATAACACGTAATTGCCATTGGAACACAACTAAATTGAAAATTGAAACATATAATCATACATTAATTTTGTATACATTACATCCACTGACACAAAATGAATGTAACAGTCAATGCAACCTATTATCATAATGTTACATGCTCTCCATATTAAACGTAGCATATCATCATATTATTGATCCACGGTCAGAACAAATATGTATCTATTTATCATTAATTGATAAAAGAAAAGTAACAAAAATCATATATTCTTGTTCCATAACTATTAACAACATACAGAATAAGTTGTATTCATATAATCACACTCACGAAAATGAATTAAAACAAAACTTGCCTGTATGATTTTAGGGTAACCATTATTGCTGTTTTTGTTCTTCGATTTCAGAGTTTCAACCTCCTGGCAAAGACGATAATGGAGTTCAATGTGTTTTAGAGTTTTGCAATTACAAGAAAATTCAACTATACGAAAACTCTTGCATTTTGGTTGATGTATTCGAAAAAGGAAACTGGCTGCAATTTAGGAATTCATCTTGGATTTTGAAAGTGAGAATATAAGAACATGAAGAAATTGATTTTCATAGGTATCAAATTATTTTAATTTAATATATTACCACCTAAAGAATAAATTTCACCAAATTCACCATAATAAATAACGACATTTTTAAAATACATGATGCGTCAACCACTATTAGAAGGAACTATAAAAGCGATAAGGTCAGCATTGAGTTTGAGCCCATACCTATAACCCTAGATCATGAAGACATGCCAATCCTGAACAATACACACTAACTAACGATAAGGACCACAAATAAAGGGCAATGAATGGAGAGTGGCATTTTGAACTCTTGGAGCCAATTTTTATTTCATTAAGTAATTAACGGTTCGCTATATTTTTTATTTTTCATAATTTTTATTCCTCATTCTGATCGGACGAAGGGACGTCCAGCTTAGACACACTATATGGACAAAGCTTATACGATTTACTTAAGGATACCCTTCAACCCTAAGGATACGGAAGGAAAATATAGTTTGTTCTAACCTTCGTCGATTTAGGCGAAGGGTTCCAACCTCTGCCTAGATTGTTATCTGTCAATTTCAAATGGAAAGAATATTCCTGGACCACTAAATGAATCTCTACATGGCAAAATCAGTTACAACAAAAGCACATGATAGAATAACAAACAAATCTAAAGAAAATGATGGCCGAGCCAATGGTTTTTTGCTACATGTCTTAGCATCCTCTAGAATTAAGGGCCTCCCAATTGGAGGGCGACATGTGGCAGAGAAAGAAGAAAAGACAAAAGAACTCCAAGCCTTGTAACATCTATAAATAGCCTGAATTAAATATAAAAAAGAAAGAACAATTAAAAACCTTAGCCAAATTCTTGCTCTTTTAACACTTAATCTTCGGACGGCTTTTCATAGGAGGATTAAGTTGATTATTTCAACAAGGAGGTGGCCAATGATTTGTTGCCTACGATTTTAGTGGTCAACAAATTGGCACCGTCTGTGGAAAATCTGCACAATTTTCTACGAAGTTTAAACCATTGGTAAAAGTTCTCTAGCATTTGAAGAAAATCGAAAAGTTTTACTGAGGAGACAATGGCTGAAAAAATATGTGAGCTGGAAGGAAAAACAGACAAAAATGAGATTAAGAAACAAATTGAATTTCCAGAAGACGGTGATTTCAATCCCAAAAGACTGAGAGATGAAACTCATTAAATAATCGTAAGTGAAGGAGGAGAAATGCCCAAAAAGAAAAGGAACAGGCAACATAAAAAGATGTCTATAGCGCAAACAGTGTCCAACTTAGCCGAGCAAGTTCAAATGTTGGTACTAGAAAACAGAGCCAGGATAACTCTATCTAGTGGTAGAATTGCTGATGACGAAAAAATGGGAGTTGAAACTAGAGTACCAACAGCGAGTCACTCCCACCCTTACAGCGATCCTAGGAATTCCAGGCGTTACCAGCCCGTTGACCCGCTCAAGAAGCGAGAGCATAGACCTACAAGTTCCACTAGTGTCTTCGACCGGCTGGGTGACGAGGCTGATTCCCATTAAAGAAAAACACATTTTCATGATAACCGTATGGCGGGATCATACCTGAAAGATCCTATGTATGAACCTGATTATTCATATGATGATGAATGTGATGGACCCACCAGGTCATTTGAAGAAGATGATGACGAGGAAGATCTCCCATTCTTCTGTGAAATACCAAGCACCCCAGTCTCCAAAGGTTTTGTGAGACCGAAATTGGATAAGTGTACGGGGCGAGGTGATCCCATGTATCACTTGGCAGATTACAAGACAGAAATGAAACTCAAAAATGCTTCACCGTTACTGAAATGCATGGCCTTCCACATGACGCTCACTGGGACAGCCAAGAGATGGTATTTAAAATTGAAGCCAGGTTCCATTCGGAGCTGGCCGCAACTGAAGAAAGCCTTTATGAGTGCTTTTGTAGACCATATCTTAGGTAAAGCCCCAGCCACGAGGTTAAACGACATCAGGCAATGTGTTAACGAATCAGTTAAAAATTATTTCAACAGATTCCAGAATGAACTGATTGTAGTAGAGTCCATTTCGGACGAGAAGGCCTTGGATGCTCTGTGGAATGGACTAATGATGGAAACCATATTTTGGCGGGATGTTAGAAATAAAAACCCTCAGACATACAACCAGCTGGTGGATCTAATCAAAGGTGAAATTTAGACAGAAGAAATGATTGAGAGCAGGAAGAAGCACGAAAGAGAAAGAAGCATGGTGGAGCAAGGAGGCGCAAAAGGTAATTTTTCCAGACAGAACAATCAGAGTTGATAGACACGTCTACGAAATCAGAATAATAAGGTGGATGTAAACGAGGTTACCCCCACAAGGAGTAAGAACACAAGTGAAGTATCGACACCTCACCCTCGGTCTAAATTCTGCATAATTCATCGATCTGATAACCACGACACTGATGAATGTCCTAAAGTAAGAGCAACGATCGACAAGATGGTGGAAAATTGGTACAAAGATTCTGGAAGTCAGGTGGGGCAACCTTCCCAACCTAGGCCGACGATTTATACGTACTACATGCGCCTCAACATATGAATTAGAGTAGACCCAATGAACAAGCACCGACGGCCAAACCCATCCTCAGAGAAATAAACACCATCATAGGCAGACCCTACATCGGAGGAGAAAGTAATAATGTGCAGAAAAATTATATAAGGGCTGCGAAGAAACCTACTCTGGAAAATTTCTGGGTTCGTAGAGAAACGAAGCCTTTATCTCCAACAATAACGTTGGGAGTTGAAGACGAGGTCAGTGTTCAATACCCTCATTGTGATGCCCTGGTAGTTCAGATAGTAATTGCTAGAAATGTCATCAAACGCATACTAGTTGATAACAGAGTCTCGGTCAATATACTGTTTGGAAGTTCGTTCAATCAGATAGAAGTTGATCATCTGTAGACACCAATGTCTGAATCATTGTATGGGTTCATAGAGGATAGCATCATTCCCAGATGAAAGATTACCCTCGCCGTAGAGGTCAGGAAAGAGCCTTTAGTGGCAAGAAATTTCATGGAATTCTTGATAATCAATAGAAGCTCCGCTTACAACGGAATACTGGGACGCCCCGCATTGAAACAACTAATGGCTGTTACATCAATCCATCATCTCACAATGAAGTTTCCAACCTCGGCAGGGATCGCCACTGTAAATGGGAACCAAGAATCGGCTCACAAATGCTATTTGAACGCCCTAGGAAAATAAGCCTTGTGGGCTCCTATTACAAATGCGGTCATGGCTATTGAGGCATCAAAGCCTGAGGCAGAGGTAGAAGGTCAGATTCGTATGGACGATTCTCTTGATCCTCGTATCCTTAAGTCGAACTCTGAAGCAGCAACTATAGAAGAGCTTGAGGAATTCCCTGTTGGGGAGGAAGATGGAACAAAGTTTCTACGAATAGGGTGCGGACTAAAGTAAAAAATGAAAGGCAATTTGAAAGAGTTTTTGAAAGCAAACATTGATGTCTTTGCATGGAAACACCTGATATGGTCGGGATAGATCCTCAGGTGGCATGCCATGCTTTGAAGATAGATCCGCAAGTGAAGCCGAGGGTATAGAAACGAAGGCAAATGAGCACAGAAAAGTACGAGGCAATGAGGGGCGAGGTAGATAAGCTATTAGCTAATGGGTTCATCAGTGAATCACATTATCCAGTTTGGATATGTTATCCTGTTCTTGTACCAAAGAAGGGTAGATTATGGAGGATGTGTCAAGATTTCACTAATCTAAACAAAGCCTGCCCGAAGGATAGCTTTTCTTTGCCTAGGATCGATCAACTTGTAGATTCGACAGTGGGGCATGAACTGCTGAGTTTCATGGATGCATATTCGGGGTACAACCAAATACCCATGTTCGGCCCTGATGAGGAACATACTTCGTTCATCACTGATCGATGACTCTACTATTATAAGGTAATGCCTTTTGGTTTAAAAAATGCTGGTGCTACTTATCAAGGACTTGTTAATAAAATGTTCGCTGACCAAATTGGGAAAACCATGGAAGTATATGTTGATGATATGTTAGTCAAAAGCCTAAGAGCTATTGATCACCTTAAATACCTAGATGAAATATTTTCGATCCTTCGAAAGTATAGAATGAAGCTCAACCCTTTAAAATGTGCTTTCGGAGTAGTATCAAGAAAATTCTTGGGTTACGTGGTGAACCAGCGAGGCATAGAGGCTAACTCTGAAAAAATTCAGGCCTTGATATGCAGCCCCCTTGTAAGCCGAAGAAAGTCCAAAGTCTAACCGAAAGGGTTGTAGCTTTGGCTCAGTTTGTCTCGAGAGCCACCAACAAATGTTTCCCATTTTTTCAAATCATTAAAGCTGGCAAAAGGTTGAAATGGACGAAGGAGTGTAATGCCGCCTTCGATGAGTTGAAAAAACCATCTTGGGAAGGCTCCCCTACTCTCCAAACCGAACCCAAAGGAAAACTTGATTTTATATCTTGCAATCTCTGAGGTAGCAGTAAGTTCAGTACTAATGAGGGAAGATGGTCAACTACAATTACCCATATATTATGTGAGTAAGGCATTTCAAGACGCAGAGACTAGGTACCCAGAAATGGAGAAGCTAGCTCTCGCTTTGATTGTAGCTTCCTGAAAGCTTCGTCCTTATTTTCAATCACATAAAATCACAGTACTAACGAACCATCCCTTGAAACAGGTGTTGCAAAAACCCAAAATTTTGGGTCGCTTGACAAAATGGGCCATCGAGTTAGGTCAGTTCGATATCATGTTCAAACCTAGAACGGCCATTAAAGGGCAAGTACTGGCAGATTTTGTTGCCAAAACTGCAAAAGGAGAAACCTTTACCTGAGTTTAATTACACCAAAACTACCAGCATGGAAGTTATATGTTGAAGGCTCATCTGGCAAAGCTGGTTCTGGAGCAAAAATCATCCTAACAAGTCCATAAGGACACAAGCTTAACTGTGCGCTTCGTTTCGACTTTAAAGCAACGAATAATGTAGTCGAGTACGAAGCCCTGTTGGTTGGACTTCGCCTAGCCAAAGAAATGAATGCCGGAGATATCGAGATCTATAGTGACTCTCAGCTGGTAGTAAGTCAGGTAACTAGCAAATTCATAGGCAGAGATAAAAATATGGCTGCTTATCTCATAAAAACCAAAGATTAACTACTAAACTTTGAAAAATATGAACTCTTGCAGATACCTAGGGCTGAAAATTTTCGCTGATGCTTTATCAAAGCTTTCTAGTTCACAAGACGCAGAGCTTTTCAAAACAATCTCGGTTGAGATCCTCCTTAGCCCCTCCACTTTTTGAGAAGGCTGGCGAGACCCTTTGGGTTGAAAAGAAAATTCTCTGGATACAAAAAATAGCTGATTACTTGAACGAGCAGAAGCTTCCTAATGATAAGGAGAAAGCCAGAAAGATCCGCCTGAAGTCTGCTAGGTATGTTCTCATTGATAAAATTTTATATAAGAGAGGATATACCCTACCACTGTTAAGGTGTGTTGGGAAGAACGAAAGTAACTATGTAATTCAAGAAATTCATGAGGGCATATGTGGTAACCACGCTGGTGGTCATTCCCTCGCCCAAAAAGTATTAAAACAAGGATATTTTTGGCCTACTATGCGCAAAGATTTGCTCAACTTTGTTCGAAAATGCGATAAATGTCAAAAGTTCGCTACTGTGCCGAGGCAACATGCACAAAAAATCATCACTATTACTAGCCATTGGCCCTTCGCCAAGTGGAGGATCGAATTCATTGGTTCGTTGCCTCGAAGCAGAGCAAACACTAAATTTGCCATAGTAGCCATCAATTACTTTATTAAATGGATAGAGGTGGAACCATTATCAAGAATTACCGAAGCTAATACATGCAAATTTGTGTGGAAAAACATCATATGCAGGTTTGGTTTACCACAATCGCTTGTATCGGATAACGGTACACAATTCAAAGGAGATAAATTAGAAAGGATTTGTGATGAGCTTAAGATTCAAAAATATTTTTCTACTCCCTACTATCGGCAGGCCAACAGGCAGATGATTTGCCTCAAATTTAATGGGCATATCACACTACTGCCCGAACCCCGACTGGCAAAACACCTTTCTCGATGGCCTATGGCGTCGAAGCTATGATCCCAGTCGAAGTCGGTCTACCTTCTTTTCGAAGGTTATATTTCAATGAAAATCATAATGACAATGCCATGGGAGTAGAAAAAGATTTACTGGAAGAAAAGAGGGAATCTTCCCAATTGAAGCTTGCCACTTACCAAAAGAAGATGGCAAAGTACTATAACTCTAAAGTTTGCCCCAGGTCTTTTAATATTGGACATCTTGTTTTGAAAAAGACTTTCCAATCCAATAAAGAATCTGAGGCTGGAATGTTGAAAGCTAATTGGGAAGGACCATACATGGTAGACGAAGTCATCGTGCCTGAAACTTATAGGCTCGTCAACCATGAAGGTGAACCACTGAAAAATCCCTGGAATGTCCAGCATCTGAAAGTATTATCAATGATGTAATTTTCAAATTCTTCTCATTATCAAAGATTGTAATGTCTAAGAGTACTTTTCATTATGAATGAAAGTTTTTTTTACTAATCAATCTAGGCGAAGTAATTTGAATTAACGGAATTGGGACGTTGACCGGGCCAATTACATTCTCCAAGATCTTTGAAAGTACTAAACAAACGGTACTAGTGAAAATAATAGAATCGGGATCCTGATCGAACCAATTACCATTAAAACAACATGAGGATTATTAAGTGAAAGGTAGAAGAATTGATACTATGATTGGATCAACCACCATCAAAGCTACCTAAGAAATTATTATTGCAGTAAACCATAGAAGCGATACGTTGTTTATGGCTATTGGCTTGAACGAACCATTAAGCGTTGTGATTTGATGGTTTGAACGAACCATTATACTTGATGAATTAGTTTAAACAAGCTATCATAAATCAGTTAATTATATTCAGTATAAATGAACCGTTATAGTTGATTATGGCATTCAGGTGCCACCTTTCAATATATTTAACTTCGAGCAATACCCACCATCGTAAATTATAGAGATAAAACGAAAATCAACACTTGAAAAGATAAATCCATCATTCATTAGACAATGATATCAAAAGGGTGTTACAAATCTTGTAAATTCTCAAAAACTGTAGTATCTGCAGCTTGGGTAGGAAAAGTCCCAGCAGCTTGCTCCAAAATAGTTTCAGAAGAGGCAGGCTCGTCCGAAACTTGAGAAGGATGAGCCTCATTGATTGGCTCTACCACAGCTTCAGGGGTTAATACAATTTCAGAGGTTAGTGCAATTACAGCCTCGTCGTTGTCAACCTCCAGCGGGAAGACAAGCGCGGTTGTCTCACCTTCTTTGTATAAGAAATCAAAATTGATGTCAGGAAGCTCGTCCTTAATCAATTCCAGAAGTTCTGTCCCTCCAGCTTGCTTGCCATCTTCGAAAATTTGTTTTCCTTCGTCAGAATCTCTAAAATTTGCCAAATATGCCTGAAGAGCCTCTGTCTTCACCAACATTTGAGCCAGGGCCAAGTCTTGAGAAATTACCTTCGTGTTCAAAATGCCTAACTCCTCGTCTTTCTTAGCCAGACCCTCTTCCCAAGACATCTGCTGTACATAGAAAAAGTTTATTTCCTCTCTTTTCTTCTCTATCTCATTTTGAAGTTTATCCTCCTTCTCCTGAGCCTGAGAGCGAGTGGCAGCTAGGTCGTTCGCTAGACGATGAACATCAGTTTTTAACTTCTCAGCTTCGAGATTTTTTCTCAATTCTTCTAATTCTTTCATCTTTTTCTCCACCTCAGCCTCAAGGCCCTCAGTAATGGAATAATGTTCGTCAACTTTCTTCTTAAACTCTTCTACCTCAGATGCATACTTCTCTACCGTTTCTGAGAGTTCTTCGTACAGGCGATTCTGATCTTGTGCAAGAACAAAGGCTCGTGCGAGATGATTCTCCATAAGATGGGACCTTTGGTGAGCAGTCATTATTGAAGAAAAATCTTCCCACACTTTGTTGAAAGCCCGAAAAAGCGATGAACAAGCTTTTGACAAAAAATTAGGCAAAGAGCTGACCACAGTAGAAGGTTGCAGACCTTCAGGCCTGGTATGAAAAAGCTCAGCAAGGGGAGGGCCAAAGGAGACTCCTGTTCGCAGCTTCTTAGCAGGGCTAGACCTGCTATATGAAGGTGGCCTCTTTTCTCCTAAAATGGATTCTCGCTTAACGACCTTGGAAGAAGAATGAGCTTACTTTGAAGTTGTTTTCACCTTAGGCGGAGGTTCTACGACCTTCTCTTTACCATTGCCCACAACTTCGTCAGTGGTAGGCTTTCTAGAGCTAGGAGAAGGCTCCTTGATTACCACTCCCTTAGCAGGCGGTGGACTCTTAGTCTTTAGGAAAATTTTAGTTTGCACCACTTTAGGAGTCGAGGAAGGAGCAGGATTCTTCCTTGGCTTAGTAAAATCAATCTTTACTGTAAAAAGGATCCGAAAATCATTAGATCGTCATAATAGTAAAGATACCAAATGGAAAAGAGAAAGCAAAACTTACGAGGAGCCATCTCTAAACCTACATTGTACAAATCAGTAAAACATCGTCGCAACAATACTTTTGTCTCTCTGGATAGGACAGGATTCTCGAACAAAGAGCTTCGAATACGGAGGAAAAGATATCCTATTTGAGTATCAGAGAAGCGAGGACCCTTGTCTTTGCCTACGAGAAAAAGAAAAGTTATTAAAGAAACAAAAGAAACAAGTAAAGCACGATATTTATTATAAAACAAGGAAGAACTCATGAATCTCGCCATAAAAGCAAGGCATGGGTATCTTTGGGATTGGGTTCGTCGGTTGAAACTTCCACTTCCCACTCACAAAAAGAAGGATTCCTTCCAATCCTTCACTTTGTTTGGGGTATCAACCAGTTTCGGGTTTGATTTTGAGTGAGGAGTAAGGTAGTAATATCCAGATTGGGGATTCTTTTTATTCTCCGTCTGTACAGGGTGATAGAAAAAATAGAAAACTTCGGGTGATAGCTCATCTTCAAAACCTGCCTTCTTCCATCTTCCATTGGACGAAGGAAGCCTCCATAACGGCCCAACTATTTGGACCTAGTTGAGTGGGGGCAAGTCTATACTCACTAAGAAGTTGACGATAAAATTGATGAAAGGGCAAGCGAAGCCCAGACTCCATCGAATGGGCATGAATAGCTACAGAGTTGGAGGGAGGCCTATCAGCAGTTTGGTGTAGTTGAGGTACTATCAATTCTATGTCCTCGGGTATATTATAAAGGTTTTGAATTTTAACTAGCTGATCATCCGTCTTAATGGATGAAAAGATCTCGCTAGCCTGAAATACGCCCTGATCATTGCCCTCGCTATCTCCCTCCCCTCCCTTATCTTGGTTCTCACTTTTCGAAATAGGCTCGTCTATGAGATGAAAGTTAGTTTTCCTAACACCCTCACTAGACCTCATTTGATCTAAATCCTCTCGTGTCAAAATTTCACCAAAATGCCCTACACCTAAGCTGGGCAACATATTGAGTGATATCACTTCTGCAGATGAACTAGAAGTCTGGAAAGGACAATTTGGCTCTTGAATGTTGACTTTAACCTCAGTTGATGGATTTTGGGAATCAGTTTGAGAAGACATGTTACTTTGATTTAAAAGAAGAAGTAGAAGAAGATGAAAAAAAGTTTTCTAGAATGGAAGAAGAATGGAAATGAACACCACCTGAAGAGCAGGTAATACGAAAGATAAAACTTGCGAAAATCTAAGATATACTAAGAGCAAATGTGAAAAGTAAAAAGCCTTTACAGGTATGCTTTGCCCTTATTTATAATTGTTATAAACCAACTGGACCATCGGATCAATCAGTTATTCATCTGACCCGTTGAATATTCGGTTCATCTTGACCTTGAAAACAAAAAGATGGAAAAAAACATTTCAAAAGGACGGGCCAGGTCTAACGTCTGTACTACACGCGCCTCAAACGCGTAAGGAATAGCTGCCATTCAGATAAATGACAGCTGTAATCATGACTCGCGCCTTTTTCCAACGCACACACAAGCAACGTGCAATCATGCGCGCATTAAATGCTCTCATCCCAACTCCTAATAGGGAGCAAACACGTGTCCCCTTATTGTCACGGCGTACAGGCTTCGTCAACATAGGCTCAGCTTTCGTTTAAGCTAAATTCCTTAGCCCATTATAAATATGGACTCGAACTTCGGGGACTATTGTTATTATACCTTCGTTTTCACGAGTTTTAAACGCACAGATACCTTAAAGGTCACATTTGACTAGAAATCGTCCACATGCCCATTAAATAACGGGTCATAAAGAGTCTAATTTAATGAGTTGTAATTTCCATGCATGATTTTTCAGATCTTGAGAACTTGGATCAACGATCACGATCAAATCATACTCCTATATAAGCTCTAGGAATCTGTCATTTCTGATTTCATTTTATTTTCGATACTCTATTTCACAATTTGTTCTACTCTAGTTTTGAACTTGCAACTCTTTAAGAGGTTTGCAGAATCTGAAGATGCAAGTTCAAAATTAGGTAGAACACATTGCCAAAATTGAGAAGCAAGTATGAGATTAGAAAAGAAAATCAACGGTTCAGAATTAAAAAATCACTTTCTGAAGACCAAGAGCACCTTCGCCAAGATTCCTGTTTTGAATTTGTCGCTTCTTGAAATATTTTCTTCATACATCTGAGCATGAATTAAAAATATTTCAGAAGTGACAAGTTCAAAACTGGAATATGTTGATTGGCGAAAATAGAGTTCATCGCAATAACACGATCACCCTTAAATATTACTGTCCGCTCTAAAAAAATTCACAATCAAAAAGACAATTATGACTTACACTCCCTGAGGAGCTGGACACCTTATATTGGGCAAAAGTTTGTTTAACTTCACGAACAACTGTTACTGTTGAGGAATGTTGAGCGAAGTAAAAGATCCCAAACAAGTCCCTAAATTCTAGCCCCAAATTCTAAGTATTCAGTCTAATATGAATCATTAGACCCAGACTTCGTGGACTATTGTTACTCCTCATTTTGATTGGACGAAGGGACGTCCAGCTTAGACACACCATATGGATGAAGCTTATACGATTTACTTAAGGTTACCCTTCGACCTTGAGGAGACGAAAGGAAAATATAGTTTGTTCTAACCTTTGTCGATTTAGGCAAAGGGTTCGAACCTCTGCCTTGATTGTTATCTATCAATTTCAAATGGAAAGAATATTCTTGGAACCACTAAATGAATCTCCACATAGCAAAATTAGTTACAACAAAAGCACATGATAGAATAACAACCAAATCTAAAGAAAAGGATGACCGAGCCAATAGTTTCTTACCACGTGTCTTAGCATCCTCTAGAATTAAGGGCCTCCCAATTGGAGGGCGACATGTGGCAGAGAAAGAAGAAAAGACAAAAGAACCCCAAGCTTTGTAACATCTATAAATAGCCTGAATTAAATAGAAACAATGGAGACAATTGAAAACCTTAGCCAAATTCTTGCTCTTTTAACACTTAATCTTCAGACGGCTTTTCATAGGAGGATTAAGTTGATTATTTCAGTGATGAGGTGTCCGAGGATTTGTTGCCTACGATTTTAGTGGTCAACAATAATCCAGACCATTCATCATTCTGATTACTTCATCAGAATCTTTTTTAATTATTTTAAAAGAGTAATATGAAATATAAAAAAGGAAAAAAGAAAAAATCAAAGACGTGTTAGAAGTTTGTTCAAATTAGACTTTAATGGCTTAAAGAGAAAGTTTGTGACTTTGAGAAACAATTTTGGGTGGGATTAACATATAAACTTGGAAGAAGTTTATAATCTTGAGGTGCAATATTCATTAAGGGACCAAATAGTATTGCCTCGCGTGCGGTGAGAGACACAAACCCTCGCTCAAGCGAGAGCAAGAGTCAGGCTCACTCGAGCGATGAGCGATAATTTTAAAAATTTTGGTTTCGTTCTTTTGGTATAACAATCATAGAATATTTAATCCTTGTTCCTCCATATTAATTTCAAATTTCAAAAATTATTTTTCAAAATTTTCTTGTTCCTTTGAGAATTTCCACTTATTTTTTTGTGATAATTCTTAAAAGGCTAGTCATATCCTACAAAGCTATTTGTCAAATATTCCGAAAACAATTTAAGAGGGCCAAATATTGCTTTATGGAAAGCGTATCTCTTACTTATTCGTAGCCTTATTTTCTGGTGTTTTTTGGTTTGATTTCTAGTTTCTTCTCTTTCTTTTTCTTCTTCAGGTTTTCCAACAGTCATAAACCGGCATCTCTACTACAATGGAGATGGAAACTATTTTCGCTACTATAAAATTGATAAATCAAGGTTTGGTTTGTTTCGATCGTTTCAATGGCACGAATTTCACCAGTTGGCAAGACAAATTGAAAATGTTGTTGATATATAGCTTTAGAGATTTTTTATGTACTTGATATGAACTTGACTCCAATTCCAAAACCAACCGAGACACACACAAATGCAATAAGAGTTGAGCGCAAAAAAGGCAAAGAGATGAGCTTATTTACCAGGGGTCACATACTCAATGTACTTTCAAATCATTTATGCGACCTCCATACTAACACTTCTCCTACGAAAGAGATTTGGGAGGTACTTGAGAACAAATACAAAGCCGAGAAAGAAGGCACTAAGAAACCTTTGAGTTCCAAATATTTTGAATTTAAACTTTTAATAATATTTTGTTATTGTCTCAAGTTCATGAATAGCATGTAATTAACAAGTTGAGGGAGGTAAAGATTGAACTCCGTGAGTCATTTCAAGTTGGTGCCGTCATTGCTAAGTTGCCATTTTTGGATTTTTTATCTCTATAATGGGCTACATATTGTATTGCAATTATATGGGCTATCTAACTAATAGGGCTATTAAGTGATCTGTTGATTGGGCCCTCGAAACATCTGAACTGAGTACGGGCTTTGTAATATGTAGAGACCGGATCCTAGTCCAATTAGGATTGATGAACTTTTAATTGGACTAGGGTATACAAAATATAATAAATATGGTTATGGTCTCCAGGTCAATCACAACTTTTGCTCTCATCTTCTACACCATTATAGACAGAGATTCCATTGAGCACTATTGAGGTGATTAGACTGCGGAAGATCCAACCCTCTCAATTTCAATACCAATGGTGACAGGTATTCTTCTGAATTAATCATACTTGGTAATTTTAGCATGATATATAGATTCTTTAATTATTAGTATATGATTAAAGAATATGGATTTTTATTTCTAACAATTAGTATCAGAGCCAATATCATGTTGAATTATCAGTATGATAATTGTTTTGGTCAATTTATTAAATGCTCAAATAGTACTTATTTTGATTTTGAGTGAATATGCTTGTAAGGATTCTTTTAAGATAAAATCATCATGTATATGAATTTTTGGGTTGTTTAATTAAGGAAAATAAAGATCAAAAGAAATTCAATTTGGATCATGAAAAATTGCCAGTGACTCTGTGAATGCATGAAGTATTTTTCTTTTATTCCACAATGTTATATATTATGGTCTGTGTGTGTGTGTGTGTGTGTGTGTGTGTGTGTAACTGGAATTGTGATTTTAGATCCTATAGATTTAGATTTTTCTTAATGAATGTTCTTGAATAGTTGAGCATGAATCTTGAATCGTTGAGCATGAATCATCATTTGGTGGTGTTGGATTAAATTACGGCTATAAAGGTTGGAAAAGAAGAAACAGCAGTGCCAGCCGCTGGCGCTACTAGCAGGAACAAACAGCAGCGCCTTCATTAGCATTGCTGGGAGGAACAGCAGCGCCGGGCTAGTGTTGCTGCGGCTGAAGAGCCGCCGCCCATCAGATTTAGAGGGCGGCGTCGTAGGTTGGTGGCGCTAGGGTTTGAAAACCCTAGCTGCTGCATTTTGTTTTTTTTTTTTTTTTGGAAACGGGACCTCCAATGTAAATTTGATTAATTCAAGGATTAGGGTGCAATTTTGGAGATTTAGGTTATATTGCACATTATGTCCCTAAAGTTTAAAACTTAATTAATTAAAATTCCTTAGGTTATGATAATTTAAAACTAAGCCTTAAAGTTTTAAATATTAAGTAATCTAACCCTATAGTTATGGGATTTTAATAATTTAGCCCTTAAAGTTGAAATTTTTTATAAGTTGGTCACTAAAATTTTAAATTTTACAATTTTAACCCTAAAGTTTTAAAATTTCTTTAAAGAAAGGCCATTAAAGTTTTAAAATTTAGGATCCAATCTCAAAACTTCATAAATCCTAAATTTTAAATCCCTAAAGTATTAAAATTTCAACTCTAAGGTCCTCCAAGTTTTAAATCTTAAAGTTTTTATCCGAAAATTCTCAAATTCTTAATTCAATTGTCTTGTATTTTGAAGTAAATAATATTAATACAATACGTTGCCAAAGTAACCTCTATTGTGTTGATTTGTTTATTTTGCAATATAAAGATGAGTATATATGTTACTTATGCGAACAATGATTGGTCCAAAGGAAGGTTATTGTTTGGCCAAATAACAGATATACATGTGGCAGTAAATATGTGATAATTATAAAGATTTCATGTAGACAATAAGTCGGTCCAAAGAAAGGCTTATTGTTTGACAGATTTATTATCTATATTTGATTACCGCGCGTAGGGGTGGGCGTGGGTTGGTTTGGTTCGGTTTTGAACCCAAACCGAAACCAAACCGCCCAAATCGGTTTGGCCATTAACCCAAACCGAACCAAACCGCCGCTACTGATAAAACCGAACCAAACCGAACCGACCAATCTTGGTTCGGTTTGGTTCGGTTTGAGCGGTTTGGGCCTAATGTTTTGGGCCTAATGATAATAACTCATTTCCAAAAGTCCTAAAACTAATAAAAAGATAGTTACTTACCAAAAAGAATTGCTTATTTTCTTCTTATTATTCCATCTTTCCCTATATAAACTCTCTTAATATTCTATCTTTCCACATCCAATTCATCCTTTGGAATGAAAAATATCACAAACATACCGAATTATAGCAATTTTAGCTTATTTTAGCAATAATATACAACTTTCATTCATCAAAGAAATTCTCACTAAGATTCGAACCCGAATAATTATTGTCCATTTAACCATATTAGTGTCCAGTCCCCAAAGCCAACATACCGTATTATAGGAAGCTAAGCATTAGCCAGTGTATAAGACGTTTAATTCGTCCTTGAGTAGAAAACCTATGAAGCTAAAGCTATATGACGTCGTCAGACTATTTAAAACCACAGTGTTAATCACTCTACCTTCGGAGAGAAAAATAATATAATGTGATAACAAAAGGCTGAAAATATTACAATTGAGTAGAATTCTAATTTCAGGGATTTTTTTATCGGTTCGGTTTATAGCGGTTTGGTTCGGTTTTTTTTCCTCAAACCGAAACCGAACCAAACCGACTATATTTTTTAAATTCGCAAACCGAACCAAACCGTCAGGATGTGAAAAACCGAACCAAACCAACCCGATTCGGTTCGATTTGGTCGGTTTGAGCGGTTTGGCGGTTTAAATGCCCACCTCTAACCGCGCGGAGAGTACCACTTACAAGTTGATTTGGATTTTTAGATTTAGTCCTTAAGGATTTGGATTTTAAATCTTAGGTCCTTAAAGTTTTCAAATTTTAAAATATTGGGCCTTAATTATTTGGAGTTTTGAAATTAAGCCCTTAAAGTTTTGGATTTTAAGATTTAATCCTTGAGGTTTTGGATTTTAAATCTTAGGTCATTCAAGTTTTTAGATTTTAAAATCTTAGGCCTTTAAAGTTTGAAATTTTCGAATTTAATTCTTAAAATATCTTCAGTTCCTTGAATTAATCGTCTTATATTTCAAAATAAATCAATTGAAATGATACATTGCCAAAGTAACATCTATTATGTAGATTTACTTATTTTAGAATATTAAGATGCGTATGTCTGTTGTTTATGCGAACAATTACCGACCCAAAAGAAAGTTATTGTTTGGCCAAATGACAGATATACCCGTGGTAATAAATATGTGACAATTATAAAGTTTTCATGTGGACGATAAGTCGGTCCAAAGAAAGGCTTATTAATTGACAGATTAATTATCAATATTTGATTACTACATAGAGAGTACCACTTACAAGTTGATGTTTCTGTCCAAAGACTAAATATCAATGTTGTGCTAGGTATCTTGTAATGGGCCCACCGTTATATAATTTGTCATACATATGTTATGACATAATAATTAATTATGAGTTTGAAATATTCTCTCGTTTTCAGTTTCAGTTTCTATTTCTACAATATCTGTCAACATTAATTTCATCTATGTGCTTAATAGCACAAATTTCAAGAATTGGAAAGAGAACGTTACGATTGTTCTCGATTACATGGATCTTGACCTTGTGCTTCAGACAGAACGACCTCCTACTCTTACTGATGAAAGTTCTGTTGACCTATGGTTAACTTTAAACCTTAATGTTTTGATTATTACAAACAAATTAGCTATGTTTTCTAACATTTTATTTTCAAGCAAAATTTCAAAGTGCTACAAATCGAACTCTTATGCAATGACAAGTTCAAGGTCAAAATCAATTCAAGAGTTCAAGCATCTCAAGATCCGCCGAAATTCAAGATTCGAAGATCAAGATTGAAGAATAGATTTTTTAGATAAAATTGTAAAGGTATTAACTCTTTAATCCTTAGCAATTAAATGAATGAAAGCTCAAAATATTTTTATGCACAAAACACATGTCATTATTACTTGCATAAAATATTTGTATCAAAGCCAAAAATTATTTTTCAAAACTGTGGAAACGGTCATCCGTTTGGATCATCCGTTTGGATCATCCGTTTGAAACGGTCATCCGTTTGAAATGAACCGGTCGACCGTTTGACTGTCACTGTCCAAAAAGTGTCCGTTCTGATTTTTTGCAGCTCAACGGCTAGTTCTGACCAATCTGACCGGTCGACCGTTTGGTCATCCGTTTGGTCAGAAAGTGACGAAAATTCATCTCTATAAATACCACTTCATTTATTATCATTCAATAACACTTACAAGAGCATTTATAGAGAGAATCATATTGAAAAACTTCATCCAAAGCTTCATTATATTTATATCTTCAATATCTCATATTGAAAAACTTTGTTTGATTAAATCAAACCTTTGATTCATCTTTCTCAACAAAGTTTTCATCTAACACTTGAGCTTTCCTTATTCATTGCTATTCATTAAAGTGTTAGTCTCTCTTAGAACTAAACTTGTATCTATCATTCATCTAGAGAGAAATACTCAAATCAATTTCTTCATATATTTGGGTCATATTGAGGTTCCGTGAAAAGCTCAATATTGTATAAGGATCGGTGCTCCTTGTTTGTAAGTCACCGGATACATTGTAAGGGTTTGGATTGCACCATAAGTCAATCAAAATAGTGGAAAGGCCGTGCTCGTGTTGGAGAGCTTGGTAACGGGGGACGTAGATCATTGGTTGGATCGAACCTCCATAAAAATCGTTTGCACTCTCTCTTCTCTTTTATTTACTTATATTGTGCTTATATTTGAGTGAATCATTTTTTATTTCTTAAATTTCATTTTTAAGAATATTTTTCGAAAAAGTTTGAGAAAACCAATTCACCCCCCTCTTGGTTAGTTATTCTTGGGTTATCAATTGGTATCAGAGCAAGGTGCTCATTTATTTGATTTCACAATCTTGAGTAATGGCTAACCAAAATTTTCAAAACCTTGAGGGTCATTCTACAAATCGTCCTCCCTTCTTCAATGGCTCCCACTACAATTATTGGAAAACTAGAATGATGATCTATATTCAATCAATTGATTATAACATTTGGGAAGTCATTGAGTTTGGTCCATATGTGCCTACAAAAATTATCAAAATTGATGATAAACCGGACCAAACTACTTCTAAGCCTAGAGAGGAATATGATGAAGAGGACAAAAGAAAATTGTCTTTGAATGCTAGAGCCAAAAATTTACTTTATTGTGCTTTAGACAAAAATGAGTTTAATCGTATTAGCACATGTGATTCCGCATATGATATTTGGCATGCATTAGAGATAACTCACTTAGGTACCAACAAGGTTAAAGAAACCAAAATAAATCTTTTGACAAAAGATTTTGAAAATTTCTTTATGAAACAAGATGAACCTATTGTTGATATGATTACTCGTTTCACCGATATTATTAATGGCCTTAAGGGCTTTGATCGAAAGTTTACTAACGGTGAACTTGTGAGCAAAATGCTTAGGTCTTTATCGGAAGATTGGAACTCCTTGAGGATGTTGATAGAGAATACAAAAGATATCAACACTTATCCATTGGAGGAGCTATATGGAACATTGATGACGTATGAGCTCAACAATGCCGAAACAAAGGAGAAAACAAGGAGAAGCAAAGAAGAGATGAAGGAGCTTCCCAAGAAGCAAATTGCTTTGAAATCAACAAATGATGAAGGATCCTCCAATACAAACATGAGTGATGAAGAACTTGATGACTTAGTTCTTCTTGTCAAGAAATGGAGAGGATTTCGAAACAATAGGCGATTTCAAAAGAAAGAAGACAAAAGTGAAGAAAAGAATAAAAAGATTATATGTTACGATTGTGACAAACCCGGTCACAAGAGGACCGAATGCCCAAACAAGAAGAAGTTCATCAAAAAGAAAGCACTTCAAGCTACATGGGATGATAGTGATGAAGATGATCAAGAAGAAGATGAAATTCAAGAAGAAATCGCTAATATGTGCTTCATGGCTATTGAGGATGAGGTAAGTACAAATAACAATAACTCTTACTTTGACTTATCTTCTTCTTATGATGAAATTCTTGAAGAGTTTGAGAAACTTATGTCAAAATACTCTATTCTTAACAATAAACACTATTTGTTGAAAAATGTAGTCAAGAAGCTTTTTATTGCTCAAAAGGACTTTGAAAAAGAGAAAGATGATCATAAGTCCTTAATTAAAGAAAATGTTTTATTGAAAGAAAAAGTGGTTGATTTAACAAGCATTGTTCACAAATTTACCCAAGGAAAGAAAAATTTTGAATTAATGCTTGGTGAGCAAAAATGTGTGTTTAACAAAGGAGGGATTGGATATAAACCTCTCTTGAAACAAAAATCCCTTGAAACTATTTTTGTAAAATCATCCAAGTTTTCTCAACAAAACATCACATGTAGTTTTTGCAAGAAAGATGGTCATGTTGCTTATAATTGCTTAACTAAAAAGAAATTATTCTTTGAAAGGAAACACAAGTGGATAAAAGAATCCACAAGCTCTAACTATCAAGGACCCAAACTTATGTGGGTACCAAAAATCAAAAATTAAAATTATTTTTGTAGGTACCACAAAAAGTCAAGAGCAATTGGTTCTTGGATAGTGGGTGTTCGAAACATATGACGGGAGATCGATCCTTGCTATCAAATCTCAAAAGAAAAGATGGAGGTCATGTGACGTTTGGAGACAATGCCAAAGGAAAAATCATAGGCATTGGAAATATTGGTAATCGTTCTTCTCCATCTATTGAAAATGTTTTATTAGTTGATAACCTCAAGCATAACTTGCTTAGCATAAGTCAATTATGTGATAAAGGTTATCTCATTAAATTTGATTCTTCCAATTGCCTCATTGAGGATGCTATATCTAAAGAGGTATTGTTCATGGGGAGCCGAAATAAAGATGTTTACATCATATCTATTGAATTTGAACTTGAAAAGGAAATAAAATGTCTTTCAAGTATAAAGGATGATTCTTGGTTATGGCATAGGAGATTAGGTCATGTTAACATGGACTTACTTTCAAAAATCTCCAAAAACAACTTTGTAAAAGGGTTGCCAAATATAAAATTTGAAAAAGATAAAATTTGTGATGCTTGTCAATTTGGAAAACAAGTAAAGAGTTCTTTCAAACTTAAACAACACTCTTCTACTTCAAGACCTTTACAACTTCTCCACATGGACTTATTTGGACCGTCTAGAACCGCTAGTTTAAGTGGAAAACATTATGCATTTGTTATTGTTGATGATTTTTCAAGATATACTTGGGTCATTTTCTTGAATTTAAAAGATGAAGCCTTAAATGCATTTAAACATTTTTGCAAAAGAGTCCAAAATGAAAAAGGATACACCATTACCACAATTAGGAGTGATCATGGTGGAGAATTTGAAAATATAGCCTTTGATGATTTTTGCAAATCCAATGGATATGAACATAACTTTTCGGCTCCTAGAACTCCTCAACAAAATGGTGTAGTAGAAAGGAAGAATCGAACATTGCAAGAAATGGCTCGGACCATGTTGAATGAAAACAATTTACCAAAGTACTTTTGGGCCGAAGCCGTAAACACTTCATGTTATATCTTAAATCGAGTTTTGGTAAGTCGAAAGAAAACCAAAACTCCATATGAGCTTTGGAAAAATAGAATTCCCAATATTGGATATTTTAAAGTTTTTGGTTGCAAGTGCTTTATTTTAAACACAAAAGAAAACTTGGGAAAATTTGATCCAAAATCCGATATTGGAATCTTTCTTGGATATTCATCTACTAGCAAAGCTTTTAGAGTTTTCAACAAAAGAACTTTAGTAGTTGAAGAATCCATGCATGTTGTTTTTGATGAAACTAACTCAATTGGGCAAGAAAAAGTCATTGATGATGAAGATTTGGAAATCCCATTTGAGCAACTAAGCGTTCAAAATCAAGACAAAGGGAATCCAAATAACATTGAAATTCAACATGAGGAGGAAACAACTATGCAACAAAATGAAGAAGAACCTCATGAAGATCTCAACACTTCATTACCAAAAGAATGGAGGTTTGTCCCTTCTCATCCAAAAGATCTCATCATTGGTGATCCATCAAAAGGGGTAAGTACAAGAAATTCTTCTAGAAATTTTCATAACAATTGTGCTTTTCTTTCACAAATCGAGCCAAAGAATTTTAAAGAAGCCGAGTTTGATGAATTTTGGATTCTAGCTATGCAAGAAGAACTAAATCAATTTGAAAGAAATCATGTTTGGGATTTAGTTGCTAGACCAAATTCACAAACCGTAATTGGCACAAAATGGGTTTTTCGAAACAAAAGAGATGAAAATGGCATAATTGTGCGTAACAAAGCTAGATTAGTGGCTCAAGGTTACAATCAAGAAGAAGGTATCGATTTCGAAGAAACTTTTGCCCCGGTTGCTAGATTAGAGTCAATTCGTATGCTTCTTGCTTTTGCATGTCATAAGAATTTTACTCTCTTTCAAATGGATGTCAAAAGTGCATTTTTGAATGGAGTCATTCAAGAAGAAGTTTTTGTTGAGCAACCACCCGGTTTTAAAAATCACAAGTATCCGGACAAAGTTTTCAAACTTAGAAAGGCCCTTTATGGTTTAAAACAAGCTCCTAGAGCATGGTATGAGAGATTGAGTAAATTTCTCTTATCAAATGATTTTTTAATGGGTAAAGCGGATACAACATTATTTATAAAAACCAAAAAGAATGATATGATAGTTGTTCAAATTTATGTTGATGATATTATTTTTGGTGCTACTAACATTTCCCTATGTGAAGAATTTTCTAAGTGCATGAGTAGGGAATTTGAGATGAGTATGATGGGAGAACTCAAGTTCTTTCTTGGTCTCCAAATCAAACAATCCAATGATGGAATATTCATTAGTCAAACTAAGTATATCTTGGATATGCTCAAAAAGTTTGAAATGGAAGAGTTGAAGCCAATGAACACTCCAATGAGCTCATCAATCAAACTAGATAAAGACGAGCAAGGTACTTCCGTTGATGTAACAAAATATCGAGGTATGATCGGATCCCTTCTTTATTTAACCGCTAGTAGACCCGATATTATGTTTAGTGTATGCTTATGTGCTAGATATCAATCTAATCCTAAGAATTCCCATCTTAGTGCCGTAAAACGCATTTTCCGTTATCTTAGTGGAACTAGATCTTTAGGTCTTTGGTATCCCAAAGAAACTCATTTTGATTTACTTAGCTTTTCGGATGCCGATTGGGCCGGTTGCACAATTGATCGTAAAAGTACTAGTGGAACGTGCCATTTTTTAGGCTTTGCTTTAGTTTCATGGTTTAGTAAGAAACAAAATTCCGTTGCCTTGTCAACCGCCGAAGCCGAGTATATCTCCGCCGCTAGTTGTTGTGCTCAAATCCTATGGATGAAGCAAACTCTAAATGATTATCATATTTCATTTGAAAAAGTTCCTATTATGTGTGATAATACAAGTGCGATCAACTTATCTAAAAATCCCGTTTTGCATTCTCGTACCAAACACATTGAAATTAGACATCACTTTTTACGAGACCATGCACAAAAGGGAGATATATCTTTGGAGTTTGTAAACACCGAAAAACAATTGGCCGATATTCTCACAAAACCTTTAGCACTCGAAAGATTTTCTTACATTCGACGAAGTTTAGGTATAATTGATGAATGTGAAATTTGTGACTAAATCTTTATGTTTCCTATGATTGATTGCATTTTATATGACAAAAATGTTGTAAAATCTTTTGTCAACGGATCAAATCAGTATTGTTTTTAAAAATTTTACAAACTAGTCCAAACGGACGACCGTTTATCAAAACGGACGTCCGTTTCATGTCAAACGGATGAACAATTGTTCAAATCCGTTTGATCATCCGTCTTTCCAGAGACTTTTGCAAAAATTAAAAAGTTCAAACGGTCAACCGTTTAATTTAAACGGACGTCCGTCTAATTTAAAACGGACGACCGTATGTCATCCGTCTTCTCATCCGTCTGAACAGAGATTTTGAACTTCAAAAATTCAGTCAAAACGGTCGACCGTTTTAATGTTCCGGTCGTCCGTATCAGCGGAATTCAGGTTTTTAAGTTGGAATTTTTTCAAATTTCTTCATTCCAACTTCGCGCGAACCTTCGGTTTTCAATCCCAATCTCTTCCATTTCACCAATCCTCCTAAAATCTTTCCTTTTTTTTTTACTCAAAATCACAAAACCCATATCTTTTTACACCAAAAAATCGAAAGATCCCCAATTTTTGTCCGTAAATTCTACCTATTCCACCCAAACGGACGATCCCTAAACCCTAGGCCTTAAATCCGTTTTAGACACCATGCCTCGAGTGAAAATGGCAGCCAAACGTCCAAGGAGGGATAGGCAACCTGCTCCGTCATCTGAAGAAGAGGATTCTCCCTCGGAAATTCGGATTGCCAAATGTCCCGTCCTCATTGGTAAGAACGTAGACCTTGCCTCATTTACTTTTGAAGCCCCTTCCTTTCATATAGAGGATCTTTTCGTAGGTATGGGTTGGGTTAGTATTCTCACATTGAATGACAAAATTTACCCTTCCGTTGTCAAAGATTTCTATAAAAATATGTCTTCCTCTCCAAGGTCAGAAATTTCTTGTCTAGTTCGAAATAAACAAATAAGAATCACTCCAGACTTAATTCGATCACTTCTTCATCTTGAGGAAGGCGGTATTCGCATGTACACCACAAAAACAATTCCTCATACTCAAGATTACGACCCAATCGCAGCCTGTTGTCATGTCACCGGCAAGCAATTTGAGGCTGCCGTCCGTCTTCGCACGAACCAACTTACTCTTCCTTGTCGAGTCCTCCATAACATCATCGCACATATAATTGTTCCTCGTAAAGGTCACTTAGATGAGGTTAATCACTATGATGTATTTCTTCTCGACTCTATCCTTCGTGGACGTAAACTTGATTTTCCATACATAATGATCCAACACATGTCATCCATCCTTAACGGCACTAGGACTAAGGGGCTTCCCTACGGAATGTTTCTCACTAAGATTTTTCAACATTTTGAAGTTTCCTTCCGTAACTCGGTTGCCACTCTTCCCAAACCCACCGACACCATAAATATTCTTACCCTTCGCCGTATGAAAATTGTCAAAGAAAATGGGCAATGGGTAGCAAAATCCAAGGGATTTGACGATGAGTCCGGCCCCTCGACTTTGCCATTTGAGGATGAGGAAGAAATGGACGAAGGTGGCAATGCCGAAGATGCTCCGCCTCCGCGTCGACCCCGATCATCTCAAAGGCCGTCATCCTCCACCTCCGGCTTCAACGAGGACCAGTTTAATCTTCTTAGTGGCCGGATCGATTCTCTTGCATCTACCGTCGATGGCCTACAACATGCCGTGAGTGACCTCCAACAAACGGCGGCTAGCATTCAAACTACTGTTGGTGGACTGCAAACTTCGGTAGACGGCATCACATCCTTGCTTCATGCTCTTCACTCCCGTCTCGGCACCGGATTTCCTCCGCCTCCGCCACCGGAGCCTTAGTCTATTTATTACTTTTTGTCGCTATGTTTTGGAAACGAAGTTTATTTATTACTTTTGTTTTTATAGCTATGTTTTGGAAACGAAGTCTATGTTCTATCCCTTTTTTTTAAGTTTATCAATGAACGGCATATTTTGTTTCATTTAGGGGGAAATTACTTTAAACCTTAATGTTTTATCTTTTTGCCTTTTTGTTTATGCCAAAAGGGGGAAAATAACTATGTGATGAAATGTGTGATGTGGTAAATATGTGATGAAATGTGTGATGTGGTAAATATGATGAAATGTGTAATGTGATGGATTTGTGATCAAATGGAATTGATATCATGTAATGACATATATGATAAATTTGGCAAATCAAATGAAAACGATATAATGTGATACAAATTCATCAAATTCATCAAATCATGTTTACTTGAAAAAGAAAGGGGGAATATATATGCTTTATTGTATATTATTATCATATATTCTCACATTGTTTGTCATAATCAAAAAGGGGGAAATTGTTGACCTATGGTTAACTTTAAACCTTAATGTTTTGATTATTACAAACAAATTAGCTATGTTTTCTAACATTTTATTTTCAAGCAAAATTTCAAAGTGCTACAAATCGAACTCTTATGCAATGACAAGTTCAAGGTCAAAATCAATTCAAGAGTTCAAGCATCTCAAGATCCGCCGAAATTCAAGATTCGAAGATCAAGATTGAAGAATAGATTTTTTAGATAAAATTGTAAAGGTATTAACTCTTTAATCCTTAGCAATTAAATGAATGAAAGCTCAAAATATTTTTATGCACAAAACACATGTCATTATTACTTGCATAAAATATTTGTATCAAAGCCAAAAATTATTTTTCAAAACTGTGGAAACGGTCATCCGTTTGGATCATCCGTTTGGATCATCCGTTTGAAACGGTCATCCGTTTGAAATGAACCGGTCAACCGTTTGACTGTCACTGTCCAAAAAGTGTCCGTTCTGATTTTTTGCAGCTCAACGGCTAGTTCTGACCAATCTGACCGGTCGACCGTTTGGTCATCCGTTTGGTCATCCGTTTGGTCAGAAAGTGACGAAAATTCATCTCTATAAATACCACTTCATTTATTATCATTCAATAACACTTACAAGAGCATTTATAGAGAGAATCACATTGAAAAACTTCATCCAAAGCTTCATTATATTTATATCTTCAATATCTCATATTGAAAAACTTTGTTTGATTAAATCAAACCTTTGATTCATCTTTCTCAACAAAGTTTTCATCTAACACTTGAGCTTTCCTTATTCATTGCTATTCATTAAAGTGTTAGTCTCTCTTAGAACTAAACTTGTATCTATCATTCATCTAGAGAGAAATACTCAAATCAATTTCTTCATATATTTGGGTCATATTGAGGTCCCGTGAAAAGCTCAATATTGTATAAGGATCGGTGCTCCTTGTTTGTAAGTCACCGGATACATTGTAAGGGTTTGGATTGCACCATAAGTCAATCAAAATAGTGGAAAGGCCGTGCTCGTGTTGGAGAGCTTGGTAACGGGGGACGTAGATCATTGGTTGGATCGAACCTCCATAAAAATCGTTTGCACTCTCTCTTCTCTTTTATTTACTTATATTGTGCTTATATTTGAGTGAATCATTTTTTATTTCTTAAATTTCATTTTTAAGAATATTTTTCGAAAAAGTTTGAGAAAACCAATTCACCCCCCTCTTGGTTAGTTATTCTTGGGTTATCAAGTTCCACTAAGGATAAAAGGGACTTGAAAAATTGGGATCATTCTAACTGCATAAGTCTTATGATCATGAAACGTTTCATTCCAGAAATATTTAGGGGCAGTATGTCTAAGGAGGAAAATACTAAGACGTTCCTTAAAGAAAATGAAAAGCGTTTTGCCAAAAACGAAAAGGCTGAAACAAGTTCTCTTTTGGATATCTTGTTTCAATAAGGTATGAAGGAAAAAGGAACGTAATGAAGTACATTATGAAAATGTCTAATCTCACTTCCAAACTAAAGGCACTAAAGTAAGAGCTGTCTGAGGACTTGTTCATGCATCTGGTTTTGATTTTCCTTCCTGCACAATACGGTCAATTTAAAGTGAGTTACAACACCCAAAAGGATAAATGTACTCTTAATGAGCTCATATCTCACTGTGTGCAAAAAGAGGAAAGACTTAAGCGTGAGATGACTGAAAGTACTAACTCATCAACCACTCCTCAAGACAAGGAAATGAAAAGAAAAAAGTAAGCTGCAATTGGGACACCACAACATAAAGTACAAAAGAAACAGGATAAGGTGTTCGCCTGTTACTTTTGCAAGTGGACATATAAATAAAGAATGCCACAATTACGTTACACAGCGTGTTAAGAAATGTATGCTTCTCGCTATGGTTTGTTCTGAAGTTAATTTATTTAGCTTCTGTACCTAGACACACTTGATGGATGGATTCTGGTGCTACCACTCACATAAGTGTGTCTATACAGGGTTGCCTGTGGAGCCAACAACCAATTGATGCTGAAAGATTCATCTTTGTGGACGACGGCAAAGCAGTTGCAGTTGAGACTATAGGAACTTTTAGGTTATTATTAAGGACACGGTGAGAAAAATGATTAGTCATTGTTCTTTACCAAAATCCCTATAGAGAGAAGCACTAAAAACTGCAGCATACATCCTTAACAGGGTTCCAAATAAAGTAGTAACTAAAATCCCTTATAAACTTTGGATCAGCAAGAAGCCTGGTATAAGGTACTTGCACATTTGGGGATGTCCAGCTGAAATGAGGCCTTATAGGCTAAGGGAAAAGAAACTGGACTCAAGAACTGTAAGCTACTATTTTGTTGGATACCCAGAACGGTCCAGGGGTTATAAATTCCATAATCCCTCGACTATGTCCTTTTTCAAGCTATAAATGCAAAATCTTTTGAGGATGTTTAGTTTTGAGGGAAAGATAAGGTTAAGAACATCGTCTTTGAAGAGGAACTCGTTTCTCTTACTGCTGTCACTATTGACAATGATCAAATTACTAACATTGTTCAAGAAGTGAATTTGGATTATCAAGACAATGTCACAACTTTCCTATCCAATTGCTCCTGATGAGCAAACTCAACAATCTCAAGAACAAATGCCAATGCGTAGATCCACTAGAGAAAGGAGAATGGCGTTTCTGGATGACTATATCGTCTTTCTCCAAGAACATGAGGTTGACATATGAGTGGTGGAAGATGATATAATCAACTTCCATCAAGCCAAACAGAGTTTTAATTCTCAAAAGTGGGTTGATGCCATGGAAGATGAGATGAAACCATGAAAGACAATGACGTTTGGGATCTCGTCAAATTGCCTGAAGGTGCGAAACCCATTTGTTGCAAATGAATATTTAAGACCAAGAGGGATTCAAAAGGCAATGTTGAGAGATATAAGGCTCGTCTTGTTGTCAAGGGTTTCACTAAGAAAGAAGGCATTGATTATAAAAGAGACTTTCTCTCCAGTTTTATCGAAAGACTCTTTCAGAATAATAATGACATTAGTAGCTCATTTTGATTTGGAGCTACATAAGATGGATGTAAAGACTGTGTTTCTCAATGGTGATATTGAGGAAATGATATATATGGTGCAGCCAGAAAACATTGTATCAAGTGATCCAAAGAGAATGGTCTGCAAATTGAAGAAATCCATCTATGGTCTCAAGCAAGCTTCTCGTTAATGGTATTATAAATTTCATCAAGTCATTATCTCGTTTGGATTTGAGGTAAATACAGTTGATAATTGTATGTACCATAAGTTCAATAGGAGTAAATATATCTTCCTGGTATTATATGTCGATGATATACTGCTAACTAGCAGTGATATAAGCTTGTTGCACGAAACCAAGAGATTTCTAACTAAGAATTTTGAAATGAAAGATCTTGGGGACGCCTCTTTTGTATTAGGCATACGGATACATCGAGATCACTCTCGGGGTATCATTAGGTTATCACAAAAGAGCTATATTGAAAGAGTACTTAACAAATTCGGCAT
Source organism: Forsythia viridissima (assembly GCA_030279155.1). NCBI lineage: Eukaryota > Viridiplantae > Streptophyta > Magnoliopsida > Lamiales > Oleaceae > Forsythia > Forsythia viridissima. The sequence goes on from CM059036.1 coordinate 8,358,327, forward strand.
GAAAGATTGTGGACTAAGAGATACACCAATTGCTAAAGGAAATAAGTTTAGCCTCAGTCAATGCCCCAAGAATGAGGTTGAGGTTAAAGAAATGCAAAAAATTCTTTATGCGTCGGCTATAGAAAGTCTTACGTATGCTCAACTATGTACGCATCCGGATATAGCGTTCATAGTGGGATTATTAGGCAAATATTTAAGTAACCCTGGGATGGATAATTGGAAAGCAGCCAAAAGGGTTATGCAATGTTTACAGAAAATAAAAGATTTCATGCTCACCTATCGGAAGTCAGATCATTTTGAGATCATTAGGTCTTCTGACTCCAATTTTGCTGGATGCCAATACAGTAAGAGATCCACATTGGGCTATATTTGTCTGCTGGCTGGAGGAGCTATATCATGGAAAAGTGTTAAGCAGACGCTCATAACTCTATCCACTATAGCAGCTGAGTTCATAGCCTGTTATGAGGCATCTAATCATGATGGTATTGAAATACCATTAAAGACATACTGTGACAATAAATCGGCTGTGCTATATTCCAACAACAATAGAAACTCTACGAAGTCGAAGCACATAGACATCAAGTTTCTTGTTGTTAAAGAGAGAGTTCAGAGTAATCAGGTGTCTATAGAGCATATTCGCACAAACTCCATAATTGCGGATCCGCTCACCAAGGGTTTATCGTCCAAGGTGTTTTACGAGCATATAGCTCATACGAGTGTTGTATCGTTTGATGATGTGCTGGTCTAGTGGGAGTTTGTATTTTGATGCTTTTCAGTAATAGACACACTTTATGATTATTTTCTGCAGAATAAAGTATAATGGTTGTTACCAATCTCTGAATTTGGTCTTTCCATTTGTGGTTTAACATTAAGATTGGAAAGTTTTGGTACGATCTCACTAAAGAATAAAGTAGGACCAGTTGGAAATAGACATGTGTTAAGATCACATTTCATGTAATTTCCATGCTACACATCTATACTCGATCTATGTTATTGAATATGTTGGTATGATGACCATTGATGGGTTTAGTTACCGATTAATGTGACGAAGGCCGCTTTGATCTCATACTGATATAGTAGATGGACCAGATTGTACGGAGATGTTTCAAGCAAGATAGCAATTTAAGTGTACACATTAAGTTTAAAATATAATTGTTTCGAATAACATATGTAGCTCAAGTGGGAGATTGTTGGATTTTTTATCTCTATAATGGGCTACATATTGTATTATAATTATATGGGCTATCTAACTAATTGGACTATTAAGTGATCTGTTGATTGAGCCCTCGAAACATCTGAACTGAGTACGAACTTTGTAATGTGTAGAGACCGGATCCTAGTCCAATTAGGATTGATGGAGTTTTAATTGGACTAGGGTATACAGAATATAATAAATAAGGTTATGGTCCCCGGGTCAATCATAACTTTTGATCTCCTCTTCTACACCATTATAGACAGAGATTCTATTGAGCACTATTGAGGTGATTAGACTGCGGAAGATCCAACCCTCTCAATTTCAACACCAATGGTGACATGTATTCTTCTGAATTAATCATACTTGGTAATTTTGGCATGATATATAGATTCTTTACTTATTAGTATATGATTAAAGAATATGGATTTTTATTTCTAATAGCCATCGACTTGAAGATGATTTAGGAAGAAAATTCTTTATGACACTGAAGACTTTCTTTGGAATATATTTAGAAGCATCTTTGTATCGAAGAATAATCAAGGGCACGAGATAAGAATTAAAATTCTTATGAAAGCACATCTAAAGCCAACATCGTGGATAAGCTCGAGTAATCCAACAAACGACAAAAAAAAAAAAAAAAAAAAAAAAAAAAAAAAAAAAAAAAAAAATTAGACAAAGTCTCTCGGTCCTTAAAAGGATCAAGGAAAATTAAAAAAGAAGCCTAAAGGTGTTTTGAATGTGGAAAACCTGGGCATTATGAACGGGATTGCAGATACAAAAAGAAGAAACCAAAAGAAAAGGAAAAAGTGAACTATGTAGAAAATGAAGACATTCTTGTTACATTGAGCAAAATCAATGCTATAAATGGCGAAGTTCCGAGATGGTGGTACGACACTTGTGTAATGGTTTATGTATCATATGATATGTCAAAGTTTAAAACAATACGAATACAAATGAGTAATGAATGCCTCTCTCTAAAGTGGTTGGAAAAAGAAGTGTTGAATTATTTTTCACATCCAAGAAGAAAAGTACCCTAGCAAATGTACTTCATGTTCCAGACATAAATAGAAACTTGCCAAATGGAGATCTCTTGGGCAAACTAGGGATTGAGTTTGTGTATGAGTCAGAAAAAACTTGTATTATCTTAAAATGAGATTTTTGTTGATAAAAGCTATTCAAGTAATGGATGGTCAAGCTATGTATCATTGACAATAACATTAATAATAAAAAAAATCTAGTTATTCAACTGAGCATTTAATTTATGGCATGATAGGAGAAAATAAGTATTATGAAAAGTATGATCGAACGTAGTTTAATTTCATGTAATATGAATAAACTTGAAAAATGTGAAGTATGTATTAAATAAAAAATGATAAAGAAACATTTTCATAGTGTTGATATAATATCATAATTACCTGATCTTGTGTATTAGATATTTGCGAATTGAATCACACTTAATATTTAGAACATGTATTTTAACAATAATTAGACATTATTGTATATCATTCAAGGATTAAGCATCATATGATATGAAATTAATTTTATAAACAATTTTTTAATTGAACTATTCATTTATTAAATATAAATATTAGAGCTCCAACTGTATTCTTCACATTTTAATTTATCATTTTATTATCAAATTCAATAAAAAAAAGAACACATAATTCATAAATTAATTTTTTATCAGTATTTTTATGTTAAATAAAAATACAATAAAATTAGTAGAATGTCATAAAATTATACAAGTCATTTTAAGATGCATATTTTCTTACGATTTTTTTATGAAACTGAGGCTTATTTATTTATCTTTTATTCAAGTTTTTCACATCACAAAGCATTTACATACACTTAAAGCACGATAATTTAACTTTTTTTCTTTCTGAAAAATTTAATTGACACGGTATAATGTATATTTAGTATATTAAATATTATTAAATAAATGTTTTGGACCCATTTGTATATTTTCCAAAGGTCAGGGACTTAGATGCAATTTTTCCTAATTACAATTAAGTACATGTTGGTATTTTTTTTATTAAAAAAAGACCAATTCTGCATTAAAACTCATAGATTGGGCATGTCGATGCAAAATATTAAGGACCGTTTACACACTCAAAGAAAAGATGAGGGACCATTTACGCCAAATTCTAAATCATTATCCGACCCACTTTTCTTACTAGATTCGGGTCTTTCCCTCTCTCTCCTCTAAATTCAATTCAAATCCTTCCCCGACCCCTCCTTCGCCAACGGCTACTTCTCCCCCCTTCTCTCTCTCTTCACTTCTGTCCGATTCTCTTCGCATAAATTTGCCTTTTCTCTTCTGTAAAAATGAAGCATTTCATGATGCCAAGAAATCCAATCTTGAGAGAGAATAATGAGACCGTTACAACCCCACTATCCGCATCTCCGAACCCTAAAAGTAAATCGATTGCAGCAGCAAGCCCTAGCAATCGGAGACACAAATCTTCCAAAGAAAATGCGCCGCCGACGACAGATCTGAACTCGATTGGGTCGCCTGCCACAGCCAAGATGAAGAGTCCGCTTCCTCCGCGGCCTACGCTCAAGCGGAAGCTCAGTGTGGAGCCTGCTGTGGGATTGGAGAATAGCGCTGGGCCTGCAAACCCCTCCGATTCCGGTGTTAAGGTGAATATATGGAAGAAATTCTGAGTTTACTTAATCTTGGTTTTGTATTTCAACTTGCCGTAGTTAATGAGGTTTTTAGTGTTATTACTTTCGGCTTCAGTAGTTGTACTGTTCAGATCTGTGTTGAATTGTCAAATTTGTCATATTATTGGGTAAAGCTTGTAAATATTTTGAATTCACTCTGATTTTTTATTTTTTTAATAAAGGAAGCCCCATTTTTTGTAATTCACTCTCCTCTTTGAATGTGACGTGACGTGACGTTTCCAGCATAAATGCCAGGACCATGTATAATTGATATGGGATCTTCTGGAACACGATTTGAGTTTGCAAGCGGTTTGGTATGAATGAAGTAGTACTTTAAGGTTGTTGTCTCTTTGGGTTCTGATGCAGCCGAATTTTTGTAAGTAGTAAAATTTGAGAATTTACACATCATTTTTAGATATAGTAGGGAAACAAGTTAGTTAAAGTAATTTCTGTTGGGTCTGAGTTAATATTTTTTAGATTAAAATGGTAATAGGAATGGATTGACTAACCCCATTAATTCTGGAACTATCATAAATTTTTGCTCCATGTTTTCAGGTGATGATACTGTTCTTTTGCCATGAAAAATAGAAAAAATGCATGAATTTAAATATTGAGCCGAAAGAACTCGAATTTCGAATTTTCACGTTGGTCTCTGAAACAGTGAAACTTTTGAAGCTGCATAACTCTGGATTACATGCTGTGAAGTGAATATTGAAATCTTCTTCTAATATATATGGAGAATGTCTTTGATATCATTTATTTGTGGGCGTTCACTTTAACTTTCCTGTAAAACCAATTTGGTTTCACTATAGTTGTTGCAAAGATTTGCCTCATGGTCACTGACGAAATGTTTACAACATGAAGGTGTGATTCAATTATACTGGAATCATGCAGGGTTTTAATTTTCTTTCTAATTATATAACCCAGGTTATAGTGCGCATCAGGCCACCAAACAAGGTTGAGGAAGATGGAGCGACAGTAGTTCAAAAAATATCGAACGAGTCTTTGTCAATAGCAGGGCAAACCTTTACATTTGACTCTGTTGCAGATATTGAGTCAACACAGGTTAGATTCTACTTGTTAATAATATTAGTTTGTAAACAAACTGATAATAGAAATATGAAAACAAATGATGAAACTTGATCTGGAATTTTTTCAATTTCAGATTGATATATTCCAGCTCATAGGTGCACCACTAGTTGAAAATTGTCTTGCTGGATTTAACAGTTCGGTGTTTGCCTATGGCCAGGTATTTTTGTTTCCATTGTATGCATTTTATAGCAGGATTGAGTTAATGGTGTTTTATCTAGTGAAACAAGTGCATGCATACAGACGAATGTTACAATACAATATATTTTTTCTGCTAAGGATGACATGTTTGTAATTTAATTGATCAGACTGGGAGTGGAAAGACCTATACCATCTGGGGTGCATCCAATGCCTCGTTGGAAGAACGTGATCAACAAGGCTTAACACCTCGCGTTTGCCAGCGATTGTTTGAACGGATTAATGAGGTCTTTTAATTTCATTTTTGAATTCTTTTTCTAGATATTATTATCGCTTATCTTGGTTTCTTTTATATTTTCTTACTTTGTGGGAATTCAATTTTTCCATGTAGGAACAAGAGAGGCATGCTGATAAACAACTTGTATATATGTGTCGATGCTCTTTCCTTGAGGTACTTGGCTCTGACGTCTTTTGTGATTTACTGAAAATATGACATAATTATCTCTCCTCTGAAATCTTTGAATGGCATATATACAGATTTACAATGAACAAATTACTGATTTGTTGGATCCTAGTCAAAAAAATCTCCAGGTAAAAGAAGCGTAAGTGGAAATTGTTATAATTGATGCCTGATGTCATCTCAATAATGAATCTTTCTTTTTATGTGGTTTTTCTCATTACAGATAAGAGAAGACGTCAAAAGTGGTGTTTATGTTGAAAATTTGACAGAGGAGTGTGTGTCCTCAATGGAGGATGTGTCACAACTTCTTATAAAGGTTTGTTCTACTTTTCTGCTTTGTTATTGCTCAAAATGGAATACTTTGTTTCACGATTCTGTGACTATAATTAAGGCTACTTTGGTAAATATTTTGAGCAGTGGATATGTTGATTTATATTGCTCATAAAATGTTTCTAATAAAATGAATATGCTGATAATTTAGTCAGTAATTGGGAATACTTTTGAATTTAGACAGTTGTGATTTACAGTTTCTTTCCGGTCAAAGGAAAGATAATTGCTTAGGAGAATGCTCGAGTACCTGAATTAGCTTCACGTATATCAATTGTATCATGAAAGAAATTGCATTGAGATACAGGAAACTTTACCTTTCACCCTTTTTCTTTCATTCTACTCAAACGGTTTGATTATTATATGGAGAAGAGAACATAAATGATCAAGAAAAGAGAGGCTAATTCCTCAGTAATTTACAAAGTTCCATCCCTCAACTAGCATTAAGACCAGTTAAGCATTTCAAACTACATTTATTGTCATTCTCCAAGCAGGCATGCACGACAAATACATATTCATCTCATTTGCCTGATACAAAGCCAAATATGTGGTTACAGTCTATAAGTTTAGCCTTAAATTGCAATCCAGAAGTGAAGGTTTGTTTAGCTGTGTTTTGTTGTCTTTTGCTTTTAGGTAGCTGTCTTGGTCGGGATTTTTTAGGTAACATGTCAAGATCTAATAGTTTTTGGACATTATACATTTTATTGCTGCATAAATTGTGCAGGGGTTGTCAAACCGGAGAACTGGCTCAACAAGTGTAAATGCTGAAAGTTCTCGTTCCCACAGTGTTTTTACTTGTGTTGTTGAATCACGCAGCAAGGTAAATGAATCAATGATTGAGATTGACCGTGATCAGTTCTTTTATCTATTCCTTGTATGTGGTGTGGGTTGTCTGAGATCATGTTTGGAAGTGCTTTATAAGCACTTATAAGTTGGTCAAATATTATTTTCATCCACACATTTTGTAGGACCCACAATTTTTATCTATTTTCTATCCACACATTCCGTTTGACTCAATACTTATAACCTGCAAAAAGCTTTACCAAACAAGCACTATGTCACTTAGTGCCTGTTTGTTGGAGTTTAAAAGTAGTTTTTTAGGATAGTTTGATAAAGTTGATGAAATGTGTGGTTGAAAAGTTGATAAAAGTTGTGACTTCCATGAAATATGTGGTTGAAAATGAGTTTGGGAAAAAAAAGAGTTTAAAAAAAATTCTACCAAACATGCTCTTATTGAGTTTTTCTGCAAGTAGGTAAACACAGAGCACGAGTTAGCTGGTGCTTTAGGCTTATTACCTGAATGTTAAATATGCTCCATCTATTTGTTGTGTGCGTACTGGAGCTCCATCTATTTGTTGTGTGCGTACTGGAGCTTTTGTGCGTATTTTGTTGATTCCTAACATGTTCCATCTTGCAATCTTCTCTGCTAAAGGCTTATTACCTGAATGTTAAATATCACAGAGTGTGGCTGATGGAGTGAGCTCCTTGAAGATGAGTAGAATAAATTTTGTTGATCTGGCTGGATCTGAAAGACAAAAGCAAACAGGTGCAGCTGGAGAACGTTTGAAGGAAGCGGGGAATATTAACCGTTCGCTTTCACAACTAGGGTATGTTTTAGATATTGTTGTAAAAATTTGCAACATCTCGTGACTTGAATAGTTGGTGTCATAGACCACTGAATTGATATTATCTAGAGAAAATTACTTTCCACAAAACTTCTATTGCTTCAAGTGAGGAAAGAACTACTGATCATAACTTCAAGCTTGTACATTAATGTGATTTTATATATGACTTACATTTGGTAGTTTGCATTCTCATTCTATCTAACTAAAATTTGATCGCAATGCACAAATTCTCTCTATTGACATGAATATGTTTTCACAAGCAATTGATGTTGGAAGTGCTGCAAGATTACTAGTTTGAAATTGAAAATGGAGATTGTTGCTACCTGGACTGCAGATTTCGTTTTTTTTTTTATGCTAGGTCTACTGTGTGAAGCATATCTGAATTAGATGATAGAATAGCAGTCTCGTGCATTATGACTAGAATGTAGAAGATAAGGAAGTAGATAGATAGGGTGTCTACAATCAAGAACGTTCTCTTCTCTTCCTGATGTTTATGTCTGGCTTGAAGTAAATGCTCTTTCTTGACCAAGGGCAAAATAGGATCGAAGAAGCGGTTTACTTGTCCACTTGGATATAGTGGTACTATTGTTTCCCTTTTTCTGACAAATGATAATAGAAAATTACCCTTCTAGATAAGAGAAGTATTTTTTAATAAATGCTGATGTTTTGGAGATTGTGATGTATACCAAGAATTCAAATCCTGCGTATCTTTGATGAAGTGCTGACACTTACCTGGAAATGCTTGTCACATTCATTTAGCTATGACTTCATTGTTAGACATTGCTTATCATGAATGTCAAATTGTTAGCGTGCTGTTGTTTTGAATTTGCTTATATTACAAAACACTTCGAATGAGTTCATTTCTAGATAAATTTCATTTCTGATGTTAATCTTGGTGGTCTTTGAAATATGCAGGAACTTGATTAACATTCTCGCAGAAGTTTCCCAAACAGGAAGGCAAAGGCACATCCCGTATAGAGATTCCAAGTTGACATTTTTATTGCAGGAATCTCTTGGCGGGAATGCAAAACTGGCAATGATATGTGCGGTTTCTCCAGCTCCAAGGTGACCATCAGATTATATATATTTTAAAAAAACATCTATTTGTAGTTCCTTTTTTCCTTGTTCCTTGTACGAAAAATGTAATGTTTTCTGCAACATATTGCAGTTGCAAGAGTGAAACTTTCAGTACTCTGAGATTTGCCCAACGTGCAAAGGCAATAAAAAACAAGGCAGTTGTTAATGAAGAAATCCAGGATGATGTAAATGTTTTGAGACAAGTGATACGACAGCTGAGGGTATATGATCTATTCTGTTTATTGTATGTTTATTAATCACAATAGTTATTGATAGCGATTCAGGTGCACAGTTCTTTTTTCTCTTATTATTAAACAGGATGAACTGCATCGAATGAAAGGAAACAACAATCAAACAGGCCAAATTGGAGCTTATTCCACAGGATGGAATGCCCGGAGAAGTTTGAATCTCCTGAAATTTAGTCTCAAGCAGCCGATGACATTGCCTCACGTTGATGATGACACTGATGAAGAAATGGAAATTGTTGAGGAAGAAACCACTGTAGAACCCATGGATCCTTTAGCTTCCAGAGTAGGAACTGGAGAGGAAGTACAGCATAACACTACGAGAAATACATGTGTAGGTGAAGAAGGTTCTGAGGATAAAGATGTTAATATGGAAGATGAAGTATTTGACCCAGTTGATGAGGATAAAAGTAATGTCATGGAGCACAGTTTTGTGGGAAGAAAGTCAGATATAGCACCTAATAATAATTCACCAAGACACTGCACACAGGGGGAGTGTAGTAGTCCCTCAGTTCTTGAAAAATTGCCACATGAAGATGGTTCATCTCGTAATCTCTGTACTGTTCCACCTGACACATTGCCAGTTCTGAAGTCTCCGACTCCTAGTGTTTCACCAAGACTAAGCAGTAGCAGGAAAAGTTGTTTCACATCAACTGAACATTTGGCTGCTGCTCTTCACCGTGGTCTCGATGTAATAGAGAGTCATCGTAACAGTGTAGCTTTCAGACGATCATCGTTCAGATTCTCTTGCATAACCCCCAGTGTTAAAGCAGTTATACCAGTTGTCAAAGTTGATGCAGGTGTTCAAACGTTGTTCGATGATTTGGAGGATAATTCCAGAAAATTTTTGTGTAGTAAATGCAAGTCTAGAAATTCTCAGCAAGAACTTATAGAAGATAGTGATGTGCAGAATCTGCAGTTAGTGCCTGTCAACAGGTCACTATCGTGTGACAAATTCAAGAAGCAAGTTCCCAAAGTATGTGCTGTGGTCTCTAGTGGAATTTTGTACTTCCTTTTTCGTTTCACAATTCTTATCTATGTGCGATTAATTGTTGTTCAGGAAGTTGAAAAAGTATTGGCGGGTGCTATTCGGAGAGAGATGGCATTAGAAGATATGTGTGCCAAGCAAACTTCTGAGATCATGCAACTTAATCGTTTGGTAGGTTTTGTCAAACAATCAAGCAACCAGCATTATGCTAGTTAATTTTTCATGACTGACTTTTCTGATTATGAATAACAGGTCCAGCAGTACAGACACGAGAGAGAATGTAATGCCATAATTGGTCAAACTCGTGAAGATAAAATTGCTCGCCTTGAGAGCCTGATGGATGGAATTATACCGACTGAAGAGTTTATGGAGCATGAACTATTATCACTGACTCACGAGCAGAAGGTATACTGATTTTTCTTTCTAAGGTTGAATGGCATTGTATGGATATTCCCCCCATCTAATCGCGTATGTCTTGTATTTACAGATTTTTCAGGAAAAATATGATAACCATCCAGAAATTTTGAGAACAAAAATCGAGTTACAAAGAGTTGAAGATGAACTGGAAAGATATAAGAACTTCTTTGAACTGGGCGAAAGGGATGTTCTGATGGAAGAAATTCAAGACCTGAAAGATCAGCTGCAATTTTATCTGAATTCTTCACCCAAGATATCAAAAAGACCAGCTCCTGTCCTTCCCTTAACCTATTCTTGTGAACCCAGTGTGACTCCACCATTGTCCTCTATTCCAGAGGCAACTGAAGAGAGTGCAGAGGAGCGACTGCAGAAGGAGAGGATGCAATGGACTGAAACTGAGAGCAAGTGGATTTCCCTTGTAGAAGAACTCAGGCTGGAGCTTGAAGCTAACCGATCACTTGCTCAAAAGCAGAAGCAAGAACTTGATATGGAAAAGAAATGTTCTGAAGAGCTAAAAGAAGCAATGCAAATGGCAATGGAAGGCCATGCCCGCATGCTTGAACAGTATGCTGATCTTGAAGTTAAACACATCCAACTGCTTGCCCGACAACGTAAGATTAAAGAGGGAATCGATGATGTGAAGAAAGCAGCTGCTAAGGCTGGGGTCAGAGGTGCAGAATCCAAATTTATCAATGCCCTTGCGGCTGAAATATCTGCGTTGAAAGTTGAAAAAGAGAAGGAGAGGAGATACTTTAGGGATGAAAATAAAGGGCTTCAGGCCCAATTGAGGGATACAGCCGAGGCTGTTCAGGCTGCTGGTGAATTAGTTGTGCGGCTTAAAGAAGCAGAAGAAGCTGTGGCTGCAGCAGAGGTGAGTTTGGAATTCCATACCAATGTGTTTTCTTGTTCTTTGTTGTTCCATTAAATTGTTGTTCTGGCATTCAGGTGATGCCTTATTATTTGCTTTTTGCTTATGATTATTTTTGCAGATGGGAGGGATCCATTCTTTGGTGTGTGAAAAATACTCACCTCTTTCTATTATAGGGAACTAATATTTTGCCAATAGGCGTGTCCCAGTTGTTTATTTACTGACGTGGAAGGACACGTCGAAAGCTTTTACTTTGCGCTGTTGCCCAAATCAATATGGTTTCAAGTCAGTTTGAACCTATCAAGAAAAACACAAGTGTCTTTTAATTTATGTATAAGTTTAGGGTTTGGGTGCAATACTCCGAGGAGATAGTGTTCTGTTAATTTGCTAAATATTCTCTCGTTCAAACAGATAGGAAATCACACCTTATTCGTAACAAGGATCTCATACCTCATGAAATTTCATATCATCAAAGTACATATTTCTTAGTAATTTGTTAAGAGTGGAGAACAAATCTTAATTAGTTGCTTCCTCTTGTTCTATTATCAAAATGAACTTGCATCTTGTTAGAATTGCCAAGTGCTGTAAAATAGGTAGTTCAGTTCAGAAATGCATGTGTAGATTTTAATGTTTCGTGTATTATTAGATTATTGGTTAGAAAAGATTATACATTCAGCGGTTTAAATTTCCAGGTTAGATAATTGAATGAATATTTTATCATTTTTGGAGTTCCATCTTTCGAATACTTCTCATCATCATGATTTGTGAATCTCTCGGCACGTGCTATTAACTAATGCACTTGTTGAGTGTTATGTTGGAGATTTTCTTAGAGAGTTTTCTAGCCAGTTATTCCTTTTCGGTTGTCAGAATTCTGTATTTTGCCACCTTCTGCTGTTAACTGTTTGTTGTACTAATTCATTGGACTCTGCAGTCGAAAGACAAAGTTCTCCATTTCTTTTATATAGATGTCATATCCAACACTTGCTGAAAGAACTGCATAATTTCATATATTTGCAGAAGCGGGCTATAGTGGCAGAGCGAGAGGCTGCGAAGGCCCACAAAGAGAGAGACAGGTTGAATCGGCTGCTTGCAGAAACTCGCACGCTAAATGAGGGATTTGCTGCTGAGGAGAGTGGGCATGTTGATGACGGTAATCAGCAATGGCGAGAGGAATTTGCACCCTCTTACGATATTGGAGAAGATCCCTCTTCATGGTTTGCTGGATACGACCGTTGCAACATATAGATATGAGTTCATCTGGTTTGTTGCATTTTATTAGGGCAAGTCAATGTTGTATGTCACAATACAGTTTGTCATATATAGCCAAGTATAATTTTTTCTGCTCTTCTACTGATACATGATCTCACTGATTATGCGATGATGTTCTTTTGTATTTAATTTGAGCTACATCATGAAACTACACACCTCCATTATCTTTTACATCCTCAATTTCATAATACCGATATGTTTTGTTGTGCTAGTGAAGCTCTCCGTAGTATCGGGTTAAACTAAGCACATTGCCCTGTCGTTTACAGTTTATTCTTAACACGCACACGCACACTCACACTCACACGCACCACATGCATTGTTTGGTATGCTGTGGATAGGGTGGACCCTATATTGAGACAATGGGACATGTGGAAAGATCTAGGAAGCCAACATTGATGTTACTAGCTTAAGATCATTTATTTTTTTTGTTGGGTGGGTGTCAAGAGGATAGGGGGCAATCTTCAAGTGGCCTTGTAGCAGTTTATTATTTTCAATTATTTAAAAAAGAGCTAAAAGCAGAAGAAAGCCCACAGGTACATAAATTGGCAGCCTTGTGGTTTCAAGGTGTATATAATTTCACGGAGACCATAAAACAGGTAGCTTGTGGCATTGTCTTCTCTGACATACATAATTCTTACCTATGGACCATTGAAAGAGAAGCATATTTTTAGGTTAAAAAAATGAAGACAGAATGGAACCTTAGTAGGGCTACCAAAATCCTCTCATTCATTGGCCACTAGAAATATGAAAAATATCCTCTTTTTTCATTTAATTTTGGAAGGTCAGAATTGTATGTCACGAAACCAATGGGGATATGGGTGTGAAAGTGATGTAGATGTCACAAGGCAACGTATTTATGTTTAGCAGTGCTGAAATTATTTTTTAAGTTTTTATAAGTTGTGAGTCTTATAGAATATGTGGATAATAAGTGGGTACAAAGTTATGGATCCTACAAAATATGTAGATAAAAAATATGTTTGACCTGTTTAAATTATAATTTAAGAATTAAGAAGCACAATAACAATTTGGAGAATATTTTTATGTTGAAATCATGAAATTTAATTCGTGTAAAGATTCTTTTGGACGTAATTTTATTATCATAATCACTTTAAACACACTATTAAATGCGTGTTTTAGGGAGGTGCTTTCTCACTTCTTGACGTAACTTGCTCAACTTTGCCAATGGACTTTCTCCACGAATATACTTACTATTATTGAATTACTTATCTAAAAGTTAAGTTAATTGAAGATTAGACAAATTTATTAATTCAAATCTTGTTTTCAATACGTTGTCCACGTGCATAACATATTTACTTTTGCATGAAAGGTCTCACATGTCACAATTTCATAGGCTTGACTCTAGGACACTTGTTAGTTATTACCATGTTGAACTATGTTATTCTAAAGTTTAAATTATTAAATAGAAAACACATTTATTTATTTAAATTTATTTTTAGTGACAATTACTTGATGAATCCTTCAACAATTCTTTGTCTCCCATCAACACAACTAACTAAGCTTTATTACAAATAAATTTGATGATCGACTACATGAGACTTTTTTATCATTCCGTTCTAACAACTAGTATAGTCAAGTTAATTTTGTCTCTCCATCAACACAACTAACTAAGCTTTAATACCAATAAATTTGATGATCGACTACATGACACTTCTTTATCATTCCGTTCTAGCAACTAGTATAGTCAAGTTAATTTTGGTCTAGCACTTTTTTAAGCCTTTGTTTGGCAAGATACTGTAAATTTTCGATGAGTTCCTTAATAATATCTTAGAAAATTTATGATTTGTTCGAGAAAAAAGTAACAATTGATAAAATCAGATAAGTTTTAGAATTTGAACCCTTGATTCACACAAATTCTTGGATAGTCGCCGTAAATTTGGCTTACCCCTTTCCTCTTTTTTTTTTTTTTGACCATTTTTTCAGTAAAAGACCCTAACCCTATTATATTAAGGTCTCCTAACAATATCGAATTTTGATCTGAAAGAAAATTTTGTTAATGAAAAACTCTTATTCCAAATGAGAAACCTCATTTCTTGGTGTCAAAATAGGAAATGGGGAAGAAAAATGAAAGATATATTTCTTAAGGAAATCACTATTATGAATAGATTACCTAACCACCCGAGTCTCCTTTTAATTATCTACAACTTTTTGACTCCTCCATCACTAATCTTGTTATAGACTTTCAAGATAGAGAGGTTGCTATGATTTGTTTGGTAAACAAAATGATAATTTTTCACACAATGTTCCCCACCCCACCCCACCCCACCCCACCCCACCACAGCCCCCCAAATGAAATATCACACCAAACACTAGTTAGGGCAAATGCTTGTTAAGTTGAAAGACAGGGACATAAAGTGAAAGAGGATGTGATTATACAGCATTGTAGGAAGAGTGACAGGCTGGTTAAATGGACCCTTTCCCTAATAATCATTTTCTATTAACCCCACAAAACGAACATATTACATCAATTTCTCCTAACTATTTGCTCACTGTGGACCCTTTTTTTCGTTATGTCCGGAGTAATTCATGGAAAACTATGATTTATTTCTTACTGTCTGCAGTCAAAATCCATGATTTTTTACTCCTACCAAGTTGACTTTATATTAGAACAAATCTTCTTCTTTGATTAGTTTTGTAGGGTTGATTGTAAGAATCTTCTTTTAAGTGTTGAAAAACCTCATTATTTTGGTTTAATTATTACGGTAAAGATAGATTTTTTTAAAAAAAAAAAAGGGGTGAGCATGTTTGGCTAAGGATGGAAAATGAATAAAAATTAACCTTTTAGATATATTACTTTTATTTATTTATTTTACTTTTAAGTAAGAAAAAATTATTTATTTTAATAATAAATCTTACTTTACAGTTAAAATAAGTAATTTATTTGTTTGCAACTCTTGTTAGAATATTTGGACAATGTTTATATGTTTGTGTGTGCTTATAAGCACTTATAAATCGGTTAAACATCATTTTCATCCACACATTTCGTAACATCCATAACTGTTATCCAATTTTTATCCACACATTTTGTAAGACCCACTGCTTATAATCTAATTTTTTTTTTTTACTAAACATACTCTTAGTTTATCATTGTTGCGAGCCGAAAATTCAAGTTTGAAAATGTTACTAAATTATAAAACGTATTTGTTAAACTAAACACACTAAAAATTTAAGCTACTATGGAAAGAAGAAATTGTTTATTTATATATAATATTTATCATACTCCTTCATGTTCAGACCAAATTCGGTTTTTCATTAATAGCAGTTGAACTTAGTCTGTTTGTCTATTTTGATACCATATTAACACCTTGTCTAAAGGCTTAAGTTATCAAGACTAGATTTGATATTATTATAGATTTTAAGATAATCAGTTTTAGTTGCTAGAGAAGAATTAGTTGCGAGAAAAATCAGTTAACTGCTTGGTAAATTTTTGTTACACAATTGCTATATGTTTTAAAATCAACATTTAATAAACAAAAGTGTTTATTGTTGTCATTGTATATAATTACTAAAATGAACGTTAGATTATAATGGTTTCTTTATGTGTTGTTATTATTGATTGTGTTGTTAAATTTATTTTTACTTTTATAATATTGTTATTAAATATTTATATAAGACAATATAATTTGTCAATTTTTTTTTTTAAATAATATTTATTAAATCTCAAAAGTTAAAAAGTTGGAATACCAATAAACTTAGTACATAAAATAAAGGGCAAGTTACACTCAGAGTTCCTATCTTTTCCAGTTTGTCACAATTTTATTCCCATTTAATTTTAATCACACATATCATCCTCAACCTTTAAAGTAATTTATGCAAATGGTCCTTCACGACAATTATGCACTCAAACTTAAATATACTAAAACAAAAAAAAAAAATTAAAAATAAAACAAGAAAATTGCACTTAAGATCCTAACATTTTCAAAAATACAAATAAATATCTAACATCCACATCTACTCATCCATGCCAAACCTCACGACCCCCACCCACCCCGTCCAACACCATATTGTAGTTGATCTGGGTTTTTCATCTTCCACCCACTCCATCCCCATTCCCATCATATTCACCATCAAACCCAAATCTGCAATTAAATTTGCAATCCACCATCTCATCAACCAAAAAAAAAAAAAAAAAAAAAAAAAAAAAAAAAAAAACAATGTTCTTTCAATGATTTTAGCCCCCTTCTTAGGTCTCTGAGGAAGCTTACTACTTTTCATAGTCATGAAATCTTCTTCTTTTTCTTTACTTGACAAACTAATACATAGTTTCGGCCATACCGGCCCGGCCTTTTACTACTATTTTAAATCTCATGATTCTCTTGATCCCTACATTGATTCCATGTTCTCTCATCCACTCTAACCTTTTCGTTCTCTTCAAATCAACCTACCTACTGTTGAACCCCTCGAGCTATAAAAACTATTTTCCTTCTTCGGCAACATCGACGACAACCTCTGGTTCTCCCATCTAAGCATTACCGTTACATATTTTTTTGTAATAACACGAACCCACATAAAATTACAGCTTGTATTTTTGTGAGTTTATAAAATAAGAGGAGAAAAAAGTGAAATATTATTAGTGAAATGAGTGGTGGGTCAAGGAAAAACGATAAAAATGTTGGAAAGCGTGAGAAATTCTCAAGGTAATTTTGCAGCAAATTCTAGATTAAGAAAGGTGGTCGGAAGAGACTTGTGTTGTTAGGTTTGTCTCTCTGACTCTCGCACATCTTAGCCTCTTTCTGTTACCCCGCTGCAAGAAAACTCTATTTCTGTTAGTGGTTTTTACATTCTCTAGTTACTTTTCTCTTCCTTCTCCATATCTTTTTTTTTTCAACACACCATCACATTCCCAGTGTGGTTGTCAAGCCTCCACCAGGAAATGATGGGGAAGTTCTAATTCTCCAACTATATATAAATAATTCATAAAAAAATACATGGGAGGGGAGCATAAAACCTGACCTCCAATCATAAAAGTTAAAGTAATCAATAAATAAATAAATAATAAAGTAATAATTAATGAAGTACTGCTTCCTAAACAAATAATCGTAAAAAATTTCTAAAGACCCCTAACTGTAGGAAGTCCATATCTATCAATCTGAATTAAGTTGCGGTAACGTCGTGGTAAGTCCTAAGCGATGTACTCGAAATAGCAACGACGATCCCAACCCTCTGATGCAAGTAAGTCAGCCACATGGTTGCCCTCGCGATAAATATGAGAAATAGTATCATGATCGAAGGCAATGAGATATCTGATGTGGCGAAGAGTGGCCTGAATAGACCAATGTCTTCCACTTCTAGTGATGCAGTGAATAGCCAAAGTAGAGTCGGACTCAATCCATAAATCTGATAGTACAATCCTATGAGCAAGAATAATACCGTCAAGAATAGTCATGAGCTCGTCCTCTAGTATAGAGCACTCGCCATATGAAGAGAAGAAGGCACGAACACACTGACATGATGAATCTCTAATAATCCCCCCTCCACTCACAAATCCATCTTTGACGTATTCATCAGCGTTGACCTTGTAAGATTCTACTGGAGAAGTACGCCAATAAACCAACACAGGTGGAAGAAGGGATGGAGTAGTAAGAGAGATACCAAAAAGAGAAGCAATATCTATATCTCCTCGCCAATGAATAACCTGAAATAAACGGCCTGTATGTAGTAGGGAGATAGTATGGTATACTCTCCAGATGATCCACCTCAGCTCTATAGAGATATCTTGGTACTTCGCATCATTCCTCGTAGTCCAAATAAACCAGAGAATCAAAAGAAGAATGATCGTGCGAATATGACCCTGTCTGACAAACTGACCGCCAAGACTGAAATAGATACTGAAATCCCTCCATCGGCCGAAGGGTTATATGAAAAATGTCAGAAAAATGGTGCCAAACTTGGTCGGCAATACAGCTGTCAATAAATAAATGTTGGATAGTCTCAATAGCCGAACAACACTGACAACGAGAAGCCATATGACTCATATTCTGTATGTGAATCACAACATCAACTAGGATAAGAACCTGCCATAGTCTCCAGCAGAAGAAAGAGACAGTCGTCGGGATAATAGAATTTCAAATCATGTTGTATACAGCCTGAATAGTATACCCCGTACGAACTAGCTGCTATGCAGACTTGGTAGCAAATCTACCATCCGAAGTATCCTTCCACATACTCTAATCGTGCACCTCTGCAGTGATAAGGATGCTCCCTATCTGCTCAGCAATAATAAATAGTACTAGCTGAATAAGTTGGTTAATGTTTCATCCAGTATCATCAAATAAGTCTCTAACCTGGATAGAAGAATGTGGCAAGTGTGGGTGCTGATCAGCTAATGTATACTCGCTCATCCAGCAGTCATGCCAAAAGAATATCTGTCCACACTCTAATTGCCAAGCAATGTATGTCTCCACCTGCCTATGTGCTTCAGTCTCTTCCATACAGCTGAAGCATTGTAAGGAAAAGTAGCTAGTAATGGATGGGTACCCTGACAATACTTAGTCAGTAAGAACTGAGCCCATAATGGCCGCTGAGATCTAAACAACCACCAAAGTTTATAGAGAATGTATCAACAAGATCCTACAGTCTCCTAAAGCCCAGTCCACCCTCCTCAATAGGAATACAAAGGTCTTTCCATCTCCTCCAATGTAATTTGTGTGCATGGTCTCTGGAGTCCCAAATGAACCTAGTAAATACGCCCTCTAACTTCTTCAAGATAGCTTTGGGAGGCTTCATAATCTGAATGAGATAGAGAAGAATAGAGGATAGCACTGATCGTATCAAAGTAATCCGTCTCCCCAATGATAGGAGTCTCGAGGCCCAGCCAGATATTCTAATCCGAACTTTCTGGACTAAGTCATCATACAAGAAGATCTCCATGGCTCATTTAAATAAATGAACACCAAGATAAGTGAAGGGTTACTGCTGATGACGAAACCCTGTCAGATGCTCCAATCTGTGTATCTGACTAGTAAAAAATCTTCTAGGTAAGATAATTCCACTCTTATCTCTGTTTACCAATTGCCCAAAAGCTCCCTCATAGTGCTCAATACACTGTAAAACTCGTCTGATAAACTACTTCTGGCCATTGACAAAAATAATCATATCGTTTGTAAATGACAAATGAGAGACGAGAGCATCACCCTTATGTCTGTATGCCATCGAAGGAATATGCTGATACTGCTGAGTGAGCAGTCGTGAAAAATAATCTATAGCAATAATAAATAGCGATGGAGATATAGGATCACCCTGTCTGAACCTCCAAGATGATGAGAAAAATCACATGGCCTGCCATTAAGTAGGATTGAGAATCGACACTCTAAATACATAAACAAACTATAAAAAAGAAGAATGCAAAAATGAGACTCTGATTGTATTTTTAGACACCAGTTTGAATTTTCTTCAACAACACCACCATATCAATAGAATTGTTGCAAGATCTATCATTTGTACAAAAAATTCTAGAGCAAGTCTATCACCAAGTACATTAAGTCCAAATATGAAGAGTCCCAGCAATGGTAAGATTTTGGTTGGGTTGAGGCCGAGAGACCGAGGTGGGTGGGGTGGGTAAATAATTTTTTATAATTTTTTTTTTTAAAATTCAGACCAACCACAATCTCCGACCAAATTATCTCAGTGGTGGTGGTAGTGGTGGTTGGGGGTCGTGGGGTTTGGCGTGTATGAGTAAGTATGGATGTTGGGGAATCATTTGTACTTTTGAAAATGTTAAAGAACTCAATTGCAATTTTTTTCTTTTTCGTTTTAGTTTATTTAAGTTAGAGTGCAGAATTGTCATCAAAGACCATTTGCATGAATTATTTAAAATGTTGGGATGATTGGTGCAGTTAAAATTAAACGCTGATGAAATTGTGACCAACTGAAAAAGATGAGGACTGTGAGTATAATTTATTTTAGAATAGTTTATTTTATTGATGATGGTTAAAATTGATATTTTAATGATGGATAATTAGATAAGCTCTAAATAGAATATGAGAAACTACTATTTTGCAGTTTCTCAAAATTTTCTACCAATTAGTATAAATTTGTTTATAATCAAATTTTACCTAACACTTAAAATAGATGTGATTGTTAAAATTAGAAGTTGGAGCTCCAAAAGCAATCCAAAACTGGGTTGAATAACATTTTCAATAGTGAATTTTTATAATTAGCGGTCATAAAAGGAGTAAATATGAGTGAATATTACCTATATTGTTAGTGAGTTCAAATTTTTTTTTTTTCCGATGCACCCCAATAATGACAACAAAAAATATAGTGTGTTAAATATGAAATGCACGGGTGAAAAGAACGAAACAAGAAAAAAGGATACTAATTTGGAAAAAAAATGAAAATTCTCCTACTCTACATTATGAAGTAAGTGCTCAGCTTATTTAATTTAGCAGATTTTGAATAGCTAAAATTCTATTTAAAAAAAAAAAAAAAAAAAAAAAAGGAACAAGATGAGATTGCAGATTTCTTTTGTTAGGGTTGAGAAACATAGGTTTTCTGACAGCCTTTAATGAAAAGGTTGTCTATCTTGGAATATCTCTCTACATCTCCACTCCACTACTTTTATTATTCTCTACTTATCCTTTCACTCTTCCTTGTCATTTCTCTGTAAAGTGGATGGGATATTATAAGTCTTTATTGTTGTCCCATAATTCAATTTTTTCCACAAAATTTAAAAGAGTAACAACAAACAGAATTTATGTAATTGAACACTTGACCCGTTCTCGAACGGAGACAGAAAAGATAATTCACGTCTATGTCACTAACCGGGATGAAACCAACGTACAAACTACAGAGAGTATTTTATATAAGAAGATATAAGACATATACGAAAAAACTTGACTTATACAAAAGGAGTCCACAAAATACACGTAGAAAGGTTACAAAAATTTCAAAGTCGCACCTGAAGATAATCCATATCTATGTCACTAAACGAAAAGAAACCAAATCACAAAAACTACTTTTATATAAAGAGAACAAAGATGATAACCAAATTTACTATTCCACATGAAACGTATATTAAGCCACTTAAAAAAAGCTATTTTGTACGTAATTAAAAGTTACTTTTTTAAAAGTAAGCCAAACATGCTACTAAAAATTTGATTTCTCAACCAAGAACTTCACTATTGCCAACGTGTGATCACAAGCTCCGGTTTGCATGTTTGAGAGTGTTGAAATTATATTTGAAGTATTTATAAATTGTGAATCCTATTAAATGTGTAGATAATAGGTGAATAGTAACTTATGAATCCTACAAAATGTGTGGATAAAAATTATATTTAATCAATTTGACCAACTTAAATTATAATTTAAACTTAATCAAACAATCACTCATAAATTTCCAAAAGGGACCAAAAAAGGTCATTGTTTGCATTTGCCTAACTACTAATTATACAGCAAGTTATAGGTTTGTTTTTTTTAAGTGACTTTTGGATTCCAGCTAATCTTCTGCATATATTTCTTCTTAATTCTTAATCAACCAGATGAATTTGAGAGACAATTTGTCCCCACTAACAGCTGGTTACAGATAAGAATCCAATCCTCTACAAGTCACTCGATGTATGGTTAAAATGTTCTTATTACAAGGTCCCACATTCAAATTCTTCCATGAATGTGACTTTTGTGGGAGAAATTGTTGGATTATGTGGAGTTTGATTGTATTATACGTTTATGATCTTAACCGTAAGCAAGTACGAAAAAATTTGCTTATGATCTTAACCGTAAGCAAGTACAAAAAGATTTGTATTCTTCTTATAATGAAAATTTGAGACGACAAGTAAACATAGCTCTCACATTAAAAGGTAACTAATATTTTAAAAATCGATTGAAGCATTGACATGACAAACTTAAAAGGTCAGAGGTCAAAATCTTGAACAATCGTAAAAACAATCAAATAAATAAATACATAAAAAATAATTTTTAAAAAGAATAGAGAATATTACCGTTGATATCAGTTCTAGTTCACCCAATTTTCTGATAAACTAGACCAGATTTCTAACTGATTCCTCATTTCTTCTGGTCAAACCCGCCGATCTAATGTGGTTCTTGTAACATTGGTGTTGACCATTGTACCTTCGTGTGTGCTTCGTTCATTTTATTGCTCTCAATATTACTGGTTAAGGTACAATCTATAACATTAATAGTGGAATGTTAATTCTTGCTTCTTACTATAATCTACATTTCTCAACCACCTTATTGTCCACAAAGCAAAATGAAAATGTCACAATAGATAGTTGGAGCAGCAATCACACAGAAAAAATGAATGGAACAACAACGTAAGATTAATTCTTAATATCTTTTAGGAAATAGGTTACATGAGAAATTTCTGTCTCATCAAAACACACTTCTTACCTTGCTAAAAGCAAAAAAAAAAAGAAAAAAACATGTTACATTGGCCTTCTGAGTCTTTAACACCATATTGTGCAATATATTAGTTCTTGATTCTAAAATGGGAAGAGTAAAAATTCTTCAAAGAATCATTTGCCAAAACGATTATACATACAGAACAATAGTCGAGGAGAAATCGTTTTCTTTCTTGGAATTGATCATCAAATCTTTTCGAACTACGAGTTCTCAGTATATACAGAAGCCTCTCTCACTCGGGGCCTCAAATGAATATAGTTAACGACGCTGACAAATGTTGATCATTGCTCGACTTTCATCTGAGTTGTGGGGAGAATCCCTGCATTAGAGCCAAGAATCAGATACCTTATTTCTCAATATACATCTAATCTGTTATCCGTGCTAAAGATTACTAACCGTGAAAATTTTGTGTCTCGTTTTGGCCAAATCCCATCTGAACAAGGCTGTGGAGATCATCCTCCCAGAATGTTGAAACCTAAGAAACGAGCCGATCAGCATTCTTAAGTAATCGAACAAGAAATGAACTGAATGTTTTCATTTAACCGGAGTTGTACTTGTTTAATTACCTGAGAAACAGGTTCACTAACATTATCCAGAGGCGGCATTTGAATGCTTTGATTTCGACTGATAGGAGCATTGGGATGGTTTCCAGGAAAGGGCATTTCTGTTCCATTAGGAATGACATTATGCAAGTTTTGTCCTGGTTGAGATTGGAAAGGATAGGCATCTGATGTGTATAAGCTTTGAAGCAAAGATCCACGAGAACCGAACATCTGATATTGAAGAAGTTTGTAAAATCATTAACTACAGCAAAATTCAAGAGGCGAACGTTCTTGAACTGAAAAAAAATAAAACCCAAAATGTTTCTTACATCCTTGGACATCAGAGCTTCCACGTTGAAGTCCATTCTTGGATTTACAGTAGCCAATTTCATCGAAAGGAACTACGTGTTTAAACAACTTAAACATCAGCAAACTTTGTACATAGCAACTAAAATGGGAAACAAACTCGGGAGGAATCTTTGTACCTCGACTTGTCTTTGTAAAGACTGGACGTAGTTTATGATCTCATCAAGCATTACAGCCTTTCCAGTCACCTAAAAATTATCAAAAACAGAAGGTACATGTTCAGAATTTCACACATTTTTCTGGTAAAAGTCATGTAAATTTCTTTGCCTAAACTCCGCTTCTAATTGGCATTTCATCAAATACCTTATTGCAACCTGGAACAAGATCTTGTAGGACCTTCATCCTTTCGCTGATCTTCTCTCGTCGAACCTGTCCAAACAAAGATTGTCATAAAGGATACGATAACCAGAATCTTCAACAGCAAAAATTCTGTAATTTCTTACTCTTTCAGCTAGACTATGGGCATCTGTAGCCTGTCCCCTTCTAGCCCTAACATGAATATAGTCCTTTGGAGGCTCAGGAGGCTTTACATTTTCCTTAGATTGTTTCTGATTTCCATCTCCAATGGCTTTATCAAATTCATTTGCACCTGCCTTTTTTGCAGCATCTTTTTCAATTGAACTTTCATCATCTGACTTGCTTCTTTTTGCATTTGATTCACTGTTTTCTGATGCAACCTGCATTGATTGAATCAAGTGTTAATCTACTTTGATTTCCAAAATCAGGAATTAAAAACCCACAACTTCTAAAAGGATTTAGCTTACATTGGCATCTTTGGCAGGGATTTCTTTAGCCTTTCCCCTCGGAACTGATTTCCTCTTTCTTGAATTTGAATTATTTTGGCCTTTCATGCCATTTTCCCCAACTGGGATCTGCTCGGAAACCGAAGAATTCTCCCTGGAATCCCCAAATTCTGTTTTTTCTGGGGTCGAAGACCTCGAAAACCTGCCAAATCTTCTATCAGAAGCTGAAATTCCTTCTTGAACTGGGAGTACATTCTTGTTTTCTTGAACTCCCATTGGAGATCCAGAAATCTTCATGGACTGATTACTCGAAACTCTTGAGAGATTACCAGAATCCAGTTTAGGCACCAATCTATGAGGCAATTCAGAATCATTATTCAACCCAAGTTTAGCAAAACAAGAGAGTCTTGCAGCCCTTTCCACGAATCCTGGATCGGTCGAAAATGGTGCAAAAGTTGGGAAATTTGGCAAATTATTTCCAGGGATTTGCAAATTCCCCCGGATTTGATTATCCATCATTTTCAGATTAATCTTTGGAGGAGAATTGAGTGGGGTGCTATAGCATGAAGTATTAGCACTTGTGTTTCCAGGCTGAGGGGAAATTTCCCCTGAATTGCATATGCTTCCTAGTCTACCAATCAGTTCCCTTATCACAATATTCTCTCCGCCGTTGTTGCCGGAGCCGGTAGCATTCGAAGCAACCGGAGAAGAAACCATTGAACTCAATGCAGATTCAAAGGGATCATTTTGATCCATTGAATTTTCCCAGCTGGGATTACAGAAAAAATTCTGAAACTGCTCTGACCCACAATTCAGAAACATATTTTCCTTCTCCATTTTCAATTTTTTTGTGCAGAATTCAGTAAAGGAACCAAGAAATCTTTCAAGGGATAAGATAATTTTCCAAAGTGGAGTAGTGCACTACTTTTGGAACAAATAAGAAAACAAAAAGTGAAACAAAAGCTGAAGCTGGAAGGAAAAAAGGTAACAGAAGATGGTTATGATGAGAAGGAAAAAAGCGGAGAGGAAGGAAAAGGAGAGGGAAAAGTGAGAGGAAAATGGAGGAAAGTGAATAGGAAGCAAGAAAGAAAGATAAAGAAAAGAACAATGTCTGTTCGACCTTTTTTAATATTTGTGCAGTAATAATACGCACAAATCCAAGTCCGTAATAGGCGGGTGGAGGGGGTGTAATGCCGGGCCTTCAACGTCAAACTAGCTCATGGGGGGTGGGGTGGGGTGGGGTGGGGTGGCGGTGGGGGTGGCTAGCTTTGCTTCCACTGGCAGTCTGGCACACAACTCTGTTAAACTGGCATTGTTTGTCCTATGGTGGATACATCAATGATTAATGCATAGTTAAAAATGGTGGGCAAAGTATACCATTGGCTATTGTTTTTTCACCATGTTTCTACGTGTAAACACACACACACACACACACACACATATAGAGAGAGAGAGAGAGAGAGAGAGAGAGAGAGAGAGAGAGAGAGAGAGAGAGAGAGAGAGAGAGAGACAAGACTGGGTTGGGTGGGATTGGGGGGTGAGTTTTGTTATGGGTTAGGTGATAATGTGGAGTAGACATAAATAAAGTCATTTTCTTGTTTTAATATTTACATAAATTGTTTTACTGCCTATTGTGTGGTGCTTCTTTTTCTAAAGATTTTTAAAAACAAAAGGACAAATTTAGATGGGTATTTTTCAGTAGAGTGATAAGAAATGGGAATCTAAGGGGTTTGGAATGACCCACAAAAATCAAAAATTTGATTCTCCCAAATAAGCAGAGGAAAAAAAAGAAGAAGAGATTTTGATCATATTCATGATACTTGACAATCATGAAGTTGAAAGGATAAGAGTATGTTTGGGAGTGTTTATAAGTACTTATAAGTTGATTAAATATTATATTTATTTACATATTTCGTAAGAATTTGTAATTTTAATCCACATATTCCGTAGACCACTACTTATAATCATGGGCAGAATTAAGGGGAGCGGGACTAGGCTATATAGCCGGGTCCCGCTCAAGAAAATATCATTTTTTATAGTGTAAAAAAAATTGGTATAAATTTTTTTTTCAGTAGCAGCTGGTCTCTAAAAATTTCTAGTTCCGTCCCTACTTATAATCTACAAATTTTTTTACTAAACAATTAATTTTTTATGGATGTTACCTTTAGTCTCCCCTTTGTGTTAAAGATGAAAATATTTTCTGACAGATTGAAAAAATTGATCAATGAAAACTATTTTTTGAACAAAGAAAAATATGTCAATTTAAAGGAATTTTTTTTTCTCATTTTACGTATAGAAAAACCCAATTATCACTAAAGTTGCTAAGTTTGATCTTCGGGTGGCAACTTTGTTAGCCAGGTGGATATTTCGCGTGCCATGTGACTGTGAACATTAGTAGGGCTTCACGGTTGAAGATAGAGTGACTGATTTGAAACGTAAAATAAAATTTAGTGTCTAAATTGATTGTTTATAAAGTTGAGCCGCGAAATCAAAACACAAATATAAGTTTAAGTGATAAACTGGATTTGTTACCCATGATTATTGATGGGTCGTTGATGATTATTTAGTAATTATTAACCATTATTAGTTGATAGTCAAAAACTACCAGTCAATTCTCGATTAAAAGTGTATTGTCGAAATTTTTTGATCAGGTCGACTGATGGTCATGACCACCAGACAACCACTTACGAAAAATATTTTCAAATAAAAATCGTTTATCAACCCCAGTGAACTTTAATGCCCGGCCCAATACAAACCCTGTAAAAAGTATATGGAATTTCATCACTTTTTCTCAATTTTAATGACTATATAGTGAATGTTAGATAAATATACATGAGTCTCCAAAGGAAAAAATAAAATAAAAATGAAAATAAATAAATTATACATACGTGTGATTAAAACTTAAAAATAAGATGGACTCGAATTTGGATCTGTAGGGGACTGATCCAATCCACTAACGCATTCAGGCCCAGATTTCAACATGACTTGGAGCAAATTTTAGGCCCATGGAGATCTTTCAAAAATGGCAATAAAACTTTAATTTGGTTAATTTTCAAAATTCTTCAGGAGTCTTCATGACAAACCAATGTACTTAGGTATATTGGTTTGAATGACAAAGTATTTCTTCGTATCCTTTAATTCACATCTATCGGGAAGGGTCGAGGAACCATCTTACCATTTATTTTTCTATATTTTATCGCTTGTCATCAACAAATTCAATCATAACAATGAATGTAATATGCTTTAAACTAAAATAGCGTAGATTTTTTTTTCTTAAGAAGAGTTTTAGATTTCGGATTTCCATTAACCGCCACCGTCCTCTCTTGAACATCATAAATTCTTAAAAAATATAATTTGAATTGCAATTAATTATACCTGCACAAAGCAACAAACTTTAAATTGGTCAAGAAAAGATGGCACAATTATGTCATCAAATTTCATAGTTATTCCAATTTTATTTTATACTAATTTAAATATTAAAGCGCGACTACTGTTATTTATGGGACTAAGGGCATGTTCGATGTAGTTTTTTTTGGAAAAAAATAAATTTTTTTGGGTACTTTATTGACTTTTTAAACTTTTTGTAGTGTAAAAAAGTTGAAAAGTCAAAAATTGTAGGCAAAAAAATAGATTTTTTTTGAAAAAAAAAAATGGCTACCGAACATGCCCTAAGAAAAAAGCGCTAATATATATGCAATATATTAACTGTGAACAATGTAGGTCTGCTATAAAAGCCTGCCAGTCAAAAAGTCCTTGAGAATGAGAAAGTCTACCAAAAGACTCATATTGCCGAATTGAGGGAACTCGGTTGGTACCAGGTTCTAAAAGAATTTTTTTCGAGCGAGCAGTATTTTTATCTTTTTGGGTTGCATACTCAAGGCAATGTAGTTTGTAGATTGAGATGGATTGATCTTCGCTATCATGTCTCCTCTTTGTACGAGTTGATGTTGTTGCAGTGTTTAATATGAGTTTTCTCCTGTACCATACAATTTTGAGGTTCCCATCGATCAACTAGAGAGATTTCAACCACTGAACGTATTTATGCTCCATTTTGATTGAGTGCTATTTCTAATGATAAATATATTTTGGAATCTTTGCAATTAATATTGAGAAAAATTGATGAATTAAAAGTATAATTTGTCTCTCACTCCAAAAAAAAAAAAAAAAGTAAAATATGTCTCTTTAATAATGCCCCCCCTGGGAATAGTCTCCTCCTTCCAATTACCCATTCTCATGCATTAAATAAGCATATGGGCGGCAGCGCATGCTTCAACATACATGTTTAGGCATTCGTACAAGTTAACCAACACCTATTTTAAATTGTAAATCTTGAAAAAAAAATTCTACATCTCAACTTGAAATGTTCGACTACATACAATGTGACATAGTCGATCAACTTATTGACAAAATACAAAATAACAAACTCATTGAAAAAAGTAAATAATCGAATTTTGAACTAGTAATTTGTTGAAACGCCAATTGAACATTATCCTACTTCAAGAATTACAACAACCCCACCCTTCACCCCTACTCGCAACTCTCAAAGTCAATGTTGAAACTAAGTTCTAACAAAGTATATAGCTATTCGTGTGCTTCACCATTGTATATTGTTTTGATAGCACTCCTCAAGCTTTTAACATTTCTAGGATTTACCCATATTTTCAAAATTCTACTGAAATAAAAATATTTAGATGTATCGAATTGATATCAAAATTCACTTGAAATTCGTTATGCTAGATTAAAAGAAATCATGAGACGCATAGTATTCTGAGAGCTCCTCAAATTTTAACATTAATGAGATTTACCCATGTTTTGAAAGATCTACGGAAGTAAAAAATATTTAGATTTATCGAATTGATATCAAAATTCAGTTACATTTTGAAATTCGTGATGCTAGAATAAAAAAATTTCTATCACTATATAATGTTTTGATATCGCTCCTCAAAATTTAATGGGATTTGTCAGTATTTTAGAAGTTCTGCAGAGATAAAAATATTTAGATGTATCGAATTCATATCGAAAATTTAATTACATTTTGAAATTGGTAATGTTAGAATAATATAAATCATGCGACACGTTCACCTCCGCGGCCATCCCTACCCGCCAACCCCATCCCACCAATTGGCCATTTGTCCCCCTTTAAAGCACGAGTTTTTTAAGTTTCAAACTTCAAAGATAGGCCACTTTGTCGGCAAAGAATACCATTAATATCTTTCACATTGTAAACAAATAAAAAAATAAAAATAAAAATAAAAATAAAATAAAGAAGGCTCAATAAATACTACAAACCATATTGATCTAACGTGACATTCAATCATTGAAACACACAAACATATGCAACTTCCTTTATTTGACCAAATTAATATATGCCTAGGGACACCTGTCACATTCTTATAGGGCAATATGCACAGTAATCGAGGTAACCATTATTTACTGACACATTTTTTATAAATAATAATTTTATGTTTTGTTTTTTAGAATAATTTTGACAGAAAAAATAAGAAGTCTCCTCCAATTAAAGCCTGGAAGGAATCATTTAATTATTAATGTGTATTTAATTATTAATTATTTGATATAACTTTTGTTAGAGGAACAGTATTGTCAGAATTTTATTGCTTAATATTTATTTAATTATGTTAAATGAATATTAAAAGGAAAGTCATTGTTTGCTTTTGTTATGAGAGAATAATTATGTATTGACTGAATTTTTTTAATTTGGGTTTGAAAATAATTCATAAAACTTGGATCAAGGTTTACTTGGGAAGAAAGATTTAAGCTGGGATTTTTAAAAAATCTTCAAGTAATAATTTTTTTTTTTAAACTTCTATGCTAAGAAATACTTTGTCGAAATTCCAAAATTATACATCAATTAGTCAGATACCCAATCAGAGAGCTGAAAATTTTAATTTGAGGTAAAAAATCTACAAAAAAAGTTGCTCACCTAAAACAGTAGTGGTCCACTAGGGTCGTGGGTTGGTGGCAACTTCAGCAGTGGACAACGACTGGCGAGAATCGAGAAGAAGATGGAGAAAAAGATGGCAAACTCAGATTCCCAATCTACTAATACATTTTCTAGGACTTGTTAGATTTTCGATTGATAGAGACAAGCTACAAAATTTTATACAATATAAACTAACATGAAGCAGTGAGTTGGCCGTTGATGGTGGATTGACCAGCGGTGGCGTGGCGAGGCGAGTTTCGAGAGAGACTTGGGTTGGTGCGTGTGCATGCGTGAGTTCTCTGCCTTTGCGTGCGAGTTGTGGTGTCTGATTTTTTTATTTTTTTATTTTTTAGATTTTTGAGTCAGTTTGTCTTATCTAAGCCGATTAAAAATGACATTTTTCCTACCTGAACCCAATCTAAACAAGGTAAAAAATCGACCCCAATCGATCAATTTGGGTCAGGTCAGCCAATTTGAATCGATTTTTTGTCCACCCCTACTTGTGAGTCTTGCAATTGCAACATTATCTTTGTGTTCCGTTTCCAATTCCATGTCATGAAGACAATAAGAGAGAAGAGCCATGAATTATAAGTGCACATGCACACACATACATTGTGCTAAAAAAATATAATTATTATGAAAATCAATTCTTAAATAATTAAAGTGAAAAGTAAATATCTCGTTTTCCTCTGTTGAGATTCAAACTTTAATAATAAATCAAACTTAAAAAAAAATCGATACAATAAAAATTCCATAATTTATCTCTTTTACTGTGCAAATAATTGGCAAACTATATTAAAAAAAAAAAAATTGTCATATTAAATGTTACCCATACAATATTTTCATTTTTGTTGACGTTTGACTATTTTGATTTATTGCTCAATGCTCATAGACTCATAGTACACAGATCTGTTTAGAAATCTGTGTGCATGAAGTTATCAATGACGTCATTATTTTACTCGGATTTAATAAAATAATTTTTTAAGTATAAAGGAACAAGGGATCTCTACCGTTTTAGCATAAGGGAAACTGACACAAATAGCATTAATGCAACGAAAAAATGATTTTTGGATAGGGTGGTTACATTTGTCAATAAATGAGTTACATTTTCATTATATCAAGGGAAATTGGTGCAAATAATCTCTAAAAAAATAAATGTTTAAAAATATTTAAGATTTGTTTGTACTTTTGAAAATGTTAAAGTTTCAATTGTAATTTTTTTATTGTATTTTTTTTTATCATTTTAATTTATTTAAGTCAGGAGCAAAATTGTCAAAAAACAAAATCATTTGGAGACCATCTCTACGAATAAATAGAAAAATGGAGATGATATCTACTAAAAAAATTAAATGGAGATAATATTGTTACAAATCTAAAAGAATTAGGACGATTAATGTAATTACCATATAATAAATTGTTTTGTATATTTTACAAACTATTATAAAGTAATTAAAATTTAAGTTCATAATTATTAACAATTATGAAATATGTTAAATAATTTTTTTATTATTAAGTAATTATATTGTTTAAAATTTAAAATTTAAAATTTTATTTTATCGTTACAACATAAAATGAAAAATAACTTTGTTACAAACTTGATGCTCAAATATTTTTATTTAATTGAACTAATCGTTTGTTAACTACAAATATTAGATCTTCAATTGTATTCTTAATATTTTAATTTATCGTTTTACTATCGTTCAAAAATAAACAACACATAATGAGTAAATTAATTTTTATTAGTATTTTATTGTTAAAAATAATAATAATAATAAGATTGGTTCAATATCATAAAATTATTCATGTGTTTCTTAAAGCACAATAATTTTTTATTCTTCTCTTATGAAAAATTTAATGACATAACTATAATGATATATTTAACATGCTATATTAAATATTATTTAATAAATATATCGGACTCATTTGCACATTTTGTAAAAGTTAGGAATCCAATTATAATCTTCTCTAATTAATACTAAGGTTATATTTGTATTTTTCATCAAATAAAGATCAACTGCGCACAAAACATATAGGTTAGGAGCTTTTGTGCCAAAAAACAAATGTTATGGACCATTTCTGCACTGAAGGCAAAGATTATGGACCACTTGCACCAATTTCCCTTGTATAAAACTTTTCTAACATTTATTCATTATCACATTTATTTATTTTTCATTTTTTTTAGAGTAAATTCAGGGTCGGATATTGTTGTTGCACTTATGGGTTCTAAAGTCATATGGCCAACACTTAATTCAATTAAAGTCACTTTTTAGCCCTCAAAGGCCAACATACCCCTAAATTTTTTTAAAAAGTGCTAATTCAATTATATTGTTTTTATTATGATATTGTTTCCTATTATACTGTTTTTGTATGATATTGTTTTGTATGATACTATTTTTATTTATGATACTGTTTTATCTATGATACTATTTCGTTTAGATAATGTGCATTGGTATATTTATACCA
Source organism: Forsythia viridissima (assembly GCA_030279155.1). Classification (NCBI taxonomy): domain Eukaryota; kingdom Viridiplantae; phylum Streptophyta; class Magnoliopsida; order Lamiales; family Oleaceae; genus Forsythia; species Forsythia viridissima. The sequence continues at coordinate 8,391,121 of CM059036.1, forward strand.
TGTTTTTATCTTAGATACTATTTTATTATAATAATGTTTCAACATATGATACTGTTATTGAATACAAACAATATCAATGATCTTATACTGCTAATGGAACATTTTAAGAACAGTATCATTACTTCAACCATTAAAACATTTTGTACTTAATTTTATATATGGTGATTCTTTATTTATATAATGTGTTATATATAATACTGTATCATTACTTCAACCATTAAAAATATTTTGTACTTAGTTTTATATATGATACTGTTTTATTTATGTTTTTATATTTGATACTGTTTTATCATGAAAATGTTTCAACATGTGATACTGTTTCAATCTATGATAATGTTATTGAATGCAAACAGTATCAATAGTCTTATACTACTAATCGAACATTTTAAGAACAATATCATTACTTCTACCAGTAAAACATCTTTAATTAGTTATATCTATGATACTGTTTTATCTATGATATTTATACTATATTTTTATCTTTGATACTGTTTTATTACGATAATGTTTCAATCTATAATACTGTTATTTTATTGAGTTGTAGTTTGTTTATGTGATACTGTTTTATTAAAATACTTTCATATATGATAATAATATATTAAGATACAAATAATCTATGATACTGTTAAAACATGAAAAATTAAAGATTGTCATTTAAAGTTAAAGAGACAATTTCAAATGGTTAAAATTTATCATTGTTAGTGGCAAAACGACTTGTCTTGACTGGCTTATCGAGAGGATTTCGAAAACATATTATAATAGAAATTCTGAGAACGTATACGAATTCTATGTCCATTTCTGTTATGATATTGTTTTATGTGATATTGTTTTCTATAATACAGTATTAAACAACACATATGACTAACAACACAAAGAATAATCTAATTGCCAATATTTCATTAGAGCGTGCCCACATCAAACTTTTTCATTCATATATAAATTCAAACTGCTATTTACAGAGACAAATCATGGTAACTCTACATAAATTCATCAAACAAATCTTCCCTAATGTTTTCTATAATACAGTATCATCCTTACAGAAATTCAAGATGATATTTACAGCAACAAATCATGATAACTCTATAGAAATTCATCAAACAAATCATCTATACAGAAATTCAAGCTGCTATTTATATCAATAAATCATGGCCACGCTACTCCACTTATCATTACTTTACAATCTATTCATGGACATCACTCCACTCCACTTCTTTTATTCACTGTCGTTGTTGCTTCTTCTTCTTGTGTTTTCACGTAATGCCATTTTACCCTCCCTACATTTTGTATTTACAGTTACAAAATGCTGTTGTCAAATTTTCTGTTACTCACTTGCAGTCTCATTATTTCTAAATCGGGTGTCTTTGCTTGGTATCAACTATAGTCAAATTGCTAACAACCTCAATGATCTTGGATTCATTGGTGAAATCCATCGGTGCCACCAAGGTCAAGCTTTATAAAAGAAATCCAAACTGCATATCAGTTGTCGGAAGTCCAACAATGCTGCTCAGCTGCAACGGAGGAGGTTCTGGAGGTGGAAGAAGGCTGTTACTGCACTGTAGAAGAAGCACTCGCCGGAGATAGAGGAGATTTGTAGAGGTGGAATAAGCCGATTGAAAATATATATCACAGGGGTAATTTTGAGATTATTTTGTAATATTGCTGAAGAGTATGACTTAATCACAATTTTAAAAAATATTTTGACCTAATTTGGAACAAGTCATTTTTTTTTTAAATATCATTTTTATCATTAACATTTTATTAATTTGTACATCTTGTCCCTCATGATTAGAGTTGGCAAACGGGCCGGCCCAACTCGGATCTACCCACCAGAGCAGTCCAGTTTTGTGCGAGCCAAAAATATGCTGGCCCGGCCCAACCCAACCAATCACAGCACAGCACAGCACAGCACATTGGACCAACTCGGTCTTAATTTTATTTTTTATATTTTTTTAAATAATTTTTTTATACATTCTAATACATTGCATCAAATACAATCTTAGTTGTCATGTTCAAATTGACTTACCAAATTACGTCAATAATAAAGAGTATTGATCATTAATACATCCACACACACAAGACACAATCTGATATAGAATTAATATTGGTAATTTTTCAAGAACTAAATGAGCCAAATTAAAGCCAGCTTTTTTTTCTAAATTTTTCAAGCCTAGTAGCATGAAACACATTAATCCTTCTTAATTAACTCCACATGCTAATAAATAATGCAATTGCACATGCTGGATATATATATATATATATATATATATATATATATATATATATATATATATATATATATATATATATATATTGAAATTTAGAGAGATTAATTTATAAAATTGAGACTCTTATGTATTAATCAATAGATAAACATCAATTTTCTTTCAGAATAATAATTTTTTTGGTTACATTTTTTCTAAAACATAAATAGTAAAAGAATGCTAGTTTTATTGTTTTGAGATATAAACATGTTTAGCTTAAATTAAAAAGTTTACTTATAAGTAATTTTAAAATAAATAATTTACTTGTCACACCAAGCATAATTTGTATTAAAATTTGAATTAAACTAAATTTTAATTAAATATAAAAAATTTTATGTTGAAATTTGGGATTTCTGGAGTAATTATTCAAAAAAAAAGACAATTTAAGTTGAAAACTTGGACTTATGCCATTTTAGATTGATATTATTATTTAGATTATATATTTTCCACTATTCACAAAATGAGTGATTAGTGTCAATGACCAAAATAAATAAATTGTAGGACAGCATGTCTAGCCCGGTGGGCTAGACGGGCCGGGCCATGTAGGCCCGGTCCCAACCCAAAAGTTGGGTTATATGGGTCGGCCAACAGGCCAAGCCGGTTTTGCCACCTCTCCTCATAATAGTTTTCGTTCAAAAATATTGTTAATAGAGCAAAAATAGTTATCTTTCAATTGTATTTTTATATGAGTTCAAAGAAATAACAAATACAAAATTGTGACTAAATATATATCACCTCATTTTAAAGTATGCTAACAGAATTTTTAGACGAAAGTCGTCATTAGACACAAGATGTATTAATTAATGAAAAATTGAATATAAAAATACGGTGAAAAAAAATTGAAGATATAAGTATGATAATGAATAAAAATTATGGACTTTTTGTGCAATTAAAAATGCTAAGTTGATGATATAATAGTGATATAGTGTATCACTGTATCTTTATAACTGTAGAACTTGTGTTCGTGACTGAAAAATAAAGAGGCAACACAAATGTTTTTGACCTCATTTAGTGCTCTTTGTGTAAGTTCTGCGTTAAAGAAATTAGCACAAGATAAACAGAACTGCTGATAAATTTGGGTCACAATATGAATTTGGGTCTACGATAAAAACCATTCGGCCCAAATAAAGGACTGGGATCCAGGTCAGAAGCCCAACCCAAATTTCGTCGTACATAAACTATTCTTCAGTTCCAGCTTTCAACTTTACGAATACTTTCCACTTGCAAACAACCCTGAAGCTCAAAAATGGCCCCCAAAGTTCTAATGGTAAGGGAATTTAAAAATTTATCAAAACTTCTTACTTAATTTCAAGAACTTTTGTAATTTGATTTTGTTTTGGTGCTATTTTTCCAACTTGTATATATGTATGTATGATGTATGTATATATGGTGTTTGTGAATATTAGGTAGCAGAGAAGCCAAGCATTGCTCTCTCAATTGCGTCAGTACTCTCTGGCGGTCAAGTATGTTCTTCCTTTCTGTCAATTTATTACTGTTTTCAGTTGTAATGCCCTAAGCATTTCTGGTATTATTAGAAGGCTGCTTTGTTCTTATTTGCTTTCAACATTTCTAAGGAAATTAAAACAGAAGAATAGTGCGTTTGCAATTGATTCTACTATTTGATGCAAAAACATGGTATTTTTGGAGCTGTTTTAATGTGGGAAAGAGATGGGAAAATGAAATGATGGGTTGTATATGGTTATCAGAGCATCTCCAATACAACAATGTCAATGTCAAGACATAATGTCTAGTACTTTTTTTGAAAAATGGCCAAAAAGTGCTTATGTGGCACAATTAATGCTAGAAGGTGTCTAGCACAATGTCTAATTCTAGACATTGTTCTTGACAATGTCCATCATTAATTTAATAATAACTATCCAATCAATACATTTCTCTCTCTTTCTTTTTTCTAAAAAACTAATAATAATTTGCCATATTTGCACAATGAACATTGTTGCATTGGAGAAGTTTTTTGATATAATGTCAATGTCTTTTGCCACATATACATATTAGACATTGTTGCATTGAAGATGCTCTCAGTTTCTCTTTTATGTCTTTACTTGGGTACCGCCACCACTTCATGATATTCGAAAAGACATGTCTTTCTTCATTTTGTGAGCTATAAGTTGCGGTTTGGATAGGCTTGTTAATTTTTTTGATAGTGAAAGTATAAATGGTGCGACTTGGATATGGGACCATAGCTAAGATGAATATGACCTTGACACTAGTTTAAGGCACCTGTTCCTGGTAGCTTACAATAAGGTGTGCTAGAGTTGTTAACTTGTTATTGGTGGCCTTAGGGGTGTCAATGAGTCCTCTTGAACTGAGCTTCCGGCTTCATATCGTAAACAAGTCTACAAACTGGGTTTGGACGATCCTGATCCTGAGCATCTCAAGTCTAGAATGCAGGGGTGGATCCAGAAAATTATGTTGGACCGAGTTGAAATTGAAAATAAGTCAAGTACAATAACCAAAAAAATCTAATTACTACTGAAGTTGTATCCGTCGAGCTTTAACAACATAAAACTCATCTATAATAGAATCTACATCTATTTTTTCGGCAAATTCTTGTTCAATTTAGAGTGTCATATAATCCGCAAGAAACTCATTATCCATTCTGTTACGAATTGCTATCTTCACACGTTTTATTGTCGAAATAGCTCGTTCAGTAGTCGTCGTAGATGCAAGTAGTGTCAGTACAAGACGAATCAATCTAATTAGTATAATGTAACTCTCTGACTTTCTACTTGCAATCAAGAGCTTGCATAATTTAAAAAGTGAAAGCACTTGAAATTGAGGATCGTGGATTACATCATACTGATAATGTTGCTACTTATACCTAAAGAATAAACATCTTGATGTGTAAAATCACCAGGATAGAACTTTCCTGCAAACTTGCAAATATCATCCTTATTAAATGATTCAAAAGAATTTCGAGGATCCAAAGCAATAGTTAAAGAGATAAGTTCTGCTAATAGCTCATTAAATCTTATATTTAACTCTATCAACTGAAAATTTATTACTTCATTAGAGACATTGAAGTGGTAATGATGCTCAAGTGTAACTTGGCACAAGAACGAACATTTTTATAAAAAAGAATTTAGATAAGGTATATTAACATCATTTCTTGAGCAAAATATTTTCACTTAATGAAGAAATTCTTCCCAACCATCTTCTCTTAATTTTTGAAGGATAGCTTTTGTGGCGGAGACAAACTTGATAGCAGCCGGGATGTCTTGAGATCTTTTTTGAAGAACTTGACAAAGAACATTGCTGATTCTCAAAATTTTATGCATTAAATACAAGAAAAACACAAATTCAAAGTTTGTAATAGTTTTAAGAACCCCATGAACTTCAACCCGAGATCTTCCATTTGGAGAATGTACAATAAGATATTCAAGCACCTTGCAAGTTGCAGTATACATTCGTATTAAGCTCTTTACTGATTCATAGTGTGAACTCCAACGAGTAGAGCCTGATTTTTGCAAATTACCAATCTGATTGATCGCACTTCTAGATTTTTGTTTTCCACTAGCTAACATATCCTCAAGCTCACTTATTTGAGCAGTTTGCAACACATTAATACGTTTAGGAAAAGAATTAATAATATTAACAATACTATCCAAATGAGAAAAGAATTTTCAAATACAAATCACATCCTTGGCTGCAAAAACTAATGTTAGTTGTAGTCAGTGGGCAAAACAATGAATGTAGTACGCATATGGACATTCTTTAAGAAATAATGTTTGAAGTCCGTTCCACGTACCACGCATATTACTAGCACCATTATATCCTTGTCCTCTCATTTTTTGAACTTGAAGGTTGTGACGAACAAGAACATCGCATATCTCGTTTTTTAGATTCAAGGATGTGGTGTCACTTACGCTTTTGATTGTAAAAAAATGTTCTATTAAAATACCATCAACGTTCACAAACCGCAAGATAATGGTCATTTACTCTTTTTTAAATTTGTTTTGCGCTTCATCGACAAGAATACAAAAGAAAATTTTTCCAATCTCATCACGAATCATTTGCTTAACTCTATTGGCCATGATGTGCACAATTTTTTTCTGAACATTTGGACTAGTGTATTTGGCATTTTTAAGAGTTTTATCCAATACAACTTCTCCAATTTCTATTCATTTTTGCAAAAGCTTTTACCATTTTAATAAAATTCCCAGGTTCAATAAAGATGAAGATTCATCATGACTTTGAAAGCATAACCTTGAAGTGTTAGCCACTGAACAATTAGAATTGTAGTATTTAAACACAAACGATTTTTAAGAACGTTATGGTGTGCATCACTTTATTAATATGTCCTGGCGGTCTTATTAAATCTTCAGCTCGTTTCTCACACATATGATGGAATGATGAAGGAGTCGAACCTATGTGAGTGAGAAATGCACATTTGTCTCTTTAGTTTACCCTTTTCTAATTGTTAAATCCATCTGTCACCAATGTCGAACTATTGAATGGATTACCATCATTCAGAAATAAAAAACAGTAAAAACAATATGCCTTATCTGTTGAAGGCAAATACTCCAACTACCGAAACTACCTAAACTATTTTTTTTTAAAACCGACGATTCTGATTTCCAAATATTGACTTTGGATAATCCAAAAGTATTGGTTGATAAGGCCCGGGTTGTAGATATGTTCGTCTAATCTCATCTTGTAAATTAATCGGATGTTCACTATTATGCTTCCTTTTCCCCAGATCCCTTTCTATCCAAGTAGATGGTTGCACGCCAGGCTGTGAAGATGAAGAGTGTTTAGTTTCAAGAGATAAATTTGGAAGAAGTTGAACAATAGGGATTGAAGTATCTTCGCCAACTTCAACACAATGTGTACTTGTAGTAGATTCATCTATCTTTTTAAAGAAGAAGAATAATGTTTTTCCCTTCTTGGCACAAGGTTGATGATGATCCATTTTTAATTCTAGAAACACAAATACAAATAATTTAAATTTAAACAAATGCTTTAGTTAATATTGGTTTAGAAATTTTATCAAACATATGAAACTCAAATGAATTAAACAATTCATCATTATATGGTTACTGGTTACAAACCAGATGAATTAAACTACGAGTTCAAATTAAACATTCAAAATTAAACAAGTTGATCACTTTGCCTAATTAAACATTCAAAATTAAAACTTGCCTGACGTGATCAATGGTGAAAATGCTACACAAGACAATATACTTTCGAGTGTCTAATTAATCCAATGTTTGCGCTTGAGTATACTAAAATAGGAATGGATTAAAAAAAAAAAACTAATTAATAAATATAAGTGAAACTCATAACAAAAATCCATAAAAATTAATAAGTTGATCTTCACTGTATCCATTATCCAATACCATCCCATGAGACCCTCAGAAAATCCACTTAATCCATGCATCAAAAACATTAAATTTATGATGTCTTGAACCCAAAATAAGTTTCAGAAAATCTATGGACAAAAAAAGCGAGAAAAAAAGTCATAAATTTAAAAAACCTAAAAAGCCACTAAGAAAAAGCATAAGAATTCGATCCAGTCTTTGCAGAAGCATGACCGGCTGATTGTCGAAGACCCGTTAATATTAAAATACACATTTTTTTTTCCATAAATAAATTCGTTAAAATGAAAAACAAATTTAAGAGGTTGAATAAAAGGGGTGGAAATTTGTGAGTTTTCTTGAGAAATCAAGAGACTTACCAATAGCAAAACTTTCACAAACACAAATTCAAACTCCAAAGCCAACAAAGTCAGTTCTAAACAACTAAACTAATTGTTGAACGAGTATGTTTTGGAAGAATTGGGAATTGTCAATTTGAGAATTAGGAATTTCAAAGGTGTTTGGGATTTAGGTTTTTTATGTGTGGGGATTGGGACCATTGGGTGAAACCGTGAAAGACAACCTCTGAAAGTAATAACTAATGGATTAATGGGTAATTGGGTTTAGAGTATAATGGGTAAAGACTAAAGAGACTGGGTTAAACTTTGGCCCATTTTACAAGTGGGCCCTCTATTAAAAATGTTGGGTTGTGGGCTAATTTTAATATGGGCCTAGCTAAAATTTGAATTTTTTTTTTTTACCTTGTCCAATAGCATATGGGCCAGGGCTGCACTGACCCCCCAATCAGCCCCTGCTAGAATGAGTAATTACTCTACTGGTTGTTGCTATTGTGCATTTGCCAAGACAATCTTTATTTTCCTCTCTTTCTTAACATTTGTTTATGCTACTAAACTGTTCATAAGATAAATTTAAATATAGTTGAAGATGTGATGGTGCATTTACTCATACCCCTTCCAAAAGTAACAAAACAAGAATGGTATTCGAGGAACTTTTATCCCTAACTGGGTTTATCCAGACCCAAAGCAATCATGTGGAGAATGGCTTCACACTCTCCTTATGATGGTTACATAACCACTCACGTGGTGAAGGTGGATATCTGCTATGTCTAGGATAATTTTTCTTGATGTGAAGATGCATCTGCTTCGGCTGTGTTGGGCAACATTGAACAGGGGGACCAAGAACTGGAATCAGAAGATTTCATTCAAATGTTATTGATATGTGACAAACTCAATTCTGTTCATTCTCATTCCATGTTTCCAAGCGCAATTTTAGTTCAACAAGAAAACCTCAAAAAGCCAAAGGTACAAAGGGTGTAGTTTGGCAGCCGATCTAGTCACTTGGTGTAAAGATGGTACACATTGCATGATGTGTTGATAGACTACCCAGCCAACCTCTGGTAGAAAATTATGACAACGGTACAAGCTGAGCCAATCCGAAAATTCTAGCTCATTGACCTTGACTTCAAATGTATTGAGATAATTTGATTAGGCACAAGGGTATAGTATCCTAAACAAAGATTTTTCAATTTCTCTTTCTTATTGATTTTCATTAGAGAAGTTGAAAGAATGTTCTCATTGATTTTCATTAGAGAAGTAGAAAGAATGTTTATAGTTGAAATAAATCATGCAACTCCTGTTGTGATTTTTTCTTCCTCTTGTTTTCTTCCACCAGTAGATATGTGGCAGTTCTGAATTCTACCGATAGTTTCAATTTAGTTTTGAATTCTCAATTGGTTATTGGTCAGGCATATTTATCTGTTCAGTACGTACATATTTGACTGAAGTCTTTGGGAAGGGTGCAAAGGTGAACCTGCTGCCTTTCATTCGTTTCTTTATTTAATTTGAAATGCATTCATGTTATCTGGTCCTTGAGTGTAAGTTGGTTTTTAAAAAGCACAGAAACAATTGCAAGAAACTGGTATAAAATGTCATACAAGCGGACTCACAATTTATTCACAAGATAGGATAGCTGGATAGGACAAGCCGAGGATGTAGTATGGAATAAACAAAAATAGTATGCATGTACATGCTTGAAGCCCTGCACCATGTATGCACAAATATTGTTTTCCCTCTTTCTCTATATGTACATATTGTTTATGTATATCTGTTATATATACATATTATTTTCTATTGTGGTAAAATTTATGTGCATCCAGTGAAAATTGTGAAATAAATATTGCTTATGACAATAGGAATTATCATTTTATCATTGATTTTATCTTTCACCACTCTTATGGAATTTCATAGTGCTCATTATTTCTTTGTTTTGCACAACTACACAATCCTTATCATGTTTTGGGAAAATTTTATTTAACCCATCGTAAAATATAATTTGAGTCATAGAGGTATTGAATATTGTTTATAAAGTGTCCCACTCGTGTTTGAAAATTTGAGTTCATTTTTTATATTGGGAGACATCTAAAGAGTGCCAGCCATGTGTCTGAGAGTGTCTTAATGATGTCGGCAGCCCACGTGTCCAGTATTCTTCTCGAGAGTGATTCTGCTTCTTGCAATGGTTCCGTTTCACCTGCCTTGTGGATTGACTTAAGCTCAATATCAGCTTGTTTATGTGCTCTAATTACCAATGAATTCTGAAAGGTACTTTGAGTAAAAGAGCTTATTTCATTGCAGATGTCAAGCCGGAGGGGTAGTACTGAGGTCCATGAGTTTGATGGAAATTTTTTGGGATTTTCTGCACAATATAAAGTGACCTCAGTGATTGGTCATGTTTTCAGGTTTTCAAGTTTCTTCTTAACTTCAAGGATATCTTTTTGGATATTTCTTGGTAGTCATAATGCGGAAACTGATATTCTCTGCTTTGTGATATGATAAATTCATAATGATAGTTAAAATAGCACCATTTTACATGTTCATCATGCCCATGAAAAGAAGGTGAGTAGAAAATGCATCGAAAATGCAAGATTGATAAAGAAATTGCAATGTTAAGCAAGAATACTCCTAAATACAAGGTTGATAAGGAATCCCATGTTAACAATTATATTGAGAAGGACTCCACGCAGAAAATACATTAGTTTTTAGTAGAAGCCTAAAAGAAGTTTAACACATATTGTACGAGCTGAAATTCATTAGATCTACTAATAAATCTTCAAATCACAGTCAAACCCTGACTAACTGAGGTATCAACCTCTGGGTCCACCACAGATGTACTTCAATCCATGAGCCTTGATTCCTTAGGGGAAACCTTGAAAGGGGTTGTTTCTGACAAGCTTTGTCGTTGTTGGAGCGAACAAATAAATGCCAAAATTTTACAAATAATTAAAGCCTCAAGGAGCTGAAGATGTTTTTATTGGAACTGATAATAAGCTGTACTCTAAAATCTTCATGTCCAAAATTAATGGACTGTTGTAGCTTGCCACATCCAGTGCATGAATACATGCTAGGTTGAACTGTAAAGCATTTTCTCTTTGAATATCACACATTACAGCTCTTGCATTTTACTCCTTTTTTTCAATAATTTCATTTTGTGTTTTAATGGTGTGTTATGATTTGTTATCTTAGAACTTTTGTCTTTAACACGATAGACATTGAAGTGTGTCAAACATTGTCTAGAACAGTCTAATATATTTGTTGAAGATATTACTGTCTAATATATTTGTTGAAGACAATATTTAAATGATATTACATGTGGCACTATTTAACCGTTTGAACTTTTAGATCAAATAGCTCAACATGTTATAAGAGCAGGCAAAAGTCTACCTAATTAAACGAAATTGTACATGTACAAGACTTTGATGAAAAAATAATCCCGCCTAAGGGGCATGTTGAAGATAATATTTAAATGATATACATGTGGCCCTATCTGACAGTTTAAGCTTTTACATCAAGTTGTTCAACAATATTTAATAATTAAGTGTTGTTAAGGGGTTTTGCCAAGAAGGGATTAAGTTATTTCGGAAAATATATTCAACCAGTTGATAATAGAAGCACGTAACAAGAACTAGAATTGTTGGAGAAGGAGGAGAAGAGATAGAGGGGAAAGAAAGAGAGAGAGGAGAATTAGAGCATTTTCAAGAGGCTCTTTAAACATTAGATTCTCTCTGTTTTAGAGATTTAATTCTTAAAATTATATTCCAAGAGATCCTCCAAATTAACTTTTTAAAATAGAGAGTGAGTTTGGTTCAAAGAATTTCAATTTTCAATTCTCATATGTTGACTAAATAAAATAGTATATACAAAATAAAATAGAGAAAAATAAGAAAAATTATATAATAATTAGGATGGAAGCGTGTCAAAATAAAATATAGAAAAAAATAATAAATACTTATTGGGAGAAGTAAAATGAAATGTTAAAAATAAAGAGGCTGTTGGACTACTTCAAATTTTTTTTAAAATTTATATATGTTGTTTAAAATACAAAAGATGCTCTTTATAAATAGATAGTCTATTGGAGATACTCTTAGAAAGAGAGCTGTATTTTTATTCGGTCCTCAAAAGTTGTCTAATACAATGAAAACCACTCTTACTTATAAATATCCCCTACAAAATATGGAAAACTACCTAATAATAATTATTAAAACAAAATAAGGAAAATTCATCTAAATATTTGTAAAATAATTCATATTCTAATCTAAGGCAAGTCTTCCATAAATAGTCCTCCAGTAATATCCCAAGGATCTCCATCACCTTTTACCTGCTAATATCCATTACAGTTGTTTCTTTATGCTTGCCTTAAAAATAATAAATGAATTGGAATGTTGACTATGAAGTTTTCTATATTTGAAAATGCAGCGTAGATTTTCCAGCAGCATATCAAAATTGGACTGACACAGATCCTCTGGATCTTTTTGATGCACCCATTGTTAAGTCAGAATCGAATCCAAAGGTCGGACCTTCTTCCATTTTCTAACCTTTTAATTCCATGCTCTTGATCTTGCGATTCGTTAAGAATGTGTACAATGTTAAATTAAGGTTCTCGTGTAGTTTGAAACATCAAAATTATGTGTATGCTGATGGTTTTAGCATAAAAACGTAGGCACAGCAAGCATTCAAAGAGTAATTGTATCTTTCTTCTTTTTCCTCTTTGCTGTCAAATTAGACGCTACCATATGAATTTTTACTCATATTTTTTGGTACCGTGAAAATTTTCTGGTATCTTTAAGAAAATTCCTACATGATGCACTTTCCAAATGTTCATCCATTATTGTATGAAGCTTCGAAACCTGATCAACTTTTAATCTTAGCGTATATTACAACCGTAGAAGAGCTAAAACTTTTGTTGTTTTGGTTACATACTTCAGTTTCCCTGAGTTTCAGACTGACAGAATCACTTACATTATTCTCATGTTATAGTTCTCAACTCTGCCTCATATTTGTTGCTTCAGTGCTCATAACCAGTTTACTTTTGGTTCAAAGTTCTCTCCATGGGGGGTAGATTAGAAGTCCTTACGGACACCAAGTGTCATGTAAGCTCTGGTGAATATGTTTGGAGAACCTGCCCCTCTGTGGCTCTAAAAATAGGTCAACAGTGTGAACTCAAACTATTATGAAAACTGGCTTTGTGCTACAATGTCTTTAGAGCTAATTTTGAATCTTCAACAGACACAATTTTTTTTCTTCTTCGTTTCTTTTCTATTTAACGAAGACAAATGCTGACAAGCTTCTGGAAACAAGGCTCATATTTGTAGGCATCTAAACCAAGAAGCTCGTGGTTTTGGGCACCTGGTATTATGGTTGGATTGTGATCGTGAAGGAGAAAATATATGCTTTGAAGGTACCTTTCTTACTGTAATGTAGTGAGTAGGATATAATGACCACAACCATAGAGTCACAAGCTCTACTAACGGCATTGTTGTTCTATTTGAACTTGGAATTTAATTTAGCATTACTATCCATAATCAGTGAATATTAAATATCATGTGTTATTCCATAACATGTGGAGGCAGATAAGAAAGGCTATTGATGCGAATCATTTGCACCAAAAGATCTGTGGAGAGAGAATTCAAAAAATTGAAAATGCTGAACTGGGCAGATCGAAAGAATATTAGCTATTTTAAATATATCAATTTCTGGATAGATTGAGCTGAGTTGTCCTGAAACAAGTTATCATCCTCAGTGAGTAGGGCAAGGTTTTCTTACATTGAGCTGAGTTTTTATTCTCGATATTTTAACAATAATTTGTTAGTTGTGCCGATCTTGTTTCATTTAATGGGAGATTGAAACTATATCTGCTATTTCGTTTGTGATTTTATTCATATATCTTCTCACTACAAGACCAATATCAGATTAATAATTATTACTCATCTTATATATGTAAGGTGCATAGATCAAATGGTGTTGATCTTATAGTCTCTTGTTGTCATATTGACTGCGTGTTGATGTGCACGAGAAACAGAAGCATTTGCTACAGCCAATTTTCAAATTTCTCCATCATTACATCTTAAGCTGATTTTTGTTATACACACACACACACACACACACACACACACACATATATATATATATATATATATATATATATATATATATATATTCATTCTTTTGATTGGTTGGTTTCAGTTATTGAGTGCACCGGGTTCCATGCAAAAGATGGCAAAAGAGTTTATCGTGCAAGATTTTCATCTGTAACTCAGAAAGATATTTTGAAGGCTATGAATAACCTTGTTGAACCTAACAAGAATGAGGCATTGGCAGTCGATGCCCGCCAAGAGATTGATTTAAAAGTAGGAGTCTCCTTCACACGGTTCCAGACTAGCTATTTCAATGGGAAATATGGAAACCTCGACTCAAGGGTTATCTCGTCAGTCTCTCTCTTGTTTAACCATTTTTTTACTGATTCCAGTTTCTTTCTGAAGGCAATGTCTTGAATATTTCAATTGAAGTTTCATAAGTTGGTTGGGAATCCTATCTTGATGAACTGAGGGTAAAGTACATGGTGATGGGTTTGCAATGCACAGTTTCTCTGATGTAATACCAAAACTTGAATCTGCGCCTAATTTCAACTCCTTTGCTCTCTAGTTATCAACCAAGTTCTCTTTTGTTTTAATGTGATCATGTTGCAGGTAGGGGCCTATATTAAATGTGCACATGCACTCCGATATTACATCATACAAAAACAACAAGAAGATACATCATATGTCTAATAAATTTGGATTTTTAATTAATGCAAGCTTATTGCAATCTGAAATTCTATACTAACCTGCTGGTTATCATACTCTCGACTGCTTCCTCCCTCGTACATAAGAAGAGCAAGACAATCTATTTCATTGGTTTCATGGAGTCGTATAATTGCTTTTTGTAGTCTGACAATGTATTATTAAACATCCATGTTGGTGCATACATTACTTATAAAATTATTATTTTTATTCTCATGGGTGACAATACTTCCATGTTTTGATATTCTGAACTGCTTTTCCCATAGGTAACTGACTTTTGATAAATTCCTTACTTGGTGGGTCTGCTTCTCTTTGTCAGTAAACTTGATTTCTAATTTCAGATATGGACCATGTCAGACTCCAACCCTTGGATTTTGTGTGCAACGACACCTACAAATTATAACTTTCAAGCCGGAAAAATTCTGGAAGTTGCATCCTTACATATTACACAAGGGCTATGAACTCAAATTAGAGTGGAATCGTAACAGGTTGTTTGACTTAGATGTGAGGTTCTCTATCTCTAATTTTCAAACTTGTTCTAATGTATGGGACCTAAACATGCTGATGTTACTTGTAATATATACTGATGACAGGTCACTGAAATGTTTCGAAACTTAATAAAAGAAGATGGGATTCTGAAAGTTATTGCCATATCAGAAAAACAGGAGTCCAAAAGTCGCCCTGCTGGTCTTAACACTGTGAATCTCCTGAAGGTGAGAGCGGACTGGGTTTTTTTCCTTAACTTTTCCTTTGGTCTGCTTCATTTATAACTTTTGGTCAAGGCGATTTGTATACTGCTACTCACTTCATTGGTTTCTTAAATCTCCTGAACTTTCCACTACAACTTAGAGATGCACAGACAAAAGGAAAAATGAAAACAAAAACCAGAACAAAAAGTTTCATATAATTTTTGAACTTTGAGTTGCAGGCTTTCAAATAAAATTATGACAAAATGAGTGTCAGCTAGAGATTAAACTTATATATGAGAAAAAGAACTAAATAAAAGCTCGAGTCATCCTGTGATTGTGTTTTTTGTGGTGAATCATTTTCACAATGAAGTGTAAGATGTTATTGGTTGTACCAAACAATAAACCAGGGCCTGCCAACTTCACCACTACCTGGATATATGAGGTTTTCTTATTTATTAATCTCGATCTTCTTAGCATAATCTGTTCCTTGTATCTTGTTATATTCTCAACAGTAGTGGAGTCATTTATCCCGACATAAGAAATATGAGTAATGAATAAAAAAACTTTTATTCCTAAAACTCACATTTTATTCTGAAGAGGATGTGATGCCCCCTTTATTTATGCTTCTTACTCTTTCCGCGTGGAAATAATTTTGAATTGCTTGATAAAAATGGTGAAAGCTTGTGTAACGACCGGGATTCCTTTAATCGGGATCTTACCCCCAGTCGTACTCATCCATACTGTCTACTTTGGGAGGGTTTGAACTCATCTTACCCTCTCACGGATTTCTTTCACGTCCCAACGATTCGAACCCAAGAGCTCTACCTTATGAGATACTTAAGTTGAATGTTGCGGTTGGGGTAAGATCCTGATTAGAGAAATCCCGATCGTTACAAAAAACGCACGACCGAGATCCCTACCAGCTCTACTCATACATACTTTCCGCTTTGGGAGAGCCTGAACTCATCTCACCCCCTCACGGATTTTTTTCACATTCCCAGCGATTCAAACTCAAGACCTCTACCTTATAAAGCACTTAAGTTGAATTCTGTGGCTGAGGTAAGATCTCGATTAGAGGGATTTCGGTCATTACAAAAAAAATGCGCCTTTTCTATAACGACTGGGATCCCTCTAATCGAGATCTTACCCCAGCCGTACTCATACATATTGTCCGTTTTAGGAGATCTTGAGCCCATCTTACCCCCTCATGGATTTCTTTTGCGTCCCCGCCAATTTGAACCAAGACCTCTACCTTATGAGGCACTTAAGTTAAATGCTGGTATCAATTGGGTAACTCTCCCAAAGCGGACAGTATGGATGAGTACGGATGGAGGTAAGATCCCGATTAAAGGGATCCCGGTCGTTACAGATTGTGCTAGATAATTCTGAAAACCTGGGTTAGGGTCTCAAGTTTATCACTCTGCACATAATTCTGCAGATCTGTAGTGACTGTACAACAAAGTGTGGGCCTGGAAATAATGAGAGAGTATTCTCAGCCTTCAAGGTGCAAATGAAGGATTGATTATTGATAACCAGTTAATCTGTGTCATACCCACTTTTTCTTTGCTCTGTCTTTGAGCCATTTTTTATTGCCTTATTTTCTTCCCTTGGAGAAGAAGAGGCCATGGTTGGGGATGGAAATTTGAGTCAGTAAAGCCCTTGATAAAAATTAGAATGTGGCCATCGGTTTGTACGGGATTCTGTTTAGTCCTATGGTAATCATGGTCTGTCTTAAAACTAATCAGCCAAGCAAGTCAACAAGTTGATTCCTCGTTTTTCTGGTGACCTAATTTGTTATCATCGCTAACTGCAAACCATCTATTTGTCATAATTAATTTTGTAGTTGTGTGAAATGATACAGATATATTTTATTAAATAATATAATGGATCCTAGTCGAGGTCTGAGTTCCTTAGTAGACATGAATCTTAGGTGATTCTCAAATTGGGGATACTCCAAATCAGAATCGGTTCATTCAAACTTGTTTATGTTAAAATCAACTATGTGTTGAGCTAGTAATGAGAAATCTACCTTGGTTTAAATTATATGGCTGAAGTTTAGTTCTACACAATAAGAATATAATGCATAATATGCATATGAAGTAAATAAATATATGTCTTTCACTGTCATCTATAAACCATTCCTATGGAAGGATGTGAACCGGTTGAGCCACAATTTGAGATGTATTGGGATTTAGTTTCTGATTTACCTGTGGTGACAAATCTTTTTACATTCTTCCTAAATCACATCAACAAGTACCCACAAAAACTAATTCTGGTTTCCGTGAACATTACCTATATGTTCCGTGGACTGGAAATGACCGAATTGTATAATGAAGCCGACAACTAATGGGTCCTTTGTGATTGGACCAAGACCTCTCGGAAGACTTGCTCCAAAACAATAATTATAACATCCTGGAAATCAATACTTTAGAATTTGATTCCTGCTATTTGTTTCCACCCTTAAATTTTTTTTTGAAGCCCTTCTCCCTTCGTTCAGATTATATAAATAAATGCATGCATATATCCAGACAAGCACATTTCTGTATGTAAACATAAAATTGTGGAACCTCCACAAATAAAATAAAATTGTTCAGCTTCTTGGTCGTAATTTCTCCTACAAGGTACTGTACAAGAAAGAGCTGTAAATAAAATGCTTATAGGAAAGAGCAAAGAAAAATGTTGATAGTGACCATGCCTTGTGAATTCCAGGTTGCTTCAAGTGCCTTGGGCTTTGGACCTCAGTTGGCTATGCAATTGGCGGAACGTTTGTACACTCAAGGTTTCATCAGGTTTTTCCCTCTCATCACATGTTCTTGCCATAGTATGTTTTGGCAGCATCGGCTCTACTTCAAGAATTCTCAAGATTTATGAAATTCTACATGTCAAACTGGATTAGCAAATCATGCTCTGTTTAGTGGTGACAAGTCTTCTTTTGCAAGTATCAATTTCTCTTTCCTTTTTTGGTATGCACATTTGAGATCGTTAAGATAAGTAGTTCATACTTCAATACACCAATGAGAACTGACTTTTTCTCCAAGAAGTTGACTTATTAGAGTAATGTGTCATTTTTTTGGGCGACAATCCGCAAAAATATAGCTGTGCATGATATTTACAGGCAGGGAGAACTCATGAAGAGACACACTATCTGTGACTTTGAATTCCTTTTCCAATTTAGTGGCATAATTCATTAATTGCAGGGAAATAGTGAGTCATTATCGCCTCTTAAATATGCATTAGTTTTTGCAGCTCATGTGCATACTAATAGTAAAAGCAATTGTATGTTTTTAACATTTTATCTGTTGAGATTTGAGTGTAATAACGCGAGTCGGTGTGAACGTCATAGGTCATAGCTTTTTTATTCTGCCAGTTGTCATTATATACTATCATAATTGTAATCAATATTTTCTCACTGCTCCCTCTCTTATTTTGGTTGATCCTGCTTTAGTTATCCTCGTACAGAGAGTACAGCATATCCACCATCATTTGATTTTAGAGGTACCCTTAGAGCACTAGACAACAATCCAGAATGGCGAGAATATGTGCAGGAACTTTTGGCTGATGGCTATGTAAAACCACGATCTGGAAATGATGCAGGCGATCACCCCCCCATAACTCCAATGCGTTCAGCTACCCAGGACATGCTTGGACATGATGCTTGGAAGCTCTATCAGTATGTCTGTCAACATTTTCTAGGGACGCTTTCTCCTGATACCAAATACACAAGGTAAAAGCTTTATTTTCTCATCTATCTTATCTGTATTTTAATTCTGCACAAGTAGCGTATTAGCAATCAATGTCATCTTAATTCTTTTAATGGCAATGTGATCCTTCAACCTTTATTACAAAGGAAGATCTGCTAACTTGTTCATGAAGCTGGTAGTAAATTCTGTTCAACAGGTTCTGAATTGAGCTAATCAGATTTCACTCTGTGTACTATCCATAGCCTCAAACGTAGTTGACTGTATACGTGTTTCGAGTTCAATCTTGATTAAGGTAATATGCAATTCTATCACGAGGGTGCTTTCCACACTGCAGAATCAGATATCAAAATGTGTTCTGTCAAGAAAATTCTGCATTGAACAAAATATGAAGTACTTGAGGAAGTGCTAATGATACATAAGTTTGAACTAAAATTATTTTACCATTTTAGTCATAGAATCTGTATTCATGCCTGTTGAGCATTTCTTAACAGAAATCAATGAAGGATTGTAGCATGAATCAACTATAATCATTTTGGTATGGCTGCGGCAGTTTCATAATCCGGTTCTGCAGTAGCATGCATGGAACTAGTGGGTTAGAAGTAACATTTGTCTCCAACCTTGTTCCTTGTCTTAACTAGTGATTAACATTAGATAAGAATGTTAAGAGTAGGTAACATGTTTCCTGTCTTTGTTTCTATCGAAAGTAGTTAAATTCAATAGCACATTTTGAAATAATCATACCAATTCGCAATCTGCTCGGGATATGGCTTCTGCGGTAGCCATGTCTGTCAGTGTGAATCACTTGCGGAAAAAAAGCTAATGAAATACTCCCAAAGCTAGGAAAAAAGTGAATGAAAGTCTTAAAACAGCTAGGGTAGTTCACGGAGAGGACTACTCTGTGCGAAATTCATGAGTACTATCTTTCTTCATTTTGTTGTTTGTTGTTTAAATTGACTGTTTGATTGGATTTAGTTGCAACCTTCGTAAGATTAATATCATACTATAAAGTGTTTTACTCTTGGCTAGTCATTGATTGTGCTGTAAGATGGTGTTAACAATTTGAAACCCTTGCCAGGGTCAAGTTTGAATTTGCAGTTGCCGGAGAATTATTCCAGTGTATTGGGCAACATGTTACAGTCAAAGGATTCGCATCAATTATGCCATGGTTGGCAGTCAGTGAAAAAAGTCTTCCTCAGTTTACTCAAGGGGAGAAAATAGAAATTTCACGAATTGAGGTCGATGAGGTATTGAATCCTAGCCTTAAAATGATTAGTTGTTTACTGGTATTCTTGTACTTTCTTCCTCCCCTCCCCCTCCCTGTACCTGCTTCTCTGTCTCTCTCTCTCAGTTTTGTGCTGGAAGCAGGGATCTGTATCTACTTCATTTATTGCCACCCTGTTTAAATGTTATCTTGTTTGTCTCCTTTTCACACTGCACCATGAATAAAATTGGAAACAGTACAAAGCTCATACTTCGTATAGTGCATTCCATTTAGGTAGCTTGTAGATTAGTTAATGAGTATATGATACATATAAACAAAAAAAATGATCACATTTTCTTTTTGTAATAGTATATGAATGCATCATTTGATAATTTATATGCACACAATTTTGATTGAATTACATCTTACAGTCAGTAGTAATTCCCTTCCCCCCCTCTTCTTGCATACTGTTAAATTGCTTTTTTTATATTGAAATTTCAGGGGAACACAGCACCTCCAGATTACCTTACTGAAAGTGAGCTGATCTCACTGATGGAAAAAAATGGAATAGGTACAGATGCATCTATTCCTGTACATATCAACAACATATGTGAACGCAATTATGTGCAGGTCTGTAAAACTTGATATGTTGCTTTCGTGGTTTTGGCATTCGTTATGTGGGCATGAAAAAGTACTTTAAATATTCTATTTTAGAGTATTTTCTTATTTGGATATCTAGATACTTTAGAAATAATCCTGCCTTTGTATTACAACTTCAGGTACAGGCCGGAAGGAGATTAGTTCCAACTGCTTTAGGTGTCAGTTTAATAAGAGGCTATCAGTGTATAGATCCTGATCTCTGTTTGCCTGACATTCGAAGTTTCATTGAGCACCAGATCACTCTTGTAGCTAAAGGTCAAGCAGACCATTCTTTAGTTGTGGAGCACGTAATAAAGCAATTTAAAATGAAGTTCAGTTACTTTGTTAAGCAGGTGATGAAATAACAATGTCTTTGTCTTGTTTGGTTTAATGGAAAGCCTTTTAACTCCTGTTTTTTGCTCTTTTCCAAAGTGTGGTATTTATGTTTTCTTTAATCATCATCAGCGACTACAAATATTATGGTTTTGAGAGGGGAAAGGTTGATAATGAATGACAAATGTGTTCTCCACCCACCCCCACCCCCACCCCCACCCCCACCCCCCAAGCTCGTACTTCTGGAGCCGTGTTTTTCACGTCTACAATATGATTGATTGCCTATTTGTGATGAAGCTTGTCTGCTTTATCCCTGATAAACTTGATGTTCATGTCTGGTGTAGATTGAAAACATGGATGCATTGTTTGAAGCAGAATTTTCTCCACTCTCAGATTCTGGACGTTTCCTTAGTAAATGTGGCAAATGTTTGCGGTACATGAGGTACATATCTACCCAGCCATCACGGCTATACTGTGGAACATGTGAGGAAATTTATTACATTCCTCAGAAGGGTACAATCAAGGTAAACTAAATTATCATTGTGAGTTATGTTTCTCAACTATTATACACACATCTTTTCTATGATTATTAATCAGTGCCTGAAGATCATTTTTCTAGGTCAAGTTGTTCCTTTTGGAAGTCTTCATAATAGCATGCCTATGCTTATCATACTTGTGCTGTCTTGAAAATTTTATAATATCACCTTATGAATTTGCACCTGATATTATGTGACAATTACCTCTTTAATTTTAAGTAAGCATTTATTCTTCTCCTTGCAGCTATACAAGGAACTCACTTGCCCTCTGGATAACTTTGAGCTTTTGATCTTTTCGATGCCTGGCCCGGAGGGTAAATCGTTCCCCCTCTGCCCTTATTGTTACAACTGTCCTCCGTTTGAAGGCATTGACACTTTATTTGGTGCCACTAAAACTGGTGGCACCGTCAAGTCGGGAAAGGGAGCTGGCATGCCGTGTTTCCTCTGCCCACATCCGACGTGCCAGCATTCTATGATATCACAAGGTGTTTGTGCTTGCCCAGAGTGTAATGGTACACTTGTGCTTGACCCAGTAAGTGCTCCCAAATGGAGACTTTATTGCAATATGTGCAACTGCCTTGTTTTCCTTCCAGAAGGTGCTCATCGAATCTCTACAACTCGGGATCATTGTCCTGAATGTGACTCAACTATAATAGAAGTGGACTTCAATAAGAAAACTACGCCGTTAAAGGATGGAGCTACCCTGCATGTTGGATGCGTTCTTTGTGATGAATTATTGCATTCACTCGTGGTGATGAAGTACGGAAGGTCATTTTCTAGACACAGAGGACGGGGTAGGGGGAGAGGGAGAGGAAGAAGAGGATATGGTGGGAGAGGACGGGGCAATAGGAAACAAGAAGACCCAAAAATGAGCTTCCACGGTTTCTGACTGAGGTAAAAAATTTACTTTTATAAACTTCTGAAAGTAAGGTTTTTGAAGAGAAAAGGGACAGTGATACATGTTTTTATTCAGAGTTCAAAGTTCATTCTTCTATCTTTAGTATAATCTGTTGTACAAAAAGTTTTTAGGATGTTAAAGCTCTTCATGAGATCATTTCTTTTTAAAAGTTTTTAGGCTGTTTGTGCTACATTACTATTTTACTTTAAGAAAGACTAGTATATCACCCGTGCAATGCATGACACTTAATTTTCATGATAATGATTTTAAATATTCTAAGAGTATATTGTTTATTTATTACATTCAAATAAAAAGTGTATCATATAAATAATCTTTGATTACTCATAGATATTGAAAAAAAAAACAATATAACTAATCCAGATTTTGAAACACATAATTGAAAACCACGTTTGTGGTCGAACTGAGACGTTCTTTGAATTGTATGAATTTAATTTTGAAATTATCATATTTAGTTTATTATTTTAATCGACTTGTTATTTTTAATCAATAAATCAGATCATTTGATAATATAACACAATACTTTTTTCGTGTATTGATTTTTTTTTTTTTTTTTTGAAACTGTAACCTATTTAAACCTACTATGGGAAGCATAAAAATTTTTTGAAAAAAATAAATAAATTTTGGGAAAACTATTACATTATTGCCAATAGTTCTCTTGTCCTGATGTTAAATATTTTTGAAAACACAACTTATTTAAAATTTTCAACTGGTATAAATTAAGACCTTGGAACAGATAACCTCATTTGTTTTGTATTTTCAAGTGAATTTATCTTGTTATAGAAGATGTGTATTTTTTTTAAATGTTAATTTTTAATATTATTCATTTTAACCAAGTATCATACAAAATTAAAACATTGGAAAGCTCATCTTAATTAAATTATATTGGAATACTGATTATTTATATTGGAATACTTTTTATTAATTACCTGAAGTTGGGCAATTAATTAATTAAATTAATTAAATTTTAATATTATAAAATATTAAGGGCTTGTTCGGTAGAGTTTTTTTTGGGAAAAAATGAGTTTTTTTTGTTACTTTTTGACTTTTCAAACTTTTTTGTAGTGTAAAAAAGGTTAAAAAGTCAAAAATTGTAGGCAAAAAAATAGATTTTTTTGGAGAAAAAACCCTATTGAACATGCTCTAAAATTTTGTCTTTTGATTTAATTATATTTTTTTGCTCACTCTGTGTAAATATAAATAATAATAATATTATTATAAAATATAATATAAATACTTTAATATTATGTAATATATAATATAAATAATATAATATTAAAATTATTAAGTAATTTTTTATTATAATTTGAAAAATAATTTTTGGATATGCATAGATAAGTTTTTATAATAATCGACACAAATATTATTACATAAATTGATTTTTCAGTTACAATAACAGTTTAAATCTTATCATTTGTTTAAATCAAATGAATGTGTTTTTCTATCTCTATTTAATAGTCAGATATTGTATTTATATATATTTTGTAAATTGCAACTAATTTTAACTGTTTCTTAGTTAGTGTGGAAAAAAAAATAAATAGAATTTAAGGGAATGCTTGATTATCATTTTTTGATTTTTAAGAAGTGCTTCCGGCTTAATTTTTGGCACGGCTCATTAAATTATCCACTAATTTTTATATTATAATTTGAAAATTGATTTTTTAAATTGTAAAAATGGAGATGCGTTAATGATATTCTGCGAATTTATTATTTTTCTATTTGTAGACAATTAGTAATATTTACATACTCTAAATCTTATATTGATTAATTAATGTAGTATTCAAATTTGTTATTACTAATAATTATCTACAGATATTTAAATAAGAATCTGTAAATTTGTGTGAAACTAATTAAAGAATCTGAATTTTTTATGCATTTATCGTATATAATATTAAATGTTACACTTCATTTTTTGCAAGGAAAAAAAAAACAATCAATGTACGAAACCAATTAAAGAAAACAAACTTCTATGCAGCATTTATGGCTGAATTTACCAAATCAATGTGTGAAACCAATTAATGAAAACAAACTCCTATGCAGTATTTATGGTGGAACTTACCAAATTTGGAAAGAAAAAATGTTTGGAAAATGTGTGCGTGAAATTTTGACGGTTATCCTATTATAATATATATATATATATATATATATATATATATATATATATATATATATATATATATATATATATATACTAGTTTTAGCTACGTGCAATGCACGTATGTAAAAAATGCAAGAAAAGTGTAAAAAAAATAAAATCATTCGATTTGCCACCAAGATTTGACAGTGTGGATTTTGAAATTCTTGAATTGCATTTTTTAGCATTTATTTAGAATAATTTGTAAAAGGTAAAATAAAAAAACAAGATTAGTAAAAAATTGAATGAAAATTAAGTGTAAAAGAAAAAAAAAATAAGAAAAATAAATTAAAGATTTTTTTTTTAAGTTGTTGGCATATTCTAACGATTTTAAAACAATAGAGACCTTTTGTGCAATTATTCCTTAAAAAAAAAAAAATTTAAACACTGTGATTGCCGAGCCATCTCGGCAATCACCTTTAAAATTTATTTATTTATTTATTTTTTGATTGCCGAGCCATGACTTTGTTAATTTTTTTTTAAAAAATTTTATTGTGTCAAAGAAAATAGGCTTAAAAAAAATTGGTGAACAGTAAAATAAAGATCATTGCCGAGAATTTTACTGTTGACGCTTTTTTTTTTTTAAATGTGGTAACATTATAAAAAATAAAAACATTCAATTTGCTTATTTTCTTAAGATAAAAAAAAAGATTAATAAAAAAAATTGAGTGAAAAGGTGTAAAAAAAATAAAATCATTCAATTTGCCACCAAGATTTCACAGCGTGGATTTTGAAATTTTTGGCATTTTTTAGCATTTATTTAGAATAATTTGTAAAATGTAAAATAAAAAAACAAGATTAGTAAAAAATTGAATGAAAATTAAGTGTAAAAGAAAAACAAAATAAGAAAAATAAATTAAAGATTTTTTTTTAAAGTTGTTGGCATATTCCAACGATTTTAAAACAATAGGGACCTTTTGTGCAATTATTCGTTTAAAAAAAAAAAACTGTTCATTGATTGCCGAGCCATCTCGGCAATCAAATTTGATTGTCGAGCCACCTCGGCAATCCCTTTTAAATTTTTTTTTTTTTTTTTAACTTTTGATTGTCGAGCCATCAAATGTTTATATACAGTCCAGAAATGTTTATATACAGTCCAGAAATGCTCCTTATGGAAAAGCTTTGCCTCAAATCAATACTCTGCCATTTTTTGCATGATACTATAATGTATTCTGTACATTTAAAGCTTTAAGGCCATTTTTCCATGAAGAAATCCAGACACTGAAATCCAAACACTGAACTACCTGGTACCACTTGGGGAGAAGAAACTTGTGGTGGACAAAGGCTTTCTATGCTACAAGCGACTTTCCAAAAGATTTGATTGCCGAGGTGGCTCGACAATCAAATTGGATTGCCGAGATGGCTCGGCAATCCCTTTTAAATTTATTTATTTATTTATTTATTTAACTTTTGATTGTCGAGCCATCAAATGTTTATATACAGTCCAGAAATGTTTATATACAGTCCAGAAATGCTCCTTATGGAAAAGCTTTGCCTCAAATCACTACCCTGCCATTTTTTGCATGATACTGTAATGTATTCTGTACATTTAAAGCTTTAAGGCCATTTTTCCATGAAGAAATCCAGACACTGAAATCCAAACACTGAACTACCTGGTACCACTTGGGGAGAAGAAACTTGTGGTGGACAAAGGCTTTCTATGCTACAAGCGACTTTCCAAAAGATTAGGCAACAAAATCTTCCCCGAGTTATTTGGGTCAAGCTTGTTGAACTGCTCGCATATCTAGATTATATCAATATTTTGGGCTATTTTTTATATACTATGTGCATTACCAAATTCCAGCAATTTACAACTATGTTAACAACCAATGATGGTTGTCAAATTGCTCGGCAACCAAGACCAAGCTGGTTGCCGAGATACTCATTACCAGGATAAGTGGATACTGCAGGTAGGAAAAAAGACTGTATTATTAAAATATTTTGTAGACATTATTGGACAGATAAATTTTATTAATAAACCAAATATGTTGTAAGAGATTATTAGTATAAATTATACACACACACACACACACACACACACACACACACACACACACACACACACACACATATATATACAGAGAGACGCACTGATGCAAATTTAAATAGTTTTTCCAATTTCTCCCGTGAGTTTATTCTCAGCTTCTTATGCATACATATGTATGTAATTTTGCTTGTACATCTGGTGTATGTATAAATGATTGAAGCATGGAAAAAAGTTTTAATTTTTGGTTATTGATTCATTCTTCTTATGTATATTTTAAAAAGTCTGAGCTTTAATTGATTTCGTTTTCATTAATTAGTGTTTTCTGTAATTCCAATTACAGGGTTGATTTCAGCTTTGATTGAGAGAGAGAAGAGATTTTTTTGAGTGAAATGTTGGACAAAGTAAAAAATTGCGGCTGGCTTTATTGTCAAAACGGTGTCGTGTTGGACGAAAAATGCTACAGTAAAAAAATTAAGGCTCTTATATTATTGTAAGGATATATGTTGGATTTTTTTTTTTTTAATATTGATAAAAACTTGCAATTACTAATGTTGAATCACATTAATTAATTCGATACACTTAAAACTGAGCTACTTGGTTTTTGGAAGAAACATCCTCTCTTAACAAATCCAAGCTCTAATCTCTTAGAATCTTTGGAATCTTGTTTGGGACAATACATTGGAGGAGTTGAGCATGTGAATGATCTACGGCCATGTTTAGTAGTGTTGAAATTATTTTTTAATTGTTTATAAGTTATAGGTCTTATGGAATATGTGAATAATTTCAATCGATTAATTAAAATATGAATAATACAGTTAGATCTGTAATAATTGTAGTTAATAAATGAATAGCTCAATTAAATAAAAATATTTGAGCATCAAGTTTGTAGTAGTTTATTTTTTGTTGTAACAATAAAATAAAAGTTTAAATTTTAAATAATGTAATTACTTAATAATAAATAAATAAAATATTTGACATGTTTATTAATAATTATCAATAAAGTGTTAATTAAAAAAAAATTATTAGTTTTCTTTAAATTTTTATAAAAAATAAAAGTATCGTATCCATTTGTACTTTTTGTAAAGGTTAATAACACAATTGCAATTTTTTCTTATTAAATTAGAAGTATATTAATTCTTTTTATCAAATAAGAACTAATTATATAATAAAATACATAAGTTGAGAATTTTTTTGACAAAAAATAAATATTATAGACTATTTCTAGTTAGAACAAAAATTAGGGACTATTTGAGCCAAAATTCTATTATTAAGCATGGCCAAAACATGTGCTAAATCTAAGGACGGTCCAGGCCTTTCCTATTAACCAATAAAAGGAAAAGACTATCTCGTACAATATAATTATAAATAATAATATCCAGACAAGATGAATGTTGTACCTATAAACAATAAAAAATACATTATCCAATATTATTCATTATGATTTCTTATTTATTTTTAATTACAAATGTCGATTCTCAAAGATTGCTTCAAATCAAATTAGAGGATACAGTTTGTAGCGAAAACAAACTAAAAAATAAATTTAAAATCAGTTGCGTGTTCGCTTTTTATTATTATGTCTAGTTCAACGTGTCCATTAGAAACTAGATGCCATACCGCAATGCTCTCATTTAAATTTGAGACTAGCTGTCAAAAACATAGTGAGAGGTTTAGAATGCAAAGCGATATTTAAAGAGTTTGTTTGGTTAAATTTAAATTGATCAAATTGTTCAAACATACTTTTTTATCTATATATTTCGTAGCATTCACAACGTACTACCTACTTATAATCGACATGTTTATATAACTCAAAATATTAGTATGTTTGTATGTGCTTATAAGTACTTACGAACTGGTCAAATATCATTTTCATCAACAAATTTTGTAGCACCCACTGCTTATAATTTACAAAAATCTTTTTCAAACATATTCTTATAAATATTTAAAAAATATTTCCTAACACTGTCAAACATGCACTCAACCAAAGTAATGTTGCAAGCATATTTTTCTACAGTAAAGGCTCACTAAATAATAGGGCTAAACAATGAAACCGTCAAACCGTAAAATTGAATCAAAACCACTTTTTCAAAATCGTTGGTTTGGGTCCACGTGGATCCGTCAATGTTTTGATGTTGAAATGAACCAAACCGCTTTGAAGAGGTTTAGTTTAGGTTTCAATTTTTTCAAACCGTTTCAAACCGTCAAACTGTTTTTAAAAAACAAAACAAAAAAAAAAATAAAAAATTTAAATTTTATTCTCAATTAAACTAAATCTATCCATTATCAATATTAGACCCAACCCAATTAAACCAAATACTCAACCCAATTAAAATCCATCTATTATCCATATTATTGTTTCTTTCTCTACAATTTCTTTTCGATCCCGACAGCCACTCCCGAAACTCTTGATTCGCCTCCGCCTAAACAACTACCATTCTCGATTTTCTTTTACCAAACTTTCTGTAGGTTTTGAGGAGTGATTCGATTTGTAATTAAGGCAACTTCTCTATTTTCTTTGTAGCGATTTAGTTTATTTTCTGTCAGATTTGTGGTTGTTATAAGGAAATGATGACTCCATCATTAGCTCCATAAAAAAATACTATTCAAATGGTAGCCCAAGTCCTTCACAAACTCGTTTGGGTATTTTCCAACTTATTCCATCAATTTTTAAAGCTATATTTGTTCGAGAAGTTTAAGTTGAGAAGAATGATTTGGTGGATTACTTAAATTATTGTTGTGAAGATTTGACCAATGAGCCTTTCGACATATTACTTTGGTGAAAATTGAATGCAAATAAGTATAAGATTGTCTCCCAAATTGTCAAAAATGTGTTAGCTATTCAAATATCAACTGTTGTGTCTGAGTCTGCATTCTCTATTAGTGGTCAGATTTTTGATTTGTTAAGAGTTCGTTGAGTGCAAAGATGATTGAAGCAGTGATTTACACTAAGAATTTGTTGGATAGTATCAATGAATCTATAGTAATTCGTCAATATTTCGATCAAGTAGAAGCATTAGATAATTAAGAGAAAGTCACATAAAGTATTATCATATTTGATATTTCTATTTATTTTCTTTTATTACTAGCTTTTTATCATTTAATTATAATTAATGATTACTTTTGCTATATTCTTATCTTTACGCAGAGAATGAATCATGTGTTACAACTAGAGATGCTGAGCTAATTAATACCGACTGAGATGTTACTCTATTGCAATCAGGTTGTTGTATTATAATGATTAGAAGTGAAAGTGTAGAATTCTAGTTTGGAATATTTTGTTTTGGTTGGCAGTGATATATTTTTTGTCTTGTATTGATACTAAAATTTATGTTTTCTCGTGAGATTGTAGACTAGTATTTATGATTTAACTTGTTTGATATATGTTTTTTGTTTGTTTGTTAAACCGTAATTTTAAACTGAACCAAATTGTAAAAAGTGGTTTGATTTGGTTTGATTTCGAAAGTGAAGTAGTTTGGTTTGGAAAAATTTCAAACTGCTATAAGTGGTTTGATTTGAAAATTTATTACACACTGCTCAAACTGAAAAGTGTTCAACCTCTTCTAAACAAAATGAAAATGGAAGTGACCAATCCCAACTTTTTTTAGGTATTAGCCATTTGAATGTACAACTAAAATAATTATATCCAAAATATACATTTGAATGGACAACTAAAATACTTAAAAGAGGCCCTACCCGGGTACCCCTATCAAGAATATTAACTAATTTAGTAAAATAATCAAGATTCAACCTCAAACTTGCCTACCAAAGAGAAACTCCATTTGAGCAACTAAAATTAATTTCTTCCCCTAAATAAACCATCAATTAGATCGTTTGGACAATGTTCAAAAAGAGGGGGAAAAGATTAAAATCTTGTCTGATATAGTTTAATATTTGTAAATGTAAACCGAACATGCACTAGATGATTTCCAGCATTCAAGCCAAAATCAAAACGCACAATCGATAGATAAGGATTCATATAAGGGAACTCAAATTTAACAAGAACAAGTCTTGATAGCAAGACCCATATGGCATACCACCCAGGATGGAGCTCATGCAAAACCAACCTCAAAATTCACAGATGAAACAGAACCCATTTTGTCATATATTGTACTTCGCCTACATTGTACAAGATAAATTATAAAACATCACTTTATACTGTAGCCTTCCCTACATTAGATGATAATCAATTCACTACGGGAGTTTATGTCTAAAAGGACAAATATAGATGAAAAGCTGATATTTAAAAGGACCCTAAAGACACAGAATACAAATTTTTGCTAACAACAACATAAAGAAGGCTCTTAAAGACAAAAGGTAGGACAAGAAATCAAACAAGATCATACACCACCATTGTCATTGCTAGTGGTGCTGGTGGCAGCATCAGCAGCAGCTGCCGTGGCGACAGGGGCGGTTTCGGGGCTAGTCTTGATTTGGTTATGCTTTTGATTGCAAAGGCTAATGGGGTATTTTATTGCATTGAGTTCAATCTTTCTAAGGGCAGCTTTAGAAAGATCAATGCCACAAATGTCTGATAGCCTAACAAGGTAAAGAAGAACATCTGATAATTCTTCACCTAAGTGCAATTTCTCTTGCTCTTCCCAATCAGGAAGGCCTCTTGGGACCTCACCTTTCCACTGAAAAATCTCGGACAATTCTCCCACTTCACCCACCTGACACAAAAACATGCACAAGGAATAAGCATTAGCATAAAAAGAACCAAAAAAAAGGGTACAGCTTGTGGATAAGTAAAAGTTGGTCTTTTTTATGCTGTAATGGCAACTTTATTATGTGACAGTTCTGAAGAAAGCTGTGTCTGTGTTGATGTTGCTGAGTCAGACAGTATTCTGGGCTACAAAGTGCTATAATGATATACAGAGAAACTTAAGAAATGGCACAATAGTAAAAAATACTCAGTTTTGGTACCCAAAAAAATTAAAGCTGAAATAAGGAAATGATTTCTCTTCTTTTCCAAAGTCATCATTTAACATTCCTCATAATAATTTTTTGTACACATTTGTTTGGTGGGATTTAAACATATTTGCTTTGAATTTTTAGCAGTGAATTGGATGGTGTTGCAAAAAAAGATTAACGGAGCAGATTCTAAATTTATTGAGAAGAAGACTGGTGTAGTACCATTCAAAATACTTTCCACCATTCTAACAAAACAATGGCTATGGCCTATGTGTTGGCCTATGTGTTTACATATATTGCAAGTTTGGACCTTTTGGGGCCGTACTTTGGCTATGAAATCCACAGAATTCAACCACTCATTTCACTTTATACAATACTACAACCAAATACATACATACATACATACATACGTGTATACGAAGAACACACAACACAAACAGAGATACAACCTCAATAACATCAAAAGAGAGGAAAAACAATAATGCCCGCAAAAAATTCATTTAGGTAGATTATAGATACACAGTTTTATATCTGTACATGAAAACAAAATGGTACAAACCAGTGCCAAAAGCAGATTTCTGGGGCTATGGAACTGATCCCAGTCTCTTTCCTTTGCAAAATTTTCCATTTTTTCCTTAAGCTTTTCGAGGGTAAGTCCTCCTTGGCCCGATGCTCCCTTCATTTCTTCTCTGTTTGGTGGTGGTTGTGCAGCCGTTTGGGTGTTGCTCATTAAGCCGGAGAGGGAGAGGGTAGGGAGCGTAATGTGGAAGAAGCAGGTTTATATAAGTGATTGTGTGTAAGTGCTAATGTCAAATTAGCCCAAGGGATTTAATATTAATGACGTCATAATACAACTTTTAAATTAATGTTATATTAGCATATTTTGATACAAAATTGATAAAATGTGTTGTTGAAAAGTTAATAAAAGTCGTGGGTCCCATGAGATGTGTGATTAAAATTAATTATTTATTTTGACCATAATTAATTAACATATTTTTAATTTGGACCAAACAAAAATTTAATAACATTGTTTAACTTTTTATATTAATCACTCAATATTTATTTTTATATCATTTTTATCCTTATATTTACTTTTCTTGATTAACATAATCATGTGGGATTTCGAAAATCCTTGACTATATTTCATATCATCCACAATTTGGTCAATGGATTTAGAAAATTTGTGCTGGTGCCTTGACTAGATAATTTTTGGTAATTATGATTAACAATATGTTTGGTATTTTTTTTTTAAATTAGTTAAA
Source organism: Forsythia viridissima (assembly GCA_030279155.1). Taxonomy (NCBI): domain Eukaryota; kingdom Viridiplantae; phylum Streptophyta; class Magnoliopsida; order Lamiales; family Oleaceae; genus Forsythia; species Forsythia viridissima. The sequence continues at coordinate 8,424,135 of CM059036.1, forward strand.
CATAATTTTTACTAGTATATTTTGTAAGATATATAACTTATTAATTATTTATTATCTACATATTTTATAAGACCAACTATTTATTAAAAATTAAAGGTATAACCAAACGAGCACGGTGACACCAACATGTTAATCATAAAAGTTTTACTTAAAAAGCAAGTTTTCATATATATTCTTATTTAAAATATGGATAATTAAATTAAAATGTATTGAAAATTTAATTTTTGCAATAATAACAAAACTTTAAAAATAAGTAAAATAGAGATTTTGACTTATTTTTTTTTCAATGTGCATTGATTGTTTTCCATAATAATCTTGAAAATACGATTTCTTAAATCTTAATTAGTATTGGAAATTCCATACATTGTTTTTTTACCAAAACAAATATAATATTATTTTATTAAATTAATTAAGTATTTAAAATATGGATAATTAAATTAAAACGCATTGAAAAATTAATTTTTGTAATGATAACAAAACTGAATTAATTTTTGTAATGATAACAAAATTAAATTAATTTTTGCAATGATAACAAAACTTTGAAAATATGGATTTTGACTTATTTTTCTTTCTGTGCATTGATTTTCTTCCATAATAATAATCTTAAAAATAATCTTGAAAATGCGGTATCTTAGATGCGATCTTTTAAATCTTAATTAGCGTTGAAAAATCCATGTATATTTTGACCAAAACGAATATAAGTGAATGAATTTTAAATTAAAACGTATTGAAAAATGAATTTTTGCAATGATAAAAAAAAATCTTGTGAATATAATCTTGAAAATGTAATATCTTAAATGTGATCTCTTAAATCTTAATTAGCATTTAAAAATTCATACATATTTTGATCGAAGATGATAAGATTAATTAAATTAAATTAAATTAATTAAATAAGTTAAGTAATTAAAATATGAGTAATTAAATTAAAACGTATTAGAAATTTAATTTTTATAATGATAACAAAACTTTGATTTTATGGATTTTAGATATTCTTTTTATAACATTTAAAAATTGTCCTTTTTTCGAATTGGAACAGATCATGCTTATGTTGTAAATTGTCCTCCCTTTTTTCAAACCAAAAAAAAGAAGAAAAAAAAAGAACGAAGTTAGGATATATACTAAGATTAATAACTATATTAAAATTAATCATCCTATTAAGTAAAAAAAAAATTACGTATTTGACCCATGCATATTAAAAACAATTTCAAATTGTTCTTTTTTTTTAAAAAAAAAAAAAATTGGAATGGAATATCCTTATTCAATTTAACTATTATTATCATTATTTTTTTTTTTTTATATAAACTATAATGGTTGCACAGTACTCAATATCTATGTAAATTAAATGTATAACAAATACTTATTGAAAATGGATCATGCTTTTATTGTAAATTAATTACTATATTAAAACTAATCATTCTATTAAGTGAAAAAACGAATTGAATTTTTTTTTTTGCTTATTGGAATTGGTATAGATCATCATTCTTCAATTCAACTATCATTATTATCATTATTATCATTGTTTTATTATATAAACCTTAATAATTGCATGATGCTCAATGTCTATGTAAATTAAATGTATAACAAAATACTTATTAAAATTATCAATGTTGACTTAAATTTATTAGGCATTACAAATCGTGTCTCCCATAATTAATACTAGTATATCATCCGTGCGATGCACGACACTTGTTTTTCATGATAGTATTTTTAAAATATTTTAAAAGTATATTGTTTATTTATTACATTCAAATTTTTAAAAAAAGTATCATATAAATAACATTTGAATACTCATTGATATTGGAAAAAAAAAAAAAACAACATAGCTAATTTAGATTTTCAAACGCTTCTTTGAAAACCACGTTTGTTGTCGATTTGGTTGGCACTCCATCCATATCATAAATCAACATATTCAATCTCGTACGATTTGTAACTCTAGACAATTTATAAACTTGTTCTTGACTAAAAATTGGTTTTTTCAGATATAATCTCACGCAGGAGAAAGATTGACTATGACTCTTATTGATAGTCATAGCGTATGAGACAATTAATTAATTTTTGGCGCAGGTATATTATAATTTGAAATTTGATTTTCTAAATTGTAAAAATACAGATTACGTTAATGATATTATGCAAATTTATTGTTTTTCTATTTGCAGACAATTAATAATATTTACACATTCTAAATCTTATATTGATTAATTAATGTAGCATTCAAATTTGTTATTACTAATAATTGAAGTGAATTTATCTTGTTCTGAAATATGTTTATTTTTTAATTGAAAGTGTCAAATTTTATTCATTTTTAAAAAGTATCATAGAAAATTCAAAAAATTTGAAAAGCTGAACCGACGGTACTATTTACACTGTATTGGAATACTGATAATTAATTAACTGAAGTTGGGCAATTACGTAACAAATAAATCATTGAGAATCTCATCCGGGCTGCACATTAAATCTGATTATTAATTACCTGATATTGGGTAATTAATTAAATTAAATATGTATTTATATATATTATTATTCTGTAATATGTGGGAGACGTTTTGGACGAAAAATTGTGTTGACTTTTACTGAGACTATATATATATATATATATATCCTTACTATAATATAAGTGTATATCACCTATTTACTATTCACCATTTAACCAACACGACGTAGTTTTAGTGTTTTACTACTCATAATTTCGTCCAATTTTCACCATTTTGTACAAATTTGCAGTAATTTTTTAAAAATTCAGCTTTTGTTGACTTTTTGTTTGATTTTGAATTTTATATGTTTTTTCCTTTTAGCCGCAATGTTTTACTTCTACTTGTTTTTTTTTTTCATTTGGTGAGACATGGGCTTTTGTCTTTGTTTTTTATTTTTTATTTTTTTACAATTTTGTCGAGTTACTCGGTAAAGCAACTCGAGAACATTGCCTTTGGATTTTTGTTTTTTTGATTTAGTTCCTTTTGGCCACATGTTTTGACTTCTACTTCCTTTTTCTTTTTCTTTTTTCTTTTTTTTTTTGTGTGGTGAGACATGGGTTTTTGTCTTTGTATTTTTTTTTTTCAATTTTGTCTCGACAACTTTGCTTTTGAATTTTTTTTTTAAAAAATGTCGTCGAGTTAGTTGTGGTGAGAGAAGGGCTTGTCTTTGTGTATTTTTTTTTTTTCCAATTTTGTCGAGTTACTCGACAATATTGTTTTTGAAATTTTTTTTTGTTTAAATTTTGTCGAGCAACTCGACAACATTAGTTTTGAATTTTTTTTTAATAGTTTTGTAGAGTGGTTAGACGTGGGCTTTTGGATCTTTCAAAACAAGCTTTTGGATCCCCTACGAGTACATGTGTTTTAGTATTAACCTGATTTGGAAAGCATCAAAACCCCCCATCAATAATAGGAAAAGATTATGACATAAGCACACAATAGCACAACAAAAAACTGCATAAGCACTTTCCTTTGAAATGTACGAAATTAAGCACTGCAATTCTTCTTCAATTCGGAAACACACAAAGACAAACACACACAAAGAGAGAAAAAGAATAAAACCCCAACTTTTTATTAGAGCAAATTTGAAGAGCATGAACCAAAATAGCCTGTGTAATCTCTTTCTGGTGAGCCTCAATTGCCGCAGCAAACGCAGGCACCTCCAGATCACCTATTACAACAATTCCATTCATTAACCAAAATCCAAATAAATATCAACACTACCAAAAAATACTTGTCGAGTTGTCCAGATTGTTGGTTGTCGAGTTAATTAATTGGACAACATGCTCGACAACCACATTGTCGAGTTAACTCGACAACTCAATTGTATGAGTTCTTATCATTGTATTTCACTGCTTCCCAGCACTTCTAAGACGGCAAGGGGTTAATGTGAAGGGTATTCTGAAAGTGGATTCTCCCAAGAAGGAACCTCAACCACATATATATTGCACGGGCAATTTACAGGTACGGGGCACATATCTGCTACCAATCCAGAAATGAATCTGGTGCTGTGTACAGTGTTAGAGAAAATGGCTTCTTTATGATTTCTCACTCAATCTGGTTGTGCAAGACGAGGCCTCAACCTGAAGATTGGCATCCGGTTCCCACTTCGACCAGATCTGAAACAACCAAAGGAAAATAAAAAAAAAAATTCTGTTTCTTTCGTTAAAGATTTCCCTTTTCCAGTCAGATTTCGAGGCCCCCTTTTGATTATTCTCACTAATTTTATTTTTAATTTAGCGAGGATAATATTGTCGTTGTCGAGCAGCTCGACAATGATATTGTCAAGTTAGCTCGATAATAGTTATTGTCGAGCCCACAATAACCACCGTCGAGTAACTCGACAATAATCCACATATAATTTTTTTCCCAAAAAATGAGCTAAATCATTCTTGTATCTTCAAGGAAAGTACAACATGAAATCAAGTTTGATCAAAGATTAACCTGATGCCCCCACCCCCACTTGAATATTGCCTATTGATGCTATAATCCATAATGAGTGATCCCTCTTTTTGGGACTAAGATGCTTGGTATATTGAATTAGAAGTTCTTTTTTGTAGTGACGAGTATAGAACGCGGCCTTTATTTGCAGAGTTTAATGGAAAACTAATTGAATGTTTACTTATGTACTTTTGTTGTGCAAGTAGATAAACTCTTGTGCAGTAAATTCTTTAGATTTTCCTTTTTGTGAATTCACATGGCTAATGGTCACTGTTCTAAAAAGCTCGCATAAGCTGTCTAGGCTTGAAGTTCGGCCTCCACGCCTAGTCACGTGAGCCATTTGCCCTCGCCTTTCTCTTGTCTTGCTCTCGCCTAGACCATGCCTAAGCTCAAAAAGCTTGAAGTTCGGCCTCTACACCTAACCACGCTTTACGCTTTTTAGAACATTGCTAATGGTTTGTTCATCATCATGTACATTTAGACCCTAAAATGCTTATGTATTTTGCCTAATGAGAAGTTGAGGTAGTATCTTGAGTCGTATAGAATTTCCTACTGGTTTATTATTCTGACAACTAGCCATCAACAGTTTGATGATTGTATTGGTGTATTGTTCAAGATTCACTCATTGCTAGTTTTTTTTTCTGTGGTCGAGTTACTCGACAAACTCCACTCTAGATTGGAGTTTGTCAATCAAGGCATTTTTAATTTTTTTTTTTTTTAATGTAGAGTAACTCGACAAACTCAACTCGATGATTTTTTTTTTTTCATTTTTTCCTTTACTTTATTATAATTTTTCCTTTTTCATATTTTATAATTATTTTATTGTTTAAAAGCAATGTTATCGAGTTACTCGGAAAAAAGGCCCATGTCTAACCACTCTACAAAACTATATATATAAAAAAATTTCAAAACTAATGTGTGGAGTTGCTCGACAACATTTTTTAAAAAAAGAGTCAAAAGCAATGTTGTCGAGTAACTCGACAAAAGTGAAAAAATATGAAAAAACAAAGACAAAAGCCCACGGCTCACCACATAAAAAAATAATTAAGAAGTAAAAGTAAAAAAATGCGGCTAAAAGGAACTAATAAAAAAAAAAATTATATTTCAAAAGCAATGTTGTCGAGTTGCTTTGTTGAGTAACTCGACAAAATTGCAAAAAAATGGGGGAAAAAAAAGAAGACAAAAGCCCATGTCTCACTAAATGGAAAAAAAAAAGAAGAAGCAGAAGTAAAACATTGCGGCTAAAAGGGGAAAAAAAATATAATTCAAAAACAAACAAAAAGTCAACAAAAGTTGATTTTTTTAATAATTTAATGCAAATTTGTAGGACAAAACTCGAAAAAAAAAAAAGAACAAGAAAGACAAAAGCCCACATCTAACCACTCTACAAAACTATAAATTTTTTTTTTTTCAAAACTAATGTTGTCTAGTTGCTCGACAACATTTAAAAAAAAAAAAAAAAAAAAAAAAGACAAGCCCATGTCTCACCACAACTAATGTTGTCGAGAGCATTGCTCGAGAACATTTAAAAGAAAAAAAACTTCCATTTCCAATGTCGACAACATTGAGAATTTTTTTTTTAAAAAAAAATATTAATAATCAAATTTCTAACTTGACAACGTTGAAAAAGAAGTTTTTTTTTTTTTTTTTTTTTTTTTTTTTTTTTTTTTTTACTGTGTACCTTGACAACCCGTAAACAAAAAAAATTATTTTTTCATTTGTTGTAAATAGGTGATAGACACTTATATTATCTCACACCACAATTTAAAAAAAAAAAATTTTAAACATTCAAATGTTACTATTCACCCTTCAATGAACAAGATTTCTTCTCTTTGCTTTTGCTGCTTAATATCGTTCAATTTCATCTATTTCTTCTCTTTGTTTTATTTTTGCTGCTTATTACCGTTAAGTTTCATCTAAAGACTCCTATTTTCTCTTTTAGCTCTACAATTTTGGTAAGTAATTTCTCCTAATCTTCCAAATCGAGAAAATCAGTTTTATTTTGCTTCCTTGAGTTTGCTTATGGAATTGAACTAAATGAATCATTCATTTTAGCTTAACATATGAATCCTTCTTTTTTTTTTTTTTGCTACATTTTTTATTTTTCTTCCAAATATCATTCACGCTATGGGCGTTAGATACATGTTCTTCCATAAATACACTTATTTCTTACAAATCTTTTATGTTGTTCTATTATTTCGTCATTTCCAGTTTGAATCCTTTTTTTTGTATAACTTCTATTTTTTCTTAATTTTTTTTTTCCATTTCATATGGGAGCTTATATCTATGCATATCCCAAAATATTTGCTAAAATAATATTTTCCTTTCCATATCTAGTGCTTGTTCGGCTGCCGTTTTTAAGTCTCCAAAAATCCATTTTGCAATTAATGTGGTGGGCCACGGACTGAAAAGTTCTTACACACTTTTTGCAATATGACAAAATAGCTCCCAGTTATTGAAATGTCATTTAAAAGTTATAAGGGTATTTTGGTCATTTCATTTCAAATTGTTTTGAAAAGTCAAAAAATTCATACTAAAAAATGAATTTTTTTGGAAACAATCCCTACCGAACATAATACTAGCTATACTCTTGTATATATTCTTACCTAGAGTCCCGTTCTCCTGCCCCCAAGAGGCAGGATAAAATTTGCCCACCGCTGACGTGGCAATCTCCACGTCAGCAGAGCTTGCCACGTCAGCGGGCAATTTGAAACCCAAAATGGGCATGAAAATTGGGCAATTTTGAAACACAAAATTGGGCCTGCCCATTTGCACCCAACTTCATCCCAAAAGTGGCTGAAGATGCTCCTTCTCTGCCGCCAGCCGCTCCTTCTCTGCCCTGCCCAAAATTGGACCACTCCTCTTTCTCTGCCCTCCTCTTTCTCTGCCCTACCCACAACAGTGGCTGAAGATGCTTCCGGCCACCGCCCACATCGCGCCGCCGCCACCACCACCACCACCACCACCACCACCATTGCTACTCCAACTGGTTCTCCCTCTTCCACTTCTCCCGCATCACATCTGTCAAATTATGTTCTCCTCCATTACCGGACTCGAACCGACGCCGGACCATGCCCTGCAATTTGAGAGACCACAACCCAATGCCACACCATCGCCATCACTACTACCATCTCCTCCCATTTTTCCCTTTTCCCAATTTTTGTCATAAACACGGAGGTCATTCTAGAACCAAATAATGGAGGTGCGTCGGAGGTTTAGAGTTAGTGAGCTTTGAAGTGGGTTTGCTGAAATTGTTGATACTTGGTGGGGAAAAGGGAAAGGTGGAGAATTTGGGTTGAGATTTTGAGTGTTTGGTTGGAGCACATTCAGATCTGGCGATAGATAGATCTGGTTTTTGGCTTCGACGAAGGATTGAAGGTTGGCGGTTGACGATTAGCAGTGGTGGCGCAAGTCATCGGAGGTGGTGGTTGTGACCTTTTTGGTGATTGGAGGTTGGAGGTTGGAGGTTGGAGCAGATCTAAATACGGCGATGGACTAGATGGTCGCACAGGGACTAGAAGATTGGTGTTTGGTGGTTGGCGGTGATTTTCCGGCGGAGGCGACTTCGGATGAGAAGGAGCGAAGCCGGAGAGAGAGACTAGAGGCGGATGAAGTTGAGTGCAAATAGGCATGCTCAATTTTGTGTTTCAAAATGGCCCAATTTTCATGCCCATTTTGTGTTTCAAATTGCCCACTGATGTGGCAAGCTCTGGTGACGTGGAGATGGCCACGTCAACGGTGGACAAATTTTATCCTGCCCCTTGGAGGTAGGAGAACGTGACTCCTTCTTACCTATGCTATCGTGGTTGGAGCAATTTTATTGTTTAAATTTTTCTACTTCAGTAAGGTCATTCCTATACGATTAGTAATCTTTGTTCTTTTCTTCATTAATTTCTATCATTTATATAGTTTGAAAACACATATATCTCTTTCCGTTATGCCAATTGTGCATTTAATAGAATCATAGTTGCTGAATTGTGAAATCCATTGGTACTTTGCATTTTAGTCTAAACTGTAGTTTTACCAATTTTTTTCATTTGCCATTTTCCACCTGATAGATTACAACATTTTTATTTTCTATGTCAGCCAGTTGACTCTGGGATTGTGGAAGTTGTTATTTGGTGTCTCGATTTGATCAATTGTTTATTAGTGGCTTGAGAGCAGGTTTGAGACTAAAATTTAGAGGTATGTAATTTTTCAGAAGATTAATAAATTATTATTATAATATGAAATTAGCGTTACATTGTTATATGAATATAACTATTTCAATTTGATGTTTTCATATTATTATTTTATGGGTAATTACACTAATGGTCCCAATTCTTTCAAGTTTATAACGATTTCATCCCCATTCTTTTTTTAGCAGATATCATCCCCATTCTTCTATTTATTATCACAGATAGTCCCCAAATCAGTATTTTTCACTATTCGGACAATTCTATGACAATTTTACCCATTGACTTAAATAAATTAAAATGATAGGAAAAAAAATACAATGAAAGTATTACAATTTGGCTCTTAACCTTTTCAAAAGTACAAATAAATCCTAAACTTTTATTTTATACATATAGGTGTTCTTTCCCAACAAAAAAAAAAAATTCCAACGCACCCACCCACCCACCCACCACCATCTTTTCACGCAAGTCATCAATGGCGGATCCCACCCAAATTTTTTCATGAAAAGTATTTTAGATTTCTGTCAGATTTCCAACCCACCCACCCCTCTTTCTTTCTATCAGATTTCAACAGTGGAGGAGGGGGACGACCATCAATTGACGAACTCGACATTACAATTCTAGCACTTTGCTGACCAAGAATACGGCAGTCAGCTGGGCAGCTGATCTAGTTGTTTTAAGCCTTGAATAATCTTGTGATAATTGCATAATCTCTCTCTAGACTGTGATAATTGCATAATCTTGTTCTTAAGTTGAAGTCTTGTCTCATTCTTGGTCATTCCATTGCGTGTTTCTCGAGTTGGGCACTTTTTTTCCCTAATGTATTTCCATTGAAGTCTGTGTTTTTGTGAGTGCACTATATACATACACACACTCATATATGTATATGTACATTACAAGAGTGTTCTCGGATTTTCTTTAGGGGCTCCATGAAGAAATTATGCCCAGAAAGTAGAATGCTGAAGAACTGAATATTAACAAAGAAAATCTAAAATGCCCATTTGGACATTTTGATCAGATTTTACATGGAAGTTGGGTGGGAAAAGATTGGGAAAAGATTATTCCTTTTTGGTTGGAGAAGAACACCCATATGTATAAAATAAAATAGTTTAGGATTTATTTGTACTTTTGAAAAGGTTAAGGGCTCAATTGCAATGCTTTCATTGTATTTTTTTCTATTATTTTAATTTATTTAAGTCAAGGAGTAAAATTGTCATAGAATTGTCCAAATAGTGAAAAATAGTGATTTGGGGACCATATGTGAGAATAAATGAAAGAATGGGGATGATATCTGCTAAAAAAAAAAGAATGAGAATGAAATCGTTACAAACCTGAAAGAATGGGGACCATATTAATGTAATTAACCCTTATTTTATTTAGTATTGCATCACTTTTTCAACCATTAGTTTTGTTAATCTTTTTCCTTTTTTCTAAATCTTTTGGATTTGTTTTTATTGGTTTAGATTTTTGTTTTATCTTACTTATAGTGTTATTTTGTTTGCATTTGATCTATTTATAGGCTATACTTTAAACTAAGTATTTCATTCATTTTTTTTTCTTTTTGCTCATTCCATCTATGTGGTAATCATATTCTTATTTATCTTCATAATGTTTGTATCTTTTTTATTTTTTTATCTTCATAATGTCTGTATCTTTTTTATTTATTTTTATATATACATGGAATCATACTAATTTGTGCATATTTTATGATAAAATAAAATAGATGTCAGGAGAAATTTTTTTTGAAGCAAATAAAGAAATACAAAACAAGAAAATGAGACAGCTGTATGCTCAACATACATAGTATAAATCTAACAAGACCGTTAAAAAAAACAAGGATTTAGTTGCTTGAAGATATTTAGTTCAATCATGTCAATACAATTGATAGCTCACAATTATCTGGTGAGTTTTTTTTTTTAATTTGTAGTTAAGGTTTTTCCCATTATGAACATTTTCTTTCCATTTTTTATTTTTTTTTCTGATTTTTTATTTTTGTTTTATAGCTGGAGAATTGAATGGACATGGAGATTTTAGCATTATCTCTAACAATTTAGAAGATAACTGTGTAGAAAAATAGATTTATTATCAAGAATATGAAAACAAAAATCATGAATTCCAATATATTCATTGTATTTCAAATATTACTATCAGACATATTCCTACCAAAACTTATGTATTACATACTCCAACAATTTGTAATCATTGCCTTGCAAAAAAAATTGAAAAAGAAAGCAAGGGTTTTTGTTGTTGCGATGGAAAAATAAAATTGCATATCAATTGTTCATCTTCTGTTTTATATGATTTATATACTTCTAGTTCAGATGAAGCATTACATTTTAAAAATAATGAATGAAATTATAATAACCATTTTTCTTTTACTTCTTTTGGGGTAAGGTACGATAAAGATCCTTCTAAATCTATTAACTACAAAGGTATTTACACTTTTAGAGTTCAAGGACAAGTATACCATTACATAAATCCCATTCTACACATTGATAATAATCCATCATATTTACAATTATACTTTTACGATACAGACAATGAAATACATAATAGATTAAATATATCTATCAATTTTTTTTATCACCATTATTGCACACATTAATAAATCTATTAAAGATTAATCGTATTCTAGATTTTTCCGTTCCCTAAGTGACATTGAAAGTCTTGAAACATGCAAAATTCATATTAGATGTGATGCTGGTCTTGATCAAAGAGTATATAATGCACCTTCTATGTTCCAAGTGGCTGCAGTTGGGCTTGATGAGGACCTATCTGCAGACATAAGATTTCGTGATATATCGATTTACTGTCACTCTAATAATTCTCATAGAATACATTACTATTATGGATGTTATGATCCTCTACAATATCCATTATTATTTTCTTTTGGTGAGACTGGTTGGCATGAAGGTATCGAAAAGTCGAAAATTAATAAATTTGATAGTCACAATATAGTAGATAATTTTCTCTCTTCAAACAACATAACTTGTGCATCTGATCTAATAGAGAGAAAAAAAAAGGTAAATAATAACAATATTTGTTTTCATTTAAACTCATTAAATTTATTTGATTTTTGTTCCTTACTTTTATTTGTATTTATCCTTTGCAATGTTAAAGAAGAATAAAAAAGGTTTACAAGTCTCTTGTCGTGAATACTATTGCTACAAATTACAGGTACGTGATATACAAAACAATGTTTTGCTCCATGCTGGTAGACTTCTATAGCAGTATGTAGTAGATATGTGTGTTAAACTTGAAACTAGTAGATTAGATTACTTCCGCCAAAATCAAAGTGAAAATCGTGCTGAATTGTATCAAGAAGTTTTTTGATAGTGTAGACAATGGTGAGAATAGAGGTGGACAAATTAGTCGTAAGATTATTTTACCTTCGTCTTTTGTTAAGATATAATGATATAGGACAGAATAGACCCGAGCTAGAATATTTAGATCTAAATTAGAAGAAATTAAAGTTGATTTATTTAAATGCCAAATTTTTGGTCCAGTTGTTGCATACATTTATGTTGTAGAATTCCAAAAACAAGGACTCCCACATGCTCATTTCTTATTAATTTTACAAACTTGTGCAAAAATTAATAATGTTGATTTAGTCGATGCTATTGTATCATGTGAAATTCCAGATAAAGTAAGACATCCCCATCTTCATTCTACTGTTGTGAAACATATGATGCATGGTCCATGTGGTCTTTTGAATCCTCATAATGTTTGTATGGATAAATGGGTCATTGTAAGAGTAAATACCCAAAAGAATATATCTCAAATACTTCTATTGGTAATAATTCTTATCCAACTTATAGACGCTTGAATGATAAACGATCATTTATGATTAGATGACATTCATTAGATAATAGATGAGTTGTACCTTACAATCCGTATTTTTGTGCTAAGTTTGATTGCCACATAATGTAGAAATATGTTCAACAATTAAAGCTGTCAAATACCTGTATAAATATGTTTATAAAGGCCATGATGGTGTAAGTTTTTCAATCAATAATACTAATAATGAAGAACCTATTGATGAAATTGAATTATACCAAAATGGACGTTGGATTTCTCCACCCTAGGCAATGTGGAGAATATATTGATTTGTTCTGTAAGAAATGTCTCCTTCAGTTATTTCATTACAACTACATCTTGAAAATAACCACTTAATAACATATAGAGATTATGAAAATTTAGAAACAATAATTACTACTGAATCAAGACAACGTTCAATGTTGACTGAGTTTTTTCGCATGAATATTTCAAATGAAATTGCTAAAACATTATTATATAGAGAATTTCCTAAGTATTTTGTACGGGATGGACAAGGTAAGAAAGGGTGTCAAAGAAAAAAAAGAAATATTATTGGTAGAATAGTTACATGTAATATATCTGAAGGAGAAAGATATTACTTACGTATTTTATTAAATCATATTAAAGGAGCAACTTCATTCGAGAACTTGAAAACAGTCAGTTGTGTTTATTGTCATTTTTTCGTGAAACAGCTGTCTCACCTGGTTTATTAAACGACAATAATTATTGTGAACTTTGTTTAGGCGAAGCTATTAGTTATCAATTGCCCTCTTCTCTTCGTCGATTATTTGCTACCATACTCATTCTCTGTGGTCCTAATAATCCAGATGATTTATGGAATAAATTTCGAATACCTATATGTGAGATTTATTTATGTAACGGTATGTCTATTGCAAATGCAGAAATAAAAGCATTACATGAAATGAATTCTTTATTAAAAGCAAGTAGTAAAAATATAAATGATTACGATCTTGTACCTTTTGAAATATACCAGGAACAAGAAGACATATTAGCTAAGATAATTAATGAAGAACTAAAAAATGTTATTACAGATGATAGTATTGTTTACATAAATAGCTTAAATGAATATAAAAAAATTGGAAAAACTTAGTAATACAAGCAATATGTATTTTATGGATGGACCTGGTGGAATTGAAAAAACGGTGGAATTGGAAAAACTTATTTGTATAAAGCTTTGCTTTCTACTATTTGATCCAAAAATCTTATAGGTTTAGCAACGGCTTCTTTAGGTGTTGTAGCCGCTCTATTACATAGTGCACGAACAGCACATTCAAGATTTAAGATACTGCTTGAAATAAATTATAATATGACTTATTATGTTAGTAAGCAATCTGCATTAGCAAGCTTATTCAGATTGACAAAATTGATTATTTGGGATGAAGCACCGACGGTCCACCGTTATGCAATAGAGGCTGTAGATAGGATGTTAAGAGACGTTAATGATTGTATATTGCCTTTTGGAGGAAAAGTTGTTATTTTAGGAGGTGATTTTCGACAATTCTTGCCAGTTGTTCAAAAAGGAAATAAAGAAGCCATAATGCGATCAAGCTTAGTCTATTTATACTTACGGCCAAATTTTATATAGTTAAAATTAATAGAGAATATGAAAGCTCAATTAGACCCACACTTTTCTAAGTTATTACTTGATATAGGCGATAGGATTCAACCTGAGCTAACATGATTAAATTACATGATGAAATAGCTATACCATATGATAACAAAATAGTTTCTCTACAAAATTTAATCATTAATGTTTACCCAAATTTACAAAATTATAGCAATGATTTGGATAAGATGATTAATCGAGTTATTTTAACTCTCAAAAATAATGCTGTGGATGAAATAAATAATATTGTACTCTATGAAATTGCAGGTGAAAATGTCACATATTATAGTTTTGATGAAACGTTAGAAAAAAATGAACAAGGTATTCACGGAGATTTCCTTAATACATTAACTCCAAATGGTATTCCACCTCATGAATTTGTATTGAAAGAAAATTGTCCTATTATGTTATTGAGAAATATTAATCCATCCGAAGGATTATAATGGTACTAGATTAATTTGTCGTGGTTTTGAGCGTAATGTTATTCATGCTAAAATATCTGTCGGAGAATGGCGTGGGAATAAAGTTTTTTTTACCTAGGACTCCATTTATTCCACTTGAAAGTAATAAAAGCTCATTCCCTTTTAAAAGAACACAACTTCCTATTCGTCCTTGTTTTGCAATGACAATAAATAAAGCTTAAAGTCAAAACTAGATTACGTTGGACTATATCTTTCACAACTTGTATTTTCTCATGGTCAACTTTATGTTGCATTATCTAGAGCAAAAACAAGTAAATGTATTAGAGCATTAATTGTACTAAACGAGAAATCAAAAAATCATTTAAGATGTACAAAAAATGTCGTTTACATAGAAATTTTAACAATTGTGCATTCATAGTGTCCTTTTATTCTTTTGTTTAATTTGTTTATTACAGGCTGTGTACTCAATAAAAGTCAACTAGACCTATATTGCTGACTATATTTGTCCAAAATATTGACATGTCTAAAAATCACAATATTCATTTGGTAGGTTTGACATTTACTTTCACATTTATACATTTTTACTTACTTAATACTTTAAGATATTATCTAAAGATATTTTGATTCCCAATATCCTCTACTAAATCTTTTGCCATAGCAAATATTTTTTTCCCCAAATACCTCAAGTCTTTGCCATAAGTTTGCAGATCAACCAAGTGATACAGTAAGTATTATCGATTATTGTAGTATACATTGAGATATTGAGTTAGAAAGGATAAACAACAAAGTATTCCTTAGCCATGAATGGGCGAATTTTTTTGATCATTACAGTTTAGAAGATAATTTTTTTTCTTATGTTCGAGTACATTAGTGATTCAATATTCTATCTTACACTATTCGTTAACTCATATATGGCAAGAATATATACAGAGATGACATTGATGATCAAGAATTTTTTCCTTTTGTTCACCTTGCTTTCTCGATTACACTAGAATAATTTTTTTTCTTATGTTCGAGTACATTAGTGATTCAATATTCTATCGTACACTATTCGTTGAATCATATTTGGAAAGAATATACAGAGATGACATTGATGATCAAGAATTTTCTCCTTTTGTTTTACCCTGCTTTCTCGATTACACTAGAAGCAAGATTTCAAAATTGGAGAGATGCTATACAGGAAGAAATCAATGCCCAGGAAACAAATATTAAGACTCAATCTTATTACCTGCAGGGAAAGAAGCCATTGGCTGCAAGTGGATTTACACTATCAAGCATAAAGCAATGGCTTTGTAGAGAGATGCAAAGCTAGATTAGATTGTAAGTTCTATTACTCTTATCTTAGCTATTTGAACTTCGGATATTTATATGTATTTTTAGCTTATTAATATCTAAGCTAATTACTAAGCAATTATAAATATATTCTACACATAATTATATTTGCTCTAAATTATACTTATTGAACATTTTGTGTAATACCATTACAATGTTTTATTATGATGTAGTATATTTCTGGTACACTTTCAAGAAGACATCTAAAATTCATGATAGTGCAGGGAATAAATGGCCAGTCTGCTCAAATATAAGGCAAAATGGTGATGTACATTGTCTAATAGGATGGGCTCATTATACAAATGCAAAAAATCTCAACATTTAATGTAGATCCATTTTCGGTGTTGTAGATAATGATGTGCTGTTTTATTCTACATATATTATGGTGCAGATGGTGCAGATGGATCAATGATTCCTGCTTAAATATTTTTCATTTTATTTACTATTAGGAACTATATTTTCACATCTCCTCATTTGAATGTACTACAAATTTACAATATGAATAACTTATCCAAAAAACATTGGTATTTTTTTGTTAACTTAGCGCAAGTTTTTTAACTTCTATTGTTAACTAAGTGAAATAACTTTTTCCATAGTATTTTCTTTTTGATAATATTAAATATTATGTATACATATATTAGCATCATAGGTGTACTAATATTGTATAACATGTTAATTTAGATAGGAAGTTCATGCCATATTATTATTGTCATTTTTTTTAGTAATGAAATTTCGAGTGATCACCATATGTTTTACTTTTTTAAGCTATGTCAAATTGTGTCAAATTCTATTTAGTAGTAAATGTAGCTACATAGTGTATTTGCTTGCCAATTCGTACTCCATTTTGTCAAAATAGGAATTTATTTATTTTTATTGTTTTTTAAAGAAACTATGGGCAATTTTTTTTTTTTACTTTTCCAAAATTATTTTATTTTGTCAATTTTCCAAAATAATAGGCAACAATAGGCTTTTTTTTCCTCCTCCATTTTTTGACGTTCTCATCACAATTTATAAAACATTTTATTTTTTTTCTTCCCCCATTTCCCATTTGTCCTGACGAATTCTCACTTTTCGACAATTTTTATTATTAATTTTTTTCCATTTTTTTTTTGTAGAAACTTGAGAAAATAGGCACACAAATATGTCTGTACAACACATGTCTATCAAGCGCACACATATGTATTTGTAGGACAAAATTTTACTTCCCTTCGCACATTTCCCATATTTTCAAGCAACTCGACAAAATGGATACTTTATTTTTTCCTTTTGTCAAGAAACTTTCAAAAATGACGTGATTTGCAACAACATTCTAGGCATTGCCAATGCTAAAACAAATGTTAAATGTAGATTTTTTATAAATTGAAAAGGTTGGAGACCAAAATTGCGAATTACAAAAAAAAAAAATAGTGAGCTAAAAGTCCACACCACCAATATATATATATATATATATTCCCCTTATTAATTGCTTGTCTCGACAAGCAAACCCAACAAAAAAAATATGTATTTTTCTGCTTAAGAAGAATAGCAAAATAAAAAAAAAAAATTATTTTTTTTCCTTGTCGAGTTGCTCGACAAGCAAAAAAAAATTTAATAATAATTCATCAAATTCAAATGTTGTCGAGTTGCTTGACAACATTACAAAAAAAAATTTAAACTCAAATGTTGTCGAGTTACTCGACAAAATGGACAATCATTTTTTCCTTTTATCATTTGTCTCATCAAGATGGTAAAAAAAAAATTCTATTTTATTTCCAATGTATATTTGTTTTTTTTTCCCAATTGATAATTTTTATTATTTTTAATTTTTCCACCTTTCAAATACTAGCCATACAACCATCTATACATCTACTCGTGCTTTTTATCATTTATATTATATTCCTCATAACCAAATTTGATGAAACACTTAATAAAACATATTTTTTTTTTGCATATACATTTAAACACAAGTTATTCATAATATAATATCTTCTTTATATCTTATATTATTTTATATTATTTTAGATTTAAATGAATGCATATCAACACCTGCAACCCAAACATATCTAAAAATACTTTATTACTTTATTTCAGGGATTTAGGAGAAATTGGAACAAAAAAATATGCATTACTATGTTGCCTACTCCTACCTCCAATCATACCTCTAATGTTTATTATATTTACAATATTTTTCTTCTATATCTTTTTGACAGACAACTAAATCAATTACATCACAAATATAACACATACCTTCTATTTTACACACGTCCACGTGATCTTTATTCTCTTTATCCTCATCATATACGTAAAAGAAATCTATATACATAGATATATATAATTTTAAAATAATAGCCACTATATACCTCTATATATATACATCCCCTCTGATTACAAAAAAAAAAAAAAAAAAACACACACAAACATTCCACATTTATATTTTTACTCACGTCTTCAATTGTCATCCTTCTCATACTCTCTTCTCACAGTTGCAATACAAATACGTATTATCTTCAAGCATATACTACTACTATTCAATATTAGCATAAATATCATTTCATTTCCCAAACCTAACTTCACTCTTTCATTTTTTTTTTTACAGAATCAAACAATGGAAAGACCATACAAGTTAATACCAAATATTTCTCCCAATGATATAAACTGGACATCAAAAATTATAGTTGTGGAAAAATCATTTGCAAGAACAACTCAGCGAAGCCCAACTAAATACCAGAATATAGTACTCATGAATCCAGATGTATATTATCTAAATCCCCTGTTTATGTTCGTTGGTTTGCTTATTTAGAGACACATAATACATTTAGCAATTTATCAACTGAGTTGTTAATTTGTTCTTCCACTAATATATTGGAACCTTAAATTAGTTTTGCTAATACTACAAAACTACATCTAACCAACTTATATAAATGTTCTTTTTCAAAAGATCTAATTTTAATGCATACTATTACACTGAAAAATAAAGTCCATGCAACTATCTATGATGCCAACATCCCAGCATACGAAGACAAGTTACTGCTTGGCAAAACCTACCTTATCTCAAATGTAGTTGTAAAGCTTACGAAGCCTGAGTATCAAGCCTCTACGGGTGAAATACAGTGGGCGATATGTGGTCGAACTAGAGTACAAGAAATAGATAAAGACTACAGTGCTTTGATAGCTTCTACATACAATTTTATTCCTTTCAACAGATTAGAAGCCTACATGGACTCAAAATCTGATATCAGTAATTCTTCGTATTCTACAAAAATCTATTTGTTTTTTTTCCCATGTATTTAAATTATAATTAAACGTTTCTAAATTTCACACTAAACATTTTATTTATAACACATTTCATGTATAACAATTTGTTCTTTTTTCCTTTAGGTATCATTGGAGTTGCAATTGACATTAAACCTAAAAGACTTGATCAAACTCGATTTGAAACACAGACGTATATTCAAGACGAGGTTTGTATATAGCTAGCTATATTCTTTTAAAATATAAATCCATATTTCAATAATTACAATATTATTAAATTAACTCATATACTACTTTCTCACGCATTTTCTCTATTTATATACTAGTTCAACACTGCGCTATTAACCATGTGGGATAATTTTGTGAAAAAAGAATGCCGTTTCATTGCTGATAACTTAACGAAGAAACAAATCATTATTGGGAATCATCTAAAAGTATCATCTTTTAGTGGTAATATGTTATCAATCTTTTTTTTTATTTCTTTATCAATGGAATGTTAGGACACTTATAGGCAATATTAGCTCTGTCAATAAATATATCTGTATATTTATTTCATGTACAGGTCTTTCAATTTCAACAAAGGCAAATAGCATCTTCTCCTTCAATGCTCATTGGGAACCAGTGGTTCAGCTAACATCTTGGCAACAATTTATTAATTTATTTTCTTACATTCAACCTCTACTTACTATATATATATATATATATATATATATATATATATATATATATATATATATATATACATATATATATATCTAATATATTTACACCTGTGGAAGGATTGAAGCAAATTCTGACAAATTAGATGAAATGATATTGACAAAGATCTATCCATCCTCAACAATAGAAGATATTTCAACACCAGATATAAACGACATAACAGAGATTAAACATATCCCACAACTGCTATCTGGAGTAAGTCTAATTCTAATTTAGTAACATTTAGAAATATGCATTACAATAATGCAAAATATTTATAGAAATTTGTGCTCCAAAATAGCTAACAAGCCAGGAATATTTCTGGGTCCATACACGTGCATATGTGAGAGTATTTAAGCAATCCTTTTGGTCCATGTCTTGCAACACCTGCAACAAAGTCTCAAGCGCTGATTTCAACGAGACATATCAATGCGTCTTCTGCAAATTTCCCCATGCACGTGCAATACCACGGTACCACATGCTTCACAAAATTATTCATTTGTTAGAATTATTTAAACATGCAACATGTTTAACTTCTTTTATATGTCAGAGCACGCGTATATGAGGAACTAGATGACTCAACATGATCATTATCTGGGACTATGATTGGAGAAACAGATGAGACGTTCTTACACTATACAGCCAAAGAACTAATTGACCTAAATTCATTTGTATACACCTCATATTTTACATCTTTTATTCAATGTTTAATATTTCAGTAACCAAACTAACACATGTGATATTTTTTTCACAGATTAGTGGATCACACTTATTGGACAAAATCAGAATCACGTTAGAGGAAGATCAGTTCTTTTACATAAGAGGTGAAGAAAGATTTATGTGAAGACGCATACAAATATGACATTATCTTCTTGAACAAACCAATTCCTTCCACTTCCACCACTTCTATAACTATGGGATCAAAAACCGACAAAGGGAAAGACATAGCATACAACACTGAAACACCATTGCCTCTGCATGGACAAACATTTCCAAATGAAGTGAAACGGATAATTTTCTCACCAACACCTGTGTCTAATTCCAAAAAAAAAGACAAAATGAAGAACATCCAATCTCATCCGACAATGTAGACAAACTGGACAAACTAGACAAACTGGTTACGTCAAAAACATATGGAATTTCACCAGTGCCGAAAGAAAAATACAAAGTTCCAAAATGAAAATAATCATATCTACTTATGCATTACTTTTTTTTTTTTTTTTTTAATGAATGAAGGCTCTATTTTGTTAATAGTATTAAATTTTTTTTTGCTAATGTATAGAAATCAACCTTTTACAATGCTAATTCATATTTAATGAATCTATATAATGCAGTTTTTAGTAAGTATACATGTCATTTTTATTTAATTTTACTTGTGTTCATTGTCTACATTTAGCCATTGCCTACAACACTTTTTCCTATTCATATCTACAATATTATTCATTATCAACTCTGGAACATTATCATGCTTTTAATCTACTTCTTATACTATTAATTCATTCTCTTATATTATTGTATTATTTTATGGAATTATATAGTTTAAGAAAAAAGGTTATAAATACATTATTCATTAATAGTTATTGAACAATTATTCAATGCTATTAAATAAATGTTATTTTTTTAATTTAATATTATATCTTTTATTAAATAAATATTATTAGATACATATATTTAGTATATGTTAGTGAGTATCTATATGCTTACACAATATTGTTTTAATTAGAAACACTTTCAAATAGAAATCACGTTTGTTAGGTTTTAATTAATTCATTTGTCAAAGTACTAGACAAAATGAAAAAATAAAATTCCTTACAATAATATGATATATAAGATTTTATTTAAGGGTAATTATATTAACACTAAAGTTTATATTATCTACACCACATTTTAATTACAATAAAGATCCTCCAATCTTTGATATTTTACAATTTATGTCTTTGAATTTTTTTGTCGTAATTTTTTCATTAACTTTTAATTAATTTTCACATCTCGTCTATGATGACGATTTTTGTCCAAATATTCTGTTAATGTAAATAAGAGAAAAATATTTTATCAAACTTTTGTATTTGTTATTTATTTTGTTTATTTGAAAATACGAGAGGCATACAAATTTTTTTACGCCCTCATAATTAATTTTTTTGATATAAATCATCATCAAATATAGAAATAAGACGTGCAAATTAATAAGATGGTGATAAGAATATGATAAAAAAAAAAAAGTTGAGGACATAAATACAAAAATAAACAATAGTTGAAGATTTTCATTGCAATTAAAATGTAGTGTAGTTAACAAATAATGTGGTGTGAATATAATTACCCTTTATTTAATTATAACTTGATTGTTTAAAAGTGTAATACAGACTTTTTAAATTTCATAAAATATTAATTTCAAATTTTTTAAAATCCTACAAAATGAAATTTAGAGATATTCAAAATGTGAACATTATAGAGAATTTTATATGTACTTTATTTGAAACACAAGGTAAAAATAAAATATATTATAGGTTCTCTCCCATTCGCCTTGAGATTTTAAAGGACTTTACAAGAAAAGGTGATTCTAAAAGACTTTACAAGAAAAAACATATTTGATCCCTTAATTTTTTTTATATGCTACATTTATGTTTTCGTTTTTTTTAAAGAATATTGCCTTTCACCTCTTTTACTTTTGTCGAGTTACACATTTATTAATTTTTCATTTTTTTTTTCAATATTGTGGAGTAACTCGACAATATTTACATAATGTTTTTTTTCTCAATGGTGTCGAGTTACTCGACAACATTGGAATGATGTTTTTTTGTTTGTTTGTTTTTTTTTTCAAATGTCAACAATGTTGTCAAGTTACTCGACAAAAGTAAAAAAAAAATAATAATAATAAAAATTCAATAATGAACAAGAAGTCAACAAAGGCTGCCACCTATTTACAAAATTTGAAATTTTTTTTTTCCCTAAAGATTATCGAGTTACACATTTATTTATTTTTAAAATGTTGTCGAGTTAGACATTTAAATTGAAATTTTTTTTTTCTCAATTTTGTCGAGTTACTCGATAAAAGTAAAAAAAAATTTAAAAATTCAAAATAAACAAGAAATTCTTTACTCTCGACAACACTTGATTTTTTTTTTCAAGTGTAGTCGAGCTATTTTTTTTTCTTCTATATGTTTTTTGTTTATCTTCAATGTTGTTGTCGAGTTGATTCTTTACAGGTTGTCCAGTTACACAGTTTTTTTTTTAAATTGTTGTCGAGTTAGACATTTGATTTATTTATTTTTAACAATTCAATAAATTTAAACAAAAAACAAATATTATTTTGTTTCACACCATATAAAAAAAATTCCAAATGCAATGTTGTCGACTTGCTCGACAACATTGCAAGTCGACAACATTGCAAAAACAGTAAACCAAAAAAAAAAAAAAATAAACAACAAAAAAGCACATGTCTCACCACACTAAAAATAATTTAACAAATTAAAAAATAAATAAACAAAAGCCCATGTCTTACCACACTAAAAAACTACAAAAATTTTCAAAAGCAATGTTGTCGAGTTACTCGACATCATTGAAAAAAAAAAAATACAAAAGCTCACGTCTCACCACTCGACAACATAAAATTTATTTGTAAGATATTTGTAGTAATGAAATGTGATCAATATTGAAAAAATTGAATAAACAATAGTTAAACAAATAAATAATTAAAAAACACAAATAAAATTATAGAATAAATAATAAGGTAAAAAAAAAAATTGTGTCAAGTTAACTCGAGAAACTAAAAGTTTGTCGAGTTACTCGACAAATTCAGTGGACTTTGTGGAATAACTCTATATTCTTTTATCATTTTATTGTCTAAAATATGTACTTATGTAATATTTTTGAAATATTATAAATAAACAAGTTAAAAATAAAAAGATAAATAAAATATTGTAAAAAATGAAAAATCATCTTTTGTTGACTTTTTTTTTCCTTTTAGACGCAATTTTTTTACTTCTACTTCTTTTTTTTTTTTATATGGTGAGACATGGGCATTTGTCTTTGTTTTTTTTTTTTTTTGTAATGTTGTCGAGTTACTCGACAAAGCAACCTTTTAGCCGCATTTTTTGACTTCTACTTCCTATTTTTTTTCCTTTTTATGTAGTGAGACATGGGCTTTTGTTTTTTGTTTTTTTTGTTTTTTTCTGTCGAGTTACTCTGACAACATTGCTTTTGAAATTTTTTTTCTTTGTAAATGTTGTCAAGAAACTCGACAACATTAGTTTAAATTTTTTTTTTTTATATAGTTTTGTAGAGTGGTTACACAATAAAATTTCCAAATTTTTGATTCAATGGAAATATAATATTCGATTGAAATTGAAAAATGTTTTTGATTTTCCAAGAGAAAAATTGTAATGTAGTACTTTCCAGAATTAATACGTACAAAAAAAATTAATAAATTTTTTTTTTTAAAATTTGTAAATAGTAAAATTGACCAGGGCGATTGCCCAAGCTAAATACGTGGGCGATCGCCCACATGGGTTTTGCAACAACAGAACTCAAATAAGCTTCATCCCCTACATTATGTGAATATTGAAATCAGCTATCCAATTCAATAAGAATTGGTTTTTTATATTCTTCCTGCCTATATATATTTATAACACAGATTTAAAATTAAAAAACATCTACAAACAAACTATATATAAATCTTGCACTACAGATTTTCCTTTTTCCACAAAACACCAAATTGAGTTACAAATCAATAACCAACTAAAACTACCACAACAAAATATTGAACAACCAGATATAATTTAACAAAACCCATAAAATTTACTTTCTACAGAACATCAATACATTAATACAATCAATAAAATAGAGAAAAAATCTAAACAAACCTTTGAATATGAAATCAATTAAAATAATCAAAATATTTACATTTCTCAATAACATATTGTACAATGAACCAAACATTTATTCATTTGATTGATTTGGGTTGAAATAAAACTCATTTTGAAAAAAATCCAACACAAGTTTCCGTGTATACAAATTTACTTTGTCCTCTACAACAGCATCAATTGGTATTCCAGCTACAAGACACTCCACATATTTGATAACAAATATTCCACTATCACTGCAAATATCATTAAAACAGTCATAAGTATACATAAATATCATTGAAATGAAATAACGATTTCGATTTATTACCTATGTCGTCGTCGAATTTGCGGTATATCAATTAATGACTTCCTAAAATATTGAAGGGGCTCAACCTTCTTCTTCCCAAGATTTGGTCTATCAAAAGATACGTACTTCTGAATTAGCTCCGGAATGATATGGATAGAAGGAACAGCATGGTAATACATGATTGCATCATCGACAAAATGTTGGTTATTGTCAATAACTACCAATTTCCAGTCCTTTAGATTAACATAGAAGAGGACCCAAAATTTATCTCCAATCACATATGGCCACAATAAATGATCACATTCTACCCATTTTCTACCAAAATCACTAGGAATAGCACCACGTGTATATCTTTGCGCATGAACATGGTAATCAACCGGAAGATGATGCATAACTTGTTCTTTAGGATCTAATACTCGAGCCTGCATATTTCGAAGAAGCACTCCAAATTCTGTGTCTAAAACTGCATACTTTACTGAAAATATGTCTGGGAAATTAGCAGTTCTCTTTCTAATCAACAACATTGCATTGTCCATATCCTATTCAAACACAAACACAAACACAAATTTAACAATAGAAGCACAATTCATTACTTAAAAAATTAAATAATATAAATATTCTTTATACCCCATACTCCAATGAATATTTAGAATTGGCAATATCTTGAAGCCTTTTTTTTTTTGTCAACATTTTGCTACCACGTACAACATCTCTGTAACATTACAAATAATCATAAATTACATAAATACAAAAAATAGATAAACTAAATAATCATATTAAACATTATAACGTACCGACTCTTTGCAAGATGCAACCAGCTAAAATAATCATTTTCTTTCCGTTTATCAACATCACATAATATTGGAATGCCGATAGAACTAGATGACGAAGGTTCATTTTGTCTCCTACCTTGCTCTTCGTCATGTACCATAGGATTCACATGGGCCACTTCATATTCTATTTGATCACCACCAGTGGTACGGTTATTAACTTTCATCCCCTCAAACATTCCTTGAATCTTACAAGAGAACTTTGCATCTCTCTATGCAAATCATCATGTAAACCACCGAATAAACTACTCTGTTCAGCTTGAAATGATGTAAATTTTGTATCTACATATTGTTGCATTTCTTTGTATTTATCATCTATATTTTATTTGCTGCTACTAGATACATATTATTCGAGCTGATCAAAGTGCTGCAAAAACTCGTCTCTTGTACTTGCCAATTCATGATCAAAGTATGAACGTTGAATACTTAATTGATTATCAATATAAGCTCGTTGCTCTTCAAATAATGAACTCAAATGTTCATTAGTAGCATAATCATCATAATGCTCATACTCACCTGAAGGCCTTTCAGGGATGTTTTCTTCAGGAGTGGAGATATTTTGTTGAGGTGCGTAATCCATAAATGAATTATTTGGTGCACGCCAATTATCCATAGGCAATTCATTTGATATATATGGCGATCAACTATGATAATCATCAACATTTCCATAGCCGTGTGATACAACTAGTTCAGCTATATCTTGTTGGTTCACATGTTCCATTTGTTCACCAATTTCATGTTTACCCCATATTCAAATTGGTGAACTACAGTGTCAAAACGACTATCTACTACATCTTCCAATAAAACCATCGTGTAAAAATATTCTTGTCCTGTTTCCTCCTCAGTTCGTTTAAGTGTTGGAAGAATCACAATCTAAAAAAAAAAAAAAATTGTAACAATTATTACATAAATAGGCAACATTTCTTCTACATATTTTAAAATTATATTATCAAACCTCATTAGACTTGAAAAAATCATCGATAGCTTTTTTTTGTACACGATGTTCTGCATCCCAATTCAAAATACGTAGAAACGTATTTTGTAATTTTGTACCAAATATTTGACCTACTTGAGGACATGCCTCGTAGATCCATATATGTAAATAATATAAATAAAACATAAATATTAACAAAATAATATAATCACAATAGCTGAAATAAATATTAATATGAAATACAATTTTTCACCTGAAATGCAAGAGGAATACCATATATGGTGTACTTTAAAATCTCACCACTTTTATTAGTAGCCTTAGTTGCGCGGCGCTCCTAGGATGTTAACAAAGAATGAAGGAATGTAAAAAATGAATGCCGCCCCCAAGGATACTCATAACATACCTCCAAATTGTCTACTAATGACAATGTTTCTATATTAATTTTTTTCATTTCCTTCGGCCTTAGAACTCCTTCAATAAGTAAAGTCAATCCTAGCTTACACTTATCACCTTCATGATCACAATTAATAAAACCATTTTCCAATTCATTCAAGGGGATACGTGTTGCATTGTTAAACCACCTCCTACGTAGTTTATGTTTTGCCAACACTTTCACTATACTCAATTTTTCATGAATATTATGAAATAATAATCATAATATCAAACAATATTCTTGCATCCCAAATCTAGCTAATTGACCATTTATTTTAAACCAAAGTTCATTTACTTTATTTGTATGTACAACATTCAAAAGAAATTCATGTACTAATTTTCCACTAAACTGTAATCGCCTACCCTGCAAATATTGAAAATATAAAAAACAACTATTTCTAAATTTATCAAGCTAATGGTTATTAAAATTTTGTATAATAACATCAACATATCTTAGATTACTAATTTGTGTAATTTTTCTACCAAATCTAAGATTTTCAGCAACAACATATTCAACATCCATATCTGCAAAAAACACAACAAAAACAACAACAAAATTTCAAATATCTAATCTAAGTTCATATAAAATGTTATAATGTACATATATAATATATATGATGTATATGAAATCAATAATCAACAATCATAATTCATAGTACACACTCACATACTTCCATAGCCATAATAAAAATTTAAGTTACCAGTATATCTTACCAAATTAATTCTAAGTAAATTCTAAATTTTCTACCATTACAATAGTTTCAATTAGAAGTAGCAATTATCAAATGCAACCATAATCAAATTTAAAATATACAACCATCAACCACCAGTTTCAAATTTCTCTAATATCAAATACAATAGGAGAACAAATATTATCACCAATCTACAATTACATAATACAGACATATTGAATATAGTAAAAAATAACACTCATATTAAATTTCCATTCCAAACTTATCAAAATAAAAATAAGTAAATGATCTAATCAAATCGTAAATACATTCGACAAAAACAAACATACCTGATACTAAAGATATGAATGATTAAATTATTTTGAATTTTGGATAAATTTTAAGATTTGGATATTTTTAAAACTGTCCCGTTTTTCTTTTGGAATAATAAAATGATCTCTGAAATGGTAATGACAAAATGAAAAACATAAGATAATTAAAAGTAATTGTCCGCATGTGGGAATGTGTCAGAAATGTCAAAAACGAAATACAGAGAAAAAAAAACAGTGAACAATTAATACTATTTCAGAATTTCGATTGATTGAACCGAAATATTGACTCAATAACTCACAATATTCACAATTTCAAGTTTTAATCAATATTCAGTCATTAACCATTAATAAAGCTTAAGAAATACTCAAAGAAATAAAAATAAAATTAATTTAGTGTACTTATTTGCAGTACATTACTTAACCGTGACAAGGACCGAGAATGAGACCGAGACCGAGACCGAGACCGAGACGAGGAGAAAAAGAATATCGGCAAAAATAGCAGAAGATAAATCTTCTAGGCTTTCTGGGTTTTGGCAAACAAGATTCAGATGCAAAGAGAGAGAGAGATTTTGTAGCTGTTTCTTTTTTCTCCGTGCAAGAACTAAAGAAGAAAACGAAGAGAGAGAGAGAGAGTGAGTGAGTGAAAAAGAGTGGGACTTTTAATGAAATAAAGAGTGGGAAAATTTAATATTTTTTCAGGTTTGTCTATTTTCTATTTTGTATTTTCTACTAAAATATTAGTATTTTTTTAATACACCTTAAAAAAAAAATCTTTATTTTATTTAGGGCTTATTGGGTTCTCATTTTTTTCCAAAAAACCCATTTTTTTTGCCATTTTTGAGTTTTCAAAATTTTTACACTACAAAAAAGTTTGAAAAGTCAATAAAATAGCTAAAAAAAAATCCATTTTTCTAAAAATAATACTATACCGAACAAGTCCTTATTTTATTGTAGGAAATTTTTCTTTCAAATATAAATTTCAATTGTTCATAAATTCTGAAATTAATTTCAAAAACAGAGAAAAAAAAATTGCTTAAAAGTAACAACAAAAGCTGATGGGAGCAATAGACTTCGAAAACTAAATTATGATGCTAAAAATTATGAAAGATTATGGTGAATAAACCGTAAGTTAAAACATAAAATAATTTTACAAACAAAATAAAAAAAATTATAATAAAGTAAAAAAAAAAATTAATAATCAATTTTGTCGAATAACTCGACAAACTGAGTGATGTTTTTTGAGTGACTCGACAAACTATTTGTTCAGCAAAATATATATATATATATATATATATATATATATATATATATATATATATATATATATATATATATATATATATATATATATATATAATTGTGGGCGATCGCCCATAAGAGCTTATTTGGGTTTTGCTTTTGCAAAAACTATGTGGCCGCTCGCCCCTAGGACAGTTTTACAATAATTTATTTTTCTTTTTTTTTTACTTTTTTATTTATAATATTTCTAAAATATTACATAAGTACATATTTTAAACAATAAAATGATAAATGAATATAAAAACAAATAAAATTTATAATAAAGTAAAAAACAAAGTTTACAAATATTTAAAATAACAATTTTTTTTCTTCTACATATCAATTTTGGAAAGAACTACATCAAATGAGTACAATTTTGCTCTTGAAAAATAAATTATATTTTTCAATTTCAATCAAAGATTATATTTCCATTGAATCGAAAATCTGGAAATTTTATTGTAGGAATTTTTTCTTTCAAATATAAATTTCAATTGTCAATAAATTCTGAAATTCATTTAAAAAAAATTGAATCATAAATATTTTATTAAAAGTAACAAAAAAAGCTGATGGGAGCAATAGATTTCAAAAACAAAATTATGATGGTAAAAATTATGAAATATTATGGCGAATAAATGTAAGTTAAACAATAAATTCATTTTACAAAAAGAAAAAGAAAATATTTATAATAAATAAATAAAAATTAATCAATTTTATCGAGTTACTCAACAAACTATTTCTTCAGAAAAACAAAAAATATATCATTCTACGCGATCGCCCAGCAGTGCTTATTTAGGTTCTGCAAAAGTAGAACCTATGTCGGCGATCTCCCACTAATTTGGTCCAAGCGATCGCCTAGGACAATTGTACAATAATTTTTTTTCACTTGTTTATTTATAATATTTACAAAATATTACATAAGTACACATTTTAAACAATAAAATGATAAAAGAATATAAAAATAAATAAACTTTATAATAAACTAACAAAAAAGTTTACAAATATTTAAAATAATTTTTTTTTCGAAAACATATCAATTTTCGAAACTACTACATAAAATGAGTACAATTTTTTTAGTGAATTTTAAAAATAAAATAAACAATAAGAAAAAAATTAACAAAACAAATTTTATTTAAATGTTTGTCCATAAAACATAAAAGTTACAAAAAATTACATATTAATTGTACTCGACAAATACTTTGTCGAATTACTCGATAAAGTTTTTGTCAAGTTAGTTGATTTTTTTTTCTTTTTTCTTCCTTTCTTAAATATTATATATAATAAAATTAAACAAATTACAAATAACAATACACTACTGTTAACGCTTATTACAAAAATCAATTACAAACATTTAACTCTAACTTTAATCACTTCAAAAGAAAAATAATTCATTATGAAAAAATTCTTGCACAAGTTTCTGCCTATAAATTTTTATTTTATCCTCTACAACAGCATCCAGACATATTCCAGCTAAAAGACACTCGACATATTTAATCACAAATATTCCGCTATCCTTGCAAAATTCAATAAATCAAATATCAATAAAAATTTAGTAAATACAATAAAAATTTTATTTACACTAATTTGAATTTATTACCTATAACAGCGAAGTTGCGGTATTTGACGAGATGACTTTCTCCGATATTCTAATGACTTATTCTTCTTCCCAAGATCATGCCTATCAAATGATACATACTTCTGAATAATATTTAGAATCACCTTAAGGTATGGAAGACCATAAGTATACCTCTCATTTTCAGTGTAAAACATTTTATTATTGTCAATAAGTGTTACTCTCCAAGCATTTAAATCAACATGAAATAATACCCAGTATTTATCTTTGATCAAATAAGGCCACAATAGATGTTCACATTCCTCCCATTTTTTTTCATAATATGTAGGAAGAGCACCATATGTATATGATCGCATTGAACCATAGTAATCAATTTCAGCATGTTGCACTATATATCCTTGAGGATCCAACATTTGTTTTACCAAAAACACCCAATAAGTACTCCAAAAGAACAGTCCAATACTCCATAGCATTTTACAAAAATAAATAAATTTTTTTTATACTAAATAAAAATAATAATCAACTTTATCGAGTTACTCGATGAAGTTTTTCGAGTTACTCGACAAACTATTTGTTCAGGAAAAAAAATATCATTGTGGGCGATCGCCCAGGATTATTCTCGGCGATTGCCCAGTAGAGCTTATTTAGGTTCTGCTTTTGGAGAACCTATGTCGGCGATTGCCTAGGACAATTGTACAATAATTTATTTTTCTTTTATTTTTACTTGTTTATTTATAATATTTATAAAATATTACATAAGTACACATTTTAAACAATAAAACGATAAAAGAATATAAAAAAAATAAACTTTATAATAAACTAACAAAAAAGTTTACAAATATTTAAAATAATTTTTTTTTTCTACATATCAATTTTCGAAACTACTACATAAAATGAGTACAATTATTTTTAGTGAATTTTAAAAATAAAATAAACAAAATGAGTTACTCGACAAATTTTAAATGAGTACAAAATCTATGTCGAGTAACTCGACAAATTCTATATCGAGTTACTCAACAAAGTTTTTGTCGAGTTAGTTGAATTTTTTTTTTCTTTTTTTCTTCCTTTCTTAAATTTTATATATAATAAAATTAAACAAATTACAAATAACAATACACTACTACTGGTAACACTTATTACAAAAATCAATTACAAACGTTTAACTTTAATTTTGTTCACTTCGGAAGAAAAAATAATTCATTATGAAAATTATCTTGCACAAGTTTCCGCCTATAAATTTTTATTTTATCCTCTCCACCAGCATCCAGAGATATTCCAACTAAAAGACACTCTACATATTTAATCACAAATATTCCGCTATCACTACAAAATTCAATAAATCAAATATCAATAAAAATTCAGTAAATATAATTAAAAAAAAATTTACACTAGTTTTAATTTATTACCTATAACATCGAAGTTGTGGTATTTGATAAGATGACTTTCTCCGATGTTCTAATGACTTATTCTTCTTCTCAAGATCAGGCCTATCAAATGATACATACTTCTGAATAATATTTGGAATCACCTTAAGGTATGGAAGAACATAACTATACCTCTCATTTTCAGTGTAAAACATTTGATTATTGTCAATAAATGTTAACCTCCAAACATTTAAATCAACATGAAGTAATACCCAGTATTTATCTTTGATCAAATAAGGCCACAATAGATGCTCACATTCCTCCCATTTTTTTCCATAATATATAGGAACACCATATGTATATGATCGCATTGAACCATAGCAATCAATTTCAGCATGTTGCACTATATATCCTTGAGGATCCAACATTTTTGACCAAAAATACCCAATAAGTACTCCAAAAGAACAGTCCAATACTACATACCTTGCTGAAAATATATTTGGGTATTTAAGAGCTCTTGCTCTTATCAAAGACATTGCATTATCTGAATCCTATACACAAATAAAACAAAATAATATAAGTACAATTCATTACCATACAATATACAAAATAAAATAAAAAATATAAATATTCTTTACCCAATGCTCCAATGGAAATACAGGCTTGCTAATATCTTGTAATATTCGTTTCGTTAATTTCGACAGCACTTGACCATGTATTTTTACAACATCTCTGTAATATTACAAATAATCATAAATTAAATAATTAACATAGATAGATGAATAACATAAATAACCATATCAAACATTATAACTTACCCAGCATTCGCACGATACATCCAACTAACAAAATCACTTTCCTTAACTTTATTAATAGCACATAATATAGAAATGTGTGAAATCTCAACAGAAGTAGATGAAGACGCTACAATTTCCTTTCCATGGTTAACAAATACTGCTTCACATTCCATATAATCGCCACCACTACTAGTGTCCGCCGTCATCCCCTGAAACATTCCCTCAATACGCACGAGAGAACTTTGCATCTCTCTATGCAAATCATCGCGTAGACTACCAAAATGAGCACTTTGTTCAACTTCTAATGAATTAAATTTTTTATCAATAGGCTGCTGTATTTTATCATATTTATCACCCACATCTCTATTGATAGTAGATACCAAACATTCTAAATTATCAAACCGCTCCAATAACTTTTCTTTTGTACTATCAAATCGAGAATCCAAGTAAGAACTTTGATCCAAAAATTGATGATCCAAATAAGATTGTTGCTCAACAAAAAATGAATTCAAATGCTCATTAGTAGCATAATCAGAGCAAGCATACTCATAACTTGAATTTGAACCTGCTTGTGAAGAACCTTCATGAATGTTTTCTTCTGTAGTGTAAGTTGTAGGCCAATCAACTACAGGTAATTCATAAGATATATAGGGCGACCAACTTTGATAATCACCAACATTTTCAACATTCCCATGGTCCAATTGTACATCTTGTTCATCAATATCTTTTTGGTTTACCTGCTCCATTACTTATCCAATTTGAAAAAATTCATGCACAGCTGCATCAAAACGAACATCTATTATTTCTTCTAATATAACCATTGCATAAACATTTAGTTATTCTGCTTCTTCTTCAATTGGTTAAATTGTAAGCATAATCATAATCTGAAAAAACAGACAAAAATATATTGCAGCAATTCTTAAATCATCAGACAACAATTCTAATAGACAATAATTATAAGATATATTCACAAACCTCAATAGACTTGACAAAATATAAAATATCACTTTCCTATATTCTTTGATATGCCTCCCAATTAGAACCTTACTTTCCAATTTAACAACAAAAGTTTAACCTATTTAAGGATATGCCTCATACATCCATAAATATAAATACAACAAATATATATTATAATATATTGAAAAAACTTATCAATATAACATAATATACAATATGCTTTAAAATTTAATAACATGAAATACAATTATTCTCACATAAAATACAAAAGGAAATCCATATATAGTATACTTCATAATATTTCATTATTAAAAAAATACATCTAATTATAAATATATTCCTATCAAAAATATCTATAATCCTATAAAACCAAAAAACACAGTTAACAACTAATTATAAATATAATAAAATAAATTTATATAATCTAGCTTTAAATATTAATATGTACAAAAACAATCGCATATAAATTCATTAAAAAATAAATAGATGAAAAAAAAAACTAAGACTAACTATCTACAAAAAAACATATTAAATAAACTTACCTATTTATTCTTTCAAAACAAGATTTCGGTATGAAACAAATATAAAATCAAAATACAAACGTCGGGATTTTAAGCTAAAATACACATAAGTAATTTATGGAATAGAGGAATATCAATGTGATAATGTGAAAGAGAAAGTGTGTGGTGGGAAGAAAACCAAAGTGATAATTCAATATAGGATAAATGGTGGGGTATTTTGTATAGATGCTTCAATTTAATTCATTCATTTTCACTTTGTTGATCAAGTCTCCCATCAACCAAACCAAAAGAATAAAGTAAGCTACACAATTTTTTTACACCATTTCATTTTACAAACTTTAAAATATTATATTCCAACCATTTGACTTCAACTACCAGTCTCCTTCTTGTCCATCAATATTTCTACATACATTTTTAGGCAGTAAGAATTATAAAATTTTTTCATTTTTAAAAATCATTTTCCAATTTGTTTAAAAATTTCAGATTTATATTTTCGTCTCAATTACATTTAAAACCTAAAATGTTTCACTACATTTTTCACATACGTGCAA
Organism: Forsythia viridissima; assembly: GCA_030279155.1. NCBI lineage: Eukaryota > Viridiplantae > Streptophyta > Magnoliopsida > Lamiales > Oleaceae > Forsythia > Forsythia viridissima. Next base: position 8,459,234 of record CM059036.1, read on the forward strand.
CGCACGTGGCCAAAACTAGTACATATATATATATATATATATATATATATATATATATATATATATATATATATATATATATATATATATATATATTAAGATTAAGATGTTACACTTCATTTTTTGTAGGAAAAGGAAAAAAATTAATAAACAAACAATGTGTGAAAGAAATTAAACAATCTGAAAAGCTGTTGCATTTATCATATATAATATTAAATCTTACAATTCGTCATTTTTTGCAGGAAAAGAGAAAAAATAAATAAATAAACAATCAATGTGTTAAACCAATTAAAGAATCCAAAAAGTTGTTACATTTATCATATATTATATTAAATGTTACACTTCATTTTTTTGTAGGAATATGAAAAAAAAACAATCAATGTGTGAAACCAATTAAAGAAAATAAACCCATATGCAGCATTTATGGCGGAACTTACCAAATCTGGAAAGAAAAAATGGCGAGAAAATATATGCGTGAAATTTTTGACGTTTATCCTATTACTACCTCCGTCCCGCATAGATATGCTCGTTTTTCTTATTTATCTATCCCAAATTATAGGCCACTTATTTTATAGATGGTGTATTAAATTTTTTTTTCCTAATATACCCTTATCTAATTTTCATTGTTATCAATCCAAATAAACTTAACATGTTCCAATTATAATGAAAAATTACATAAATTTATTCACGCATTTACTCAATAGGCATTCAATGAATTACACATTGCCTAGAAAACACCAATCACCCGATGACAAAGTCAACAATTGATTTTATTATTGTTTTAATTTAATGCAATTTAATTTCATTTGCATTCCAATTGTAACTTAATGAACATTTAAATTTATTGGATTCATGAATGACTAGTATTAAACGGAGGTATAATACGAAAAGTGTGTGAAAATTTTATAATTTCAATTACATTAAATGATATTTTTTAATCTGTGTGAAAAAAGAAACGAGTCTATCTTTGTGGGACTGACGGAGGGAGTATATATATATATATATTGTAAATGAGATTGACTTATTTTTATTTGACATTGCAAAATGTGTAGTTAGTTATTTAATTATTAATTAATTATTATGAAATATAAATCAAATAGATGGTTTTATTAATGTATTTTATTTATTATTTAATTTAATAATTATTAATTATCATTGATTAATGAATGTTTTGGAGGGAAAAGTTGGCAAAAAAAAATTTGGCAACTATCCTTCTTTAATATATTAACTAGTGTTGTTCCTGTGCATCGTGTAATCACAAAAAATAATTTCGATAGTTATCTATGAAAGTTAATTAGTTATAATAAAATCAAACACTAAATCTTAATTAGCATTGGAAAACTCATTCATATTTTGACCAAAATGAAGATAAGATTAATTAATTAAATTAAATTAATTAGATATTTAAAATCTAGATAATTAAATTAAAATGTATTGAAAAATTAATTTTTGCAATGATAACAAAAATTTGAAAATATGAATTTTGACTTATATTTCTTTCACTATGCATTGATTATTGTCTTTCATGAGAATCTTGAAAATGTAATATCTTAAATGTGATCTTTTAAATCTTAATTAGCATTGAAAAACTCATAAATATTTTGACCAAAATAAAGATAAGATTAATTAATTAATTAATTAAATTAAATTAAATTAAAATGCATTGGAAAAATTAATTTTTACAATAATAACAAAACTTTAAAAATATAGATTTTGACTTATTTTTATTTCAATGTGCATTGATTGTTTTCCATAATAATCTTGAAAATAATCTTGAAAATGCGATCAGTTAAATCTTAATTAGTATTAAAAAAATCCATACAATTTTTTTTACCAAAACAAATATAAGATTAATTAATTTAATTAATTAAATATTTAAAATATGGATAATTAAATTAAAAGGCATTGGAAAATTAATTTTTGTAATGATAACAAAACTAAATTAATTTTTGCAATGATAACAAAACTTTGAAAATATGGATTTTGACTTATTTTTCTTTTACTGTGCATTGATTTTCTTCCATAATAATGTTGAAAATAATCTTGAAAATACGATATCTTAGATGCTATCTCTTAAATCTTAATTAGCGTTGAAAAATCCATGCATATTTTGACCAAAACGAATATAAGATTAATTAAATTAAATTAATTAAGTATTTAAAATATCGGTAATTAAATTAAAACATATTGAAAAATAAATTTTTGGAATGACAACAAAACTTTGTGAATATAATCTTAAATGTGATATTTTAAATCTTAATTAGTATTTAAAAACTCATACACATTTTGACCAAAACAATGATAAGATTAATTAAATTAAAACGCATTGGAAATTTAATTTTTATAATGATAACAAAACTTTGAAATTATGAATTTTGGATACTATTTTTATAACAATTAAAAATTGTCTTTTTTTGGAATTGGAATGGATCATGCTTCCGTTGTAAATTGTCCTTCTCTTTTTCACCAAAAAAAAAAAAAAAAAAAAAAAACGAAGTTAGGATATATACTAAGATTAATAACTATATTAAAATTAATCGTCCTATTAAGTAAATAAAAAAACGTATTTGACCCATGCATATTAAAAACAATTTCAAATTGTTATTTTTTTTTTTAAATTGGAATTGAATATCCTTCTTCAATTTAACTATTATTATCATTATTTTTTTTTATATAAACCGTAATGGTTGCACAGTGCTCAATATCTATGTAAATTAAATGTATAACAAAATACTTATTGAAAATGGATCATGCTTTTGTTGTAAATTAATAACTATATTAAAATTTAAAACTAATCATCCTATTAAATGAAAAAACAAATTGGATTAAAAAAAAAAAAAATCAAATTGTCCTCTTTTTATTTGAGTATTTTTTTTTAATAATTGGAATGGATCATCCTTCTTCAATTCAACTATCATTATCATTATTTTATTATATAAATCATAATACTTGCATGATACTCAATGTCTATGTAAATTCAATGTATAACAAAACACTTATTGAAATTACGAATGTTGATTTAAATTTATTTGGTATTGCAAACCGCGTCTCCCATAATTAATATTGTAAATGAGATTGACTTATTTTTATTTCACATTGCAAAACGTATAATTTATTAGTTAATTATTAATTAATTATCATGGAAAATAAATCAAATGGATTGTTTTATTACTGTATTTTATTTACTACTTATTATTATCATTAATTAATGAATGTTTTGGAGGGAAAGCTTGGCAAAAAAAATGGCGATTATCTCAAAAGTATTGAATCACGTATTTTTATTATTTTGACTTATATATATTATTTATTACATTATCTTACGAATTGAGATAACTTTTGGAGGGAATTTTGGAGGAAAAAACCTTGCAAATATTTTGGCATCTATATTCTTTAATATATTTTTGAAAGCTTGTAACGCCCCGAAAATTCATATTCCCAATTTAAATAAGAAAACGAGAATGAAGCAAGAAATTTGGTTGAGTTGTTCCAAAAAGTATTTCAAAAGTCGTAGCACTTAGAATTTATTTTAAATCCGAATAATAAAAAGGGAGAAAAATCGGATTTAATGTTTTATAAAAGGGCTAAGATGAATTTATTTAAGATTTATTGGCTTTTATTAAGGCTTGTTTGGTTAAAAGTGAAAAAGTTGAGTAGAGACCCAAAGAGTGAAAAAAACCAAGTTTTGAGCCTTTTGATTTAAGTAAGTAGCCAACTTTGGAGCCATCGTATGAATTGTGTATTGGTCGGAATTCTGCGTAACTTATGGTGTTACGAAGTACGCAACGAGACCTTCGGAATGGTACCAAATATGCATAGTTTCAACTATGAAAACAGCCCCGAAAAATTATGTCAAAAACGTTCCAAGATGTTAGAAATCTGGGAATCAGCCAAAAATTCCAGCAAAACTGTATTCGGGCAGCCATCTTTAGAGTGATGTTTTAACCTCTGTGTTGGTCCATATTCTTCGATTCAAAGTGCGTTGCGAATTACGCAATGAGATCTTTAAAATGGTACCAAATACACCTATGTTCGACTCAGGAATCAGCCCCGAATAATTTTGTGAAAAACCTTCCAGGAAATTGGAAATCTGGAATTCCCAGAAATTTGGTTACGAGCAGCCATTTTTGGGACGATGCTGTGATCACTGTGATGATCCGTTTTCTACGATTCAAAGTTCGTTGTAAAGATCCCCATGAGATCTTCGAGATGGTATAAGAAAATTCGAAAAATGAGCACGTTTTGACCTTCAAAACTCGACCCAAAAACAGGTCCAGAAATCTGCCTAATTGGAGTTTTTGCATTTTTACCCTATAGGCTACCCCTAGTACCTTCTTAAATGTGAGTAGTTGGGGAAATGAATTTATGAAGGCCAACCAGAAAATCTTCAGCAAATCTCCCCAACTTTACATGTGTCATCATGAGGATGAATGCAATCATGAGGAATGAGTTGAATTTTCCTATAAATACCCCCTCATTTCAAGCCCCAACTTGCCCCTTTCTTCTCTCTAACCTCCCTAACACTCCCTCACCACTCCCCCACGTTTTCTAGCTTTAGGCAAGGAGGAAGTAACCTTCAAATAAGAGAAAGACACCAGAAATAGGAGGTGAGTGTTGGTATATTAAGAAAGCTAAGGATGGGAGGTTCTCTAATTCAATAGAAGAATCTCCAACCCAAAGCACCAAAGCCCCATTTCGGGCAGCAGCATAGAGGGACCAAGGAACTCAGGTTTTTGGTGTAGAAAGTTAGATTTTATAGGCTAAAAACGTAGCCTTCAAAATAAAATGTTTTAACACCTTTCTGCCCGAAAGGGTATCGATACCCTGTATTTCAGTTTTATGGCAGGGTACCAATACCTTAAAAATTGCTGCACCAGAAATGATTAAGGCTGTTCCTTCATGGTTCAAGCACCCTCAACTTCAGATTTAAGTATCATTCACCCCCATGCAAGGTTATGATGTTTAAAAACCTTTTATTTTCAGGTGGATCAAGATTTAACAACAACAAGTTGTGAGTAAAATTATGTATATGACTTATATGCAAAATGATAATTATATACATCTATATGTGTATATTCCTTGTGCTCTTGATGAACTATTTTGATGAGTTACATGATATGATTGTGAGCATCTTGAGCTTATTGACTATTTTATGCAACAAGAATGAAGAACAAGAATGAGAAAATTATCTTGTGCCATTTATGCTCAACTTGAGAAGGCAAAAATTATATGTAAACAAAGATGAAGTATGTTTGAACACATAAAGATTTCCACAAACTTATTTGTACACCACGGGCAAAATTGGCCCATAAGGGACGATGAAGGTCCCAAGAAAAGAGTGGATTCCACTGTTGGCCAAGGGTTAGAACGACCCACATGAGGACTTGAGGTCCGATTGAACTATGGCCAAGGGTTAGAACGACCCACATGAGGACTTGAGGTCCGATTGAACTAAGGCCAAGGGTTAGAACGACCCACATGAGGACTTGAGGTCCGATTGAACTAAGGCCAAGGGCAAGAGTAGCCCATGAAAGGACATTGAGTGTCCTAAGAATATTGATTTGAGCGCTCGGTGTACAAATATTGTTTGTGGGAAGGGCCCTAAGAAAGATAAAAGATATATTATGTGCAATATCACACAAGCACCATAGTTTTACTCATTGAATGTCACCATTCATAGTCGTTTTATGACTCTTGTAGGAAATGGATCGAGACATGTATGAAGTCAAGGGGCAACGGGTGGAAGTGGCCTTCGATGAACATGAATACCATTTGATCACAACGATTGATATATGGTCCTCCAATCCTCTTCAACCCAGATTGCAAAAGCATGAAACCACCTACCTTTGCGTGGACGTATATGATTTTTGGACCGTGGAGTATCTTACTACTCGTTATTATGAAGTATAATATTTTGATTAACCTTGTCTTTATCATATCACCTCTTTCTTAAAGTATTTAGTAGTACTTGCTAACGGGCTCAAGCTTTTGGAGTATTCATGAGACGTAATGATTTGTCATGAACCGTTTTGAAACAAAAATGTATGTGAGGTATTTCTTTTACGTACTTGGGCCCATATTTTGTGTTAATTTATGCCATTGAAGGTGAAATGAACTAAAAGACCGGATTTATATGTTTTAAACTTCCGCTATATTTAAGTTGTCATACTCTACCTTGTGGTTCTTTATTTCATCAAGTATACATGTTTTTACTTAACAAAGAATAAAGAAAATCCGAAGCAAAATGAGAAAGGGTGATCTCCAAATACTGTCTAAGATTAGTTTCTAATTACTTTCCTCAAAAGAAAATAAAGAAAACATATTTCAAATCAGTTTTTCATCAAACCAGGAAGTAGAACTGCTTTCTGCGTAAAAGGGTATCAATACCCTCAAATATGGGTACCATTACCCTACTGGGCAGAATACAAAAAAAAAAAAAAAGTTTAGGCAGAATTTTGAGGTCGCCACAAGACTTGGTATCAGAGCTTCGGTTTAAAGGTTCTGCAGACTTTGATCAATGGTATTCAGCCATCGAAGATGACTTCCACCTACGGTATGCCATGACCTCTTTCCATTTATAGTGTTTAATGTTTTATGGTGAATTGTTTCAATGTGCATAAATTGTCTACTTGCTTGGTAGATTAGATCTGGCAGTTCAACATAGGAATTTAGAACCTATAAAAATGAAACTTGCTATATGATTAAAGTAGACCATGAATGATAAGTAAGAACAATGATTGAACATTCATGAAAAGATAAGCATGAGGCCCAATATAAAAGTTCTTTAGCTTGCAACCGATTAAAGTCGAAGTATCATTTCAAAAGACTAACAAGCAGAAATTTTGAGGCTTAGTTGTTGGACAAAAAAGGAGTTAGATGCCTAAGGGATACTACATTTTTTTAGGAAAGGTAATCAACTAATCTTCATCCTCCGAGTCGTATAAATTCTTAATCATCTCATCCAAATGATCTTGCCTAGCCATGAGCTCTCGGTTTTGTGCACGCAACTCCAAAAGGTTATCAATTACGTTAGCTTGGAAAATCCAAAAATCAGTCATAAAAGTACCCCAGTCAGTCGGTGGAGTTGGCATAAAATGAGCAGCCCTTCCATCTCCAACCTCTACTCCGGGTTTAGTCCAAACCCCATCCACAAGTTCAAATCAAGCTTTCATGAGAGAGTTTGCCCCGATTTTTGTATTGAGATACATTGAAATTAATTTTTCTTCCCTAAGATCTGCCCCCAATTTGATCACTGTGTCCGTGATCAAACAGCTATAAAACAGCCTTATTTTGGAACCAAATAGAAGAGAACTCATTTTCATTAGTCGGAACTCCAGTTCAGGAAGAACCCGCAGCAGCCCTGCTCTTTCCCGTCATTTTCTCAACTGAAAATTTGGTAGCTTTTACCTTAGAAACAGCAGATTGAGTACTCTTAGCTTTTGTAGAATCTTTCTTCAAAGGACCCTTGAAAGGATTTGGGAGAAATTATGAGAACTTGGTGATTTTGGGGAGGAAGATGAAAGAAAACGGGATAAAGAAAGAAAGAAAATGGATTGTGAGATTTTGGAGTAAAATTTAAAGTTAAGGTAAAAGTCCAATTTTATCCTTGTGAAAAAGAAAATGAAATTTGGAGAGATATTTCAAAAATTTCCTTTCTGAAATCCGCGATGGGTATTGATACCCATAAGGCATAGGTATCGATATCCTACCTGAACAGAAACTGTTTGGTATATATTTTTGCAAAGGTAAAATTTGTAAAGGATTGAATCTTTTTCCTCGAGTTGTTACGAATCTTATCTTATTTAGAAAATTAAGGGTGGCAGAACTCACAGGCTCCAATCTCTTGTTTGAAACTCAATTGCTTTTCGAGAAAAAGAATCAGGACATGAAACCCGAGTGATAGAAGAATTTAGAACAACTAGTACATGACAAAGCTGTTGAGATTGATGTGATGGAAATAAAAAAAAAATAGGGAGCAAGAGTTTTGAGGCCTTAGAAATTGTTTATCTATAGACGTAAAGGAGAGATTAAGTTCTAAGTTGTTTATGAAAATTATGGGTTTCTTTTACAAGCATTATGAGGAAATTCTTGGTGCCTTGTATGATAAGTGCTGACATAGGTTTTGATACATGTGGACTTGGAAAGATTTCATGATATATTTATGATTGTCTTGAGGAATTAAATGGTGGTTGTGTTATGAGAAATTTTGAAGAAATTTGTGACTTCTATGTAGTATAAGAGCATGATGCTTATGAGTGAAAAGCTCGATGGTGATTATTAGATAAAAATCTTGTTGATAAAATAAAAATGAAGAGTATGTAGAGTGTTGGTATATGGAAAACCAGGGTGTTAATGTATATGATGGGCCTTGAGGATTTGAGAAAATAGTTGTAGCACCAGGTATGATTGAAAGAAGGTAAATTAAGTTATGTAGAAGTAACAGAATTGCAGATGGGATTCGAAAGGGATTACTCAATTGAGAGATTAAATTGAAAGTCCATAAAGAAATGATAATTAGAGAGATGAATTGAATAATGGATTGAAAGATAGTGTTGACTTCAGTGATTGAGAAATTGTATTCTAGTATAAATCCTTCACTATCACTTTCGTTTTCTAGCAACAAGAAGGTAAGAAATGGTTGTATAAGGTTGAAGGTAGGAGAAAAGAAATGGCATTGGATTATGTGTATGTATTGTATGTTCAGATTGAGTAGAATGGACTAAAGGTTTTAGAAGAATAGAGCAGTGCTAATATGAGAATGCTCTTTAAGGTGATAAGTACAATATTTCCATGGGTTAGAAGATAACTATTATCTCTTCTTGAAAGTATCTCCAGAGTTGCCTATCGTTCGGCTGGCTTGTTAGAAAGAACACTAATTTTGTTAATACTATAGGATGTCAAATGAGTTTCCAAGAGCTAGAGAAATTATTAGTTTTTCGTACGATAATAGTTAGTCTGCGATGATTTTTTTTGGAGTTAAGAATGCAGAACACTAAATTATTGGGTCAGAATTAGTGAAGAAAGTTATTTGGATGAACAAATAACTTGAATTCTTGAAAATCATCATAGATAGCTTCTTGAATTTTAAATTGAGAATGAAGTTTTGCGATTATTATCGTGGACAAGTATTTTAGATTTAGTAAATGGAGAAGTAAAGCTATCGAAGAAGAGACTTGGGAGCGAGACGATGAAATGAGAGAAAAATGTCCCGAGTTATTCTAGGCAAATTTCGAGGACGAAATTTATTTAAGGAGGGAAGTTTGTAACGCCCCGAAAATTCATATTCCCAATTTAAATAAGAAAACGAGAATGAAGCAAGAAATTTGGTTGAGTTGTTCCAAAAAGTATTTCAAAAGTCGTAGCACTTAGAATTTATTTTAAATCCGAATAATAAAAAGGGAGAAAAATGGGATTTAATGTTTTATAAAAGGGCTAAGATGAATTTATTTAAGATTTATTGGCTTTTATTAAGGCTTGTTTGGTTAAAAGTGAAAAAGTTGAGTAGAGACCCAAAGAGTGAAAAAAACCAAGTTTTGAGCCTTTTGATTTAAGTAAGTAGCCAACTTTGGAGCCATCGTATGAATTGTGTATTGGTCGGAATTCTGCGTAACTTATGGTGTTGCGAAGTACGCAACGAGACCTTCGGAATGGTACCAAATATGCATAGTTTCGACTATGAAAACAGCCCCGAAAAATTATGTCAAAAACGTTCCAAGATGTTAGAAATCTGGGAATCAGCCAAAAATTCCAGCAAAACTGTATTCGGGCAGCCATCTTTAGAGTGATGTTTTAACCTCTGTGTTGGTCCATTTTCTTCGATTCAAAGTGCGTTGCGAAGTACGCAATGAGATATTTAAAATGGTACCAAATACACCTATGTTCGACTCAGGAATCAGCCCCGAATATTTTTGTGAAAAACCTTCCAGGAAATTGGAAATCTGGAATTCCCAGAAATTTGGTTACGAGCAGCCATTTTTGGGACGATGCTGTGATCACTGTGATGATCCGTTTTCTACGATTCAAAGTTCGTTGTAAAGATCCCCATGAGATCTTCGAGATGGTATAAGAAAATTCGAAAAATGAGCATGTTTTGACCTTCAAAACTCGACCCAAAAACAGATCCAGAAATCTGCCTAATTGGAGTTTTTGCATTTTTACCCTATAGGCTACCCCTAGTACCTTCTTAAATGTGAGTAGTTGGGGAAATGAATTTATGAAGGCCAACCAGAAAATCTTCAGCAAATCTCCCCAACTTTACATGTGTCACCATGAGGATGAATGCAATCATGAGGAATGAGTTGAATTTTCCTATAAATACCCCCTCATTTCAAGCCCCAACTTGCCCCTTTCTTCTCTCTAACCTCCCTAACACTCCCTCACCACTCCCCCACATTTTCTAGCTTTAGGCAAGGAGGAAGTAACCTTCAAATAAGAGAAAGACACCAGAAATAGGAGGTGAGTGTTGGTATATTAAGAAAGCTAAGGATGGGAGGTTCTCTAATTCAATAGAAGAATCTCCAACCCAAAGCACCAAAGCCCCATTTCGGGCAGCAGCATAGAGGGACCAAGGAACTCAGGTTTTTGGTGTAGAAAGTTAGATTTTATAGGCTAAAAACGTAGCCTTCAAAATAAAATGTTTTAACACCTTTCTGCCCGAAAGGGTATCGATACCCTGTATTTCAGTTTTATGGCAGGGTACCAATACCCTAAAAACTGCTGCACCAGAAATGATTAAGGCTGTTCCTTCATGGTTCAAGCACCCTCAACTTCAGATTTAAGTATCATTCACCCCTATGCAAGGTTATGATGTTTAAAAACCTTTTATTTTCAGGTGGATCAAGATTTAACAACAACAAGTTGTGAGTAAAATTATGTATATGACTTATATGCAAAATGATAATTATATACATCTATATGTGTATATTCCTTGTGCTCTTTATGAACTATTTTGATGAGTTACATGATATGATTGTGAGCATCTTGAGCTTATTGACTATTTTATGCAACAAGAATGAAGAACAAGAATGAGAAAATTATCTTGTGCCATTTATGCTCAACTTGAGAAGGCAAAAATTATATGTAAACAAAGATGAAGTATGTTTGAACACATAAAGATTTCCCCAAACTTATTTGTACACCACGGGCAAAAGTGGCCCATAAGGGACGATGAAGGTCCCAAGAAAAGAGTGGATTCCACTGTTGGCCAAGGGTTAGAACGACCCACATGAGGACTTGAGGTCCGATTGAACTATGGCCAAGGGTTAGAACGACCCACATGAGGACTTGAGGTCCGATTGAACTAAGGCCAAGGGTTAGAACGACCCACATGAGGACTTGAGGTCCGATTGAACTAAGGCCAAGGGCAAGAGTAGCCCATGAAAGGACATTGAGTGTCCTAAGAATATTGATTTGAGCGCTCGGTGTACAAATATTGTTTGTGGGAAGGGCCCTAAGAAAGATAAAAGATATATTATGTGCAATATCACACAAGCACCATAGTTTTACTCATTGAATGTCACCATTCATAGTCGTTTTATGACTCTTGTAGGAAATGGATCGAGACATGTATGAAGTCAAGGGGCAACGGGTGGAAGTGGCCTTCGATGAACATGAATACCATTTGATCACAACGATTGATATATGGTCCTCCAATCCTCTTCAACCCGGATTGCAAAAGCATGAAACCACCTACCTTTGCGTGGACGTATATGATTTTTGGACCGTGGAGTATCTTACTACTCGTTATTATGAAGTATAATATTTTGATTAACCTTGTCTTTATCATATCACCTCTTTCTTAAAGTATTTAGTAGTACTTGCTAACGGGCTCAAGCTTTTGGAGTATTCATGAGACGTAATGATTTGTCATGAACCGTTTTGAAACAAAAATGTATGTGAGGTATTTCTTTTACGTACTTGGGCCCATATTTTGTGTTAATTTATGCCATTGAAGGTGAAATGAACTAAAAGACCGGATTTATATGTTTTAAACTTCCGCTATATTTAAGTTGTCATACTCTACCTTGTGGTTCTTTATTTCATCAAGTATATATGTTTTTACTTAACAAAGAATAAATAAAATCCGAAGCAAAATGAGAAAGGGTGATCTCCAAATACTGTCTAAGATTAGTTTCTAATTACTTTCCTCAAAAGAAAATAAAGAAAACATATTTCAAATCAGTTTTTCATCAAACCAGGAAGTAGAACTGCTTTCTGCGTAAAAGGGTATCAATACCCTCAAATATGGGTACCATTACCCTACTGGGCAGAATACAAAAAAAAAAAAAAAGTTCAGGCAGAATTTTGAGGTCGCCACAAAGCTGGTGTCAAATTTGCTGACGTCAACATATTCTGAATAACCATATTGAAATACAATTAGCATTTGGGAATTGAAATTGTCATTTCACATTTCAAATTATTTAGTTTTATGTCCATAACTTTTTGTAAGTAGAAAGTATAATATTTTTACATTTGTAAATCAAAAAACGAATACTCTGAAATTATTATTATTATTAAATAATTTAATCCTAAAAATTAAATTGGAACGGGTTCTTAGTAGAAGGTTGCTCTATTTGTATGTAATCTGCATCCATGATTTGTTAAAGACAAAGATGTTGCAAATTATGTATTATTTTATAAAAATTTATTGCAAAATTAAGAAAACTTTTGGAAGGTCACAAGTAATTTGGCGATTGTAAACAATAATATATTAATAATATAATTAGAAATTTAAACTCAAAAGCATTGAATCACGTTTTTTTATTATTTTGACTTATATATATTATTTATTACATTATCTCACGAATTGAGGCAAGTTTTGAAAGCAGTAATAATTGAGGCAAGTTTTGGAGAAAATTTTGGAGGGAAAAGCCTTGCAAGTGTTTTGGCGGCTATCCTTCTTTAATATATTAATAATAATAAGATAAGAGTAAAAGAGTAAATATTCTTAAAAATTTACCATGTTTAATCGTTGTTGTGTTGGTTTAGTTTTTTAGACTTCTTTTAAATAAGTTATTTATTATTAAAAACAGTAAAAGAAATAGAAATATATAAACTTTAAACAAATTGGGACTTTGCTAAAATATGTGACTTTAACAAGCCGCATATAAGTGTATACTTGGTAAAAAAAATTGTAGATTATAAGCAGTGAGTCCTACGGAATGTGTGGATAAAAAGTGAATAAAAATTGTAGATCCTACGAAATGTGTGGATAAAATATTATTTGACTAGCTTATAAATATTTATACAAGTTGCTGGTCCCATAAATTATGTGGTTCAAAAGTTGATACAAGTTGTAGGTCTCATAAAATATATGGTTGAAAATAGATTTAAAAAAAAATAAGAGAATCATACGAAATATACTCTTAAGTTGACTAATGATCGAGTAAAGTTGCATCTCACTTGCTTTCTTCAATTATTAGATTTGTCTTTTATATTTTTGTTTATTTCTCCTCTTGCAAAAGGCACGTTTCTATTGAAGCAATCTCGAAAGCACGAGTTGAATTTATTTACATTATTTAAGTATATTATACAATGTATATTAAAAAGGTTATATTGTTTAATATCGTACATTTTTATGTACCAAATATGTAATTACCGTCCGGATGTTTTTTATAACATTTTTTTTAATTAAAAAATAGTTAAGTAAAAAATTGTTTTGTAAATCCCCCTAATTAAATGGTTTTAGTTTCTTCTCAGCCAACATATTTGGGAAGTAATCTTCTTTCTTCTCGTGCTATTTTATTACATTACAATGTTTCGACTAATGCTTCTCACCTTATAACTATTAGAATTCTATTTACATTAGAATACCATGTAGTAGGATACCATATATGTAATATTCCTATTCTATGTAGAACTCCTTTCTTTTTATTTCTTTCCTTATTAGGTTTCTATTAACCTATATATATATATATATATCTTGTAACCCCATTCATTATTTATATTATATCAATATACAGAGAGAATTATTTCTCCACATATATTTTCTCTCATATTTTATATGGTATCATAGCGACGATTTTGAGCGACGATACTTCTCACAAACGATGATAGAAAAATTATAGAAACGACGATTACCCAATCGGATCTCATGGCTCTATAGCAATCCGATCATCCCGGCTTCATCCTCGTTTCTAATCCACTTAATGGAAACAATTATGGCACAAACACCATAGAAACGACGATTGCCCAATCGGATCTCATAGCTCTACAGCAATTCAATCATGAAGGGCAACATTCAATCAATTCAATCAATTGGAGATCGAACCGGAAAGGTGACAATTGGCCAACCAAAAATCGGTCGGACCGGTCGACCGGTTCGTCCAACCGGTCAACCGTTTCAACCGGAACCGGGCAGAAACAGTGCACCTACTGCAAGATGATTGGCCACATCGTTGATATCTGCTATTTCATCCATGGCTTCCCTCCAGGGCACAAGTTTCATGGAAAAGACGTGAAGCCACGAAACAAATGCTTCACAAATACTACTACTGCTTCTACACTTGACCCAAAGGAAGGCAAAACGCTCACAACCAAGGAATATGAACAGATCATGACACTTCTAAATAACAAGTCGAGTAATGACAAGTCTTGTGTTAACACCTCAGATATCAATCTCTCTACTACCCCCTTTGAGTAATTCATGGATTATTGATAGCGGGGCCACTGACCATGTGACGAAGGATGGGATTCTTGAGAATAAATTCATGCCAATGCACAAAACTGTGCAATTACCGAATGGGGATCATGCTCTTATTAAATCCATTGGTACAGTTAACTTTGAAAATAATATGACTGTTGATAATGTACTTCATGTTCCTAAATTCAAAGTTAATCTATTATCTATCAGTAAACTTACTAGAGAGTTAGGTTGTTATGTGACATTTTTCTCTGATTTTTGTGTCATGAAGGATCTGACTACGAAGAAAACGATTGGCTTGGGAAGGCAGAGTAACGGCCTATATTACCTTTCACAAAAACCACAAATACATCATATTACCAGTTGATCAACCAACCTATGTCATAAACGTCTTGGACACCCTTCAGCCTCACCTATTCAATTCCTAGCACAAAGTATCTTAGGTATTAGTTTTGATCCCACGATATTTGTGATATTTGTCATCTGGCAAAACAATCTAGACTACCCTTTAAAGTCAGTCAAATATCTAGCAATAAACCCTTTGATTTGATTCATTGTGATATTTGGGGACTTCATAGAATTATTCTTATTCTGGTGCTAGATATTTCCTTACAATTGTTGATGACTTTTCTCGTTATAGTTGGGTACACCTCATGCGTCACAAATCTGAAACTCAAAGCATAATTAAAAATTTCTTTGCTTGGGTTAAAACTCAACACAACCTGACTATAAAAACTCTGAGATCTGACAATGGACAAGAGTTCTTATCCTTGCAAACATTCTTAAATGAAAATGGTACTATTTTTCATAGGTCATGTCCTTATACCCCTCAACAAAATGGAGTGGTAGAGAGAAAACACTGCCACCTCCTTAATGTGGCTCGTGCCATTAAATTTCAAGCCAATCTTCTGTTAAAATTTTGGGAGGAACATATCAAAACAGCTTGTTACCTTATCAATCGGATACCTTCACCATTGCTCTCACACAAAACACCCTACGAAAGATTGCACAAGAAACCACCACCTTATTCCCATTTACGTGTCTATGGTTGCCTATGTTTTGCCACCAACCTTAGACCCAGCCATAAATTTGACACACGAGCCAAACAGTGTGTGTTCCTTGGATACTCCTCAGGACAAAAAGCATACACCTTATATGACCTAACTGACAAAAAGCTAATAGTATCCCGAGACGTTGTGTTCCATAAAAATATATTTCCATACACTTCCCAACAACATGATGAAACCAACTACACCCCATTGCCACAATCTATGCCTCTAGATGTTGAAACACCATATTTCACAAACCCAGATGACCAACACATAGAAAAAACGAATAACTTGCCTGAAGATCCCGAACCATCATCTGGACCAACCAGTCGACCAAACGGTCGACCGGTTGACTCGTCCACTTCAACAGAGAGTCCAACCAGTCGATCCACCGATCAACCGATTACCTCATCTGATTCAACAGAGAGCTTAAATGATCGACTGTCTTCACCTACCGATCGACCGGTTGAGCAGTGTCCAACCACAATTGATCCACCTACCTCTTCTCACCCTCCAGATGACCAACTTAGACGATCCACAAGATCAATTCAAACCCCATTTCACCTGAAAGATTACTATATCAATCATACTCTGCCTACTCAAGCCGGGTCTCTTCTAGTCAAATCCAGCACTTGACACCCTATATCAAGGTATGTATCATATAGTAACCTTTCTTCTATACATCGTGCTTTTACATATAATATTTCTCATATTATAGAGCCAGCTACATATGAGGCAGCATGTCAGGATCCCAAATGGGTCTCTGCCATGAATGATGAAATTCGTGCCTTGGAAGAAAACAATACTTGGTCACTTGTACCGCTTCCTCCAAATTCTCATCCTATTGGTTGTAAGTGGGTGTTCAAAATTAAATTTCATTTTGACGGTACAGTTGAACGATACAAAGCACGGTTAGTGGCGAAGGGGTTTACACAACGAGAATGAATTGATTATAATGAAACTTTCGTTCCAGTTGCAAAGTTAACTACAGTCAGATGCTTACTTGCTATCGCCTCTATTCGTGAGTGGACACTTCATCAGATGGATGTACACAATGCCTTTCTTCATGGTGATCTTGATGAAGAAGTCTATATGACTCTCCCTCTTGAATTTCGTCGACAGGGAGAGACACCAGTTGTATGTCGACTTCATAAATCTTTATATGGATTGAAACAGACATCTCGTTCTTGGTTTCAAAAATTTGTATCTGCTATTATTCAGTTTGGGTTCAAACAGTCACATGCAGATTACTCACTCTTTACAAAGGTCAATGGTAATTCATTTACGGCGGTTCTATTATATGTGGATGATATGATTGTCACATGAAATAATAGAGAAGCAATCTCTACTACAAAAACAATCATTGCATCTCAATTCAAGTTGAAGGACCTTGGCACATTAAAATACTTTCTTGGAATAGAAATTGCTCGCTCAAGATCAGGAATTTCAATAAATCAAAGGAAGTATACTCTTGACATTCTTCAAGAAGTCAGAATACTTGGATCAAAACCTGCAGCATTTCCTATGGAGCACTCATTGAAATTTAATCTGACTGATGGAAAGTTATTGAAAAATCCCACATACTATTGACGATTGGTAGGAAAGCTCATTTATCTCACCATTACCAGACCAGAGATCTCATATTCAGTCAATACACTCAGTCAGTTTATGTAGACACCTAGACAACTCCATCTTGATGCAGTTCACCGATTGCTCCGATACTTGAAAGGGGCACCAGGACGAGGATTATATTTCCCATCAAGTGGGAAATTGCAGCTAGCAGGATTTTGTGATGCAGATTGGGCCGGAGATATTACTACACGACGGTCAGTTACAGGATATTGTGTATTTTTGGAAAAAGCACTTATATCATGGAAAAGCAAGAAACAAACGACTGTGTCCAAATCTTCAGCAGAAGCTGAGTATAGGGCAATGACTTCCATTACATGTGAGCTTATATGGTTGAGACAATTGCTGACAGACTTATGTGTAGATCATCCACAAGCAGCAATATTATATTGTGATAACCAAGCAGCAATGCATATTGCCGCTAATCCAGTATATCATGAAAGAACAAAACACATTGAAATAGATTGTTATATTGTTCGTGAACGAATTGATAAGGGAGAGATCAAGACTGCCTATGTTCCAAGCAATAATCAGATTGCAGATTTATTTACTAAAGCATTGGGGAATGAGGTATTTCACAATTTCACTCACAAGTTGGGCACTCTTGACATACATGCTCCAACTTGAGGGGGGGGGGGGGGTATTAGAATTCTATTTACATTAGAATACCATGTAGTAGGATACCATATATGTAATATTCCTATTCTAGGTATAACTCCTTTCTTTTTATTTCTTTTCTTATTAAATTTCTATTAACCTATATATATATATATCTTGTAACCCCATTCATTATTTACATTATATCAATATACAGAGAGAATTATTTCTCTACATATACTTTCTCTCATATTTTACAATAACAATAGAGACAAACTTTAAAATGGTCGACATCT
The DNA here is from genome assembly GCA_030279155.1 of Forsythia viridissima. Lineage (NCBI taxonomy): Eukaryota > Viridiplantae > Streptophyta > Magnoliopsida > Lamiales > Oleaceae > Forsythia > Forsythia viridissima. Next base: position 8,477,443 of record CM059036.1, read on the forward strand.
ATATTTTACTATTACTACATAATTGATTACAAAATTTAAAGCATCGAGAAACTTTCTTTTATTCACAAATAAAAAAACATGGGTTAAATGTAGATTATAACATAGTCCGAAAATATGAATACTCTAAGTGATAAATAGGGTTGAGTGCCTTTTTTTTAGAAAATCGAAACATACTACTGTCAATTAATACATTATTGATAAATACTGATCATATTACAGTATAATTCATTTTCATACTGATCATTGTTATTCATTTTCATCTCCAAGCACGATTTCTTTACTTGTTTTACTCTCTCTAAAGAGTCGATCGACGGTAGATCTGTGGTGATAGTACTGGAGGCGGTAATGCCAGCAAAGAATCCAACAGAGAAAATTGGAAATTAGATTATCTAAAACAGTTAAAGAACAACCACAACGTGGAATATATCTTAGATTTTCTCCTTGTGCAACTGCAAACAAAATATCACTAGAAACTTCAATGTTTGAGTCATCTGTGGATCTTCTTTATTCTCTTTTTTCTATAAATTACAAAATAACATGTTATTATTGATTGTTACCGTGAATTGCTGCACATTGTCGGTTAATTTCAACAATGGTGACTGAAATTTGTTAAAAATTAAAATAATTACTGAAATAATTTCTTACAAGAGTAGTCATTCAAATTTATAATAGTTACATTAATGCTCACTCAATTGAAAACGTTAACCTAAAATCAGACGTATCACTGTTAAATTATAACGTGGATACAAACTGTTGGGATTTTTGTGATCTCAAATAAACCCGGGGCAGAAAATATCACCACTATTAACCACGAAATATCACCAATACAGCCATTATATTCACACACGTGAACAGCCAAGCCAAACTAGAAAAAGGAGAACTTCAGCCATTGATTTGATATATTTTCTTTGTGAAAATTGCAGCTCCTTTCCTCCCTTTATTTCTTTTGGTGAAATAGGTCCTTCTTAGTTTGTCCTTGTAACTTAGTGTTACCTTTGTGGAGTTGGACAGTATTAATCTGAGCCTTGTCAATTGTTCTTGCAAGAATCAACGATCCTGTGAACTATTTTCCCCAACAATTGGTATCAGAGCCTCGGTGGCATTCCATAGTGCAAGAAAATTAATTTGGGTCGTCAGATTAACGAAGAAGAAGAAACAAGAATCTGCCCGAATCTGTCCGTCCATTTTTCGGCCAAAGGAGACGTCATCTTTGTGAACGGAGACCATATTCCGGTTTCCGACGTCGAGGCGGAGCAGGCTGAGCGGCGCGTGAAATTCAGGAGGCGGCGCGTGAAATTCGGCTGCAGTTTTCTTCCAGCGGCGCGTGGGGGCGCGTGTGAGGGTATTCCGGCGAGTGGCTAGTGGCGTTGTGATCCTCGTCCTATTTCTGACCTTCTGTGGTGGTCAGTTATAATTTTGGTGGTCCGGACAGCTTGAACAGCGGTTCGATAGTGAACGTATTCGGCGTTTGCAAAACCTTCGTGGTTTTTCCAGCTTGTGTGGTTGCTGTTGCTGCTGGATTTCTTTTTTAATTTGTTTCGCATCTCTCCTATTTAATACGGACCGTCAGATTTGGTCCGCTCTGGTAAATTGGCTAATCTCTTTTACATTCCAGTACTAGCAGGTCATCGTGTGGGGTAGCCAGTAGGTTTTGGGGTTACCGTATGGGGTAACCATTGCCTGTTGCTAGAAATTTTATGTGCCCATTTTTGTGACTTGTGTTAGCTTTTGTTTGGTGCTGATTATTTGCGATACTTTATTTTTGTGCATTATTATTTAGAACTGTCACCTAGACTTTACCCGTTTGACAATTTCCTTGATCTGAGATCGTGAATCTCACGAAACCCTGGGAATCTAAAACAGTGTATATTGAGGCCTTAGGTATTTCTGCGTGATTATCTTAAGGTGCTTGTTGGTGTGTATTCTTATTTGTTAAGATGTCTGCACATCATTTTGACTTGAGTGTCTTTACTGGTAAAGGTGATTTTTCTATTTGGCAACAAAAAATGAAAGGTATTTTGGTTCAGCAAAAGGTTTCAAAAGCTATTGATAATTCTTATGGTCCTAATGTTACTGAGGATCAGAAAAAGGATTTTGATGAACTTGCTTACACTTCTATTATATTGCATTTGTCAGACCCTGTTTTGCGAAAAGTTGGAAAATTTGATTCCACAGAAAAGCTTTGGAAAAAATTAGAAGAGCTTTATTTAATCCAATCCACTCCAAATAAAATTTATCTCCTTGAAAATTTTTTCAGCTTCAAAATTGATCCCTCAAGGGATTTGGATGACAATCTTGATGTTTTTAATAAGCTTGTGCAAGATATTACAAACTGTGGTGAAACGGTCCCTGAAATTAACAAAGCTATCTTTTTGTTAAATGCCATTCCTGATTCATATAAGGAAGTCAAGAATGCCATTAAGTATGGGAGGGAGACCCTTACACCTGACATTGTCATAGACTCTTTAAAAAGTAAGGAGAGAGAGTTGAAGTTCGAGAAAAATAAGAGAAAAAATAGTGAAGTCCATTTTGTGAGAGATAGACCTCAGTCGGGGGATGGGAGTGGAAGTGGAGGTGGGCAAAATAATGGTAGCAATAGAAATGGTAGAAGTCGTTCTAAGTCACATGGGAGGGCTAAAGGAAAGAAATGTTACGGGTGTGGGAAAATAGGACATTTCATTAGTGAGTGTTATAAAGAGAAGAACAAAGAGAGAGGAGAATATCAGAGAGAGACAAATTTAGTGACCTCTAGTGATGAGTCTGGTGAGGTTTACATGCTTTTAAATTCTGAGCCTGGTGAGATTAACCTGTCTATGAACTCCCATATACATGAGTGGATTCTTGACTCCGGTGCATCTTTTCATGTCACTTCAAATAAGTTTTGGTTTGATCATTTGCATGAGGCTGATTATGGACATGTAGTTGCATGTGATGGAGTTGCATATAGAATTACTGGTATTGGTAATGTAACTGTTAAGTTTGACAGTGGCTTTGTGCATACATTAAAAGAAGTCAGATATGTTCCACATATGGGTAGGAATTTGATTTCTATAGGAGAGTTAGAGAGTACAGGTTTCATGGGTAGGCTTGGTGATGGCATGATTAGAATGTGTAAGGGTGTACTTAGAGCTTTTAAAGCTACTAGGAGAAATGGCATATATGTTACACATGATGAAGTGATGAGTGGTCTAAATTCCACTATCCCTTCCATTGACACTGATCACACACATAAGTGGCACAATAGGTTAGCTCACATTAGTGTTAAAGGACTTAAGTTCCTTAACGACAAGGGTGTGTTTGGTAAGGATCAGGTGTCTGACATCCCATTTTGTGATCATTGTGTGCTTGGAAAACATCGTAGGATATCGTTTTCATCTTGCACACACAAGACAAGTAGAGTGTTAGAATACATTCATACTGATTTGTGGGGTCCCAAGAGCAATCCCACTTTTGGTGGTAACAAATATCTTTTGTCTATTGTTGATGATTTCTCCAGACGTGTGTGGGTTTATCTATTGAAAGATAAAAGTGAAACTTTCATTAAATTTAAAAATTGGAAAGTTCAGGTGGAGAATCAAACAGGTAGAAAGATTAAATATTTGCGTAATGATAATGGTCTTGAATTCTGCAGTGTTGACTTTGATAATTTGTGTTATGAGTGTGGCATTACTAGATATAAAACTGTGCCTTACACTCTCCAACAGAATGGGGTTGCTGAAAGGATGAATCGTACTTTGCTTGATAAGGTTAAATGTATGATGTTGAGTTCTAGTATGCCTGAATCGTTTTGGGGTGAAGCTGTTATGACTGCTTGCTATTTGACTAATATGACTCATTCTATTGTTTTAAATGGTGATACACCATATGAAAAATGGTATGGTAAATGTGCTGATTACTCCATACTTAAGACTTTTGGCTGTGCTGCTTTCTTTCATCAGAGTGAGGGAAAAATAGATCCCAATATTAGGAAATGTGTTTTCTTAGGATACCCAGAGAGTGATAAGGGGTATAGGTTGTGGGATAGGAGCCAAAAGGGTGTGAAAATCATCATTAGTCAGGATGTCATTTTTGATGAGTCAGATATGCCTTGTTTAGAGAGTGAAAAATAGCAAGAAACCATTAGGAAAGAGTCCCTAGTTGAGGTGGAGAAAGTGAGTACCCACATTCCCATCACCCATAGTGAGGTGGAGAGTGACACACATCAAAATCAGCAGAATATAGATGCAGTAGATAACGAGGATGTGATAGAGGAAAATCCCGTTGACCAAAATCCTTTGGCTAATTATCAATTGGCCAGAGATAGAGAGAGGAGACCATGTAGGGAACCCCAAAGACTATTCGACTTCACTATAGCCTATGCTAGTTATCAGGAACTAGTTGATAAGGAGCCAAATACCTTTGTGGAGGCTATAAAGAGTGAGAAGTCCATAGAATGGTTTAGTACCATGAGAGGAAAGATGAGTTCTCTTGTTAGGAATCAAACTTGGGATTTAGTTCCTAAACTTAAGGATAAATCCATAGTGGGATGCAAATGGGTTTATAAGGTGAAAAAGGGTACCACTAAGAGTGAGCCTGTGAGATACGAGGCTAGGCTAGTAGCCAAGGGTCAGTGGTATAGAATGTTTGATTCACATGTTTTTGGTTATAAGAGGAATGAGTTTGATAATTGCTTGTATTACCTGCACCACAGCACAAATGATGATTGTGTGTATTTGTTACTTTATGTGGATGACATGTTATTGGATGGCCTTAACATGAAAGTGGTAAACAAGATAAGTGTTGAGTTAAGTAAAGAATTTGACATGAAATACCTAGGACATTCTAGAAGGTTCCTTGGTATGATTGATAGAGATAAGTCAAATTCATGCTTATATGTGTATCAAACTCCGTATGTGCTTAAATTTTTTAAGAAATTTGGCATTGTTAATTGCAAACCCACTTATGTGCCTCTTGGTAACCAATTTATCTTATCTGAGGAACATGATAAGAAAAAAGAGTTTATGAGTAAAAACTCCTACTCAAATGTTATTAGCTTCGTTATGTACTTGATGGTTCGCACTAGGCCAGTCTTGGCCTTTACTGTTAGTGTTTTTAGCAGGTACATGTTTGATCCAGGTCCCAAACATTGGGAAGCTTTAAAGTTGTTGTTTAGGTATTTGAAGGTTTATAACCTTGCAAATATGGGCACTATGGTGCTCACAATGGTAAAGTTTAGAAGTTGGCTGACACTTCTAAACTTCGGTAAAGGTATGTAAAGTTCCAATTTGTTTGGAATCCTTTTTTAACAACTACTAAGCTATTTTTTTACTTTTAGGGTTTGCAGGTATATTTGGATCAAGGTGGAGGTTTGTTGGGATTTTTGTGATCTCAAATAAACCCGGGGTAGAAAATATCACCACTATTAACCACGAAATATCACCAATACAGCCATTATATTCACACACGTGAACAGCCAAGCCAAACTAGAAAAAGGAGAACTTCAGCCATTGATTTGATATATTTTCTTTGTGAAAATTGCAGCTCCTTTCCTCCCTTTATTTCTTTTGGTGAAATAGGTCCTTCTTAGTTTGTCCTTGTAACTTGGTGTTACCTTTGTGGAGTTGGACAGTATTAATCTGAGCCCTGTCAATTGTTCTTGCAAGAATCAACGATCCTGTGAACTATTTTCCCCAACACAAACAGCATTAACTAATACACAACGATAGACAATGTTCCACATTAAAAATGAGTTTTAGATATTTTAGTGTCATAAACTCAGATTTAAATAAATTTTATCGTGCAAGATTTTCATTTGTAACCGAGAAAGATATTTTGAAGGCTATGAATAACCTTGTTGAACCTAACAAGAATGAGACATTGGCAGTCGATGCCCGCCAAGAGATTGATTTAAAAGTTGGAGTCTCCTTCACACTGTTCTAGACTAGCTATTTCAATGGGAAATATGGAAACCTCGACGACTCAAGGGTTATCTCGTCAGTCCCTCTCCTGTTTAACCAATTTTTTACCGATTCCAGTTTCTTTCTGAAGGCAATGTCTTGAATATTTCAATTGAAGTTTCATAAGTTGGTTGGGAATCCTATCTTGATGAACTGAGGGTAAAGTACATGGTGATGGGTTTGCAATGCACTGCTTCCTCCCTCGTACATAAGAAGAGCAAGACAATCTATTTCATTGGTTTCATGGAGTCGTTTAATTGCTTTTTGTAGTCTGACAATGTATTATTAAACATCCATGTTGGTGCATACATTACTTTGAAAATTATTTGTTTTATTCTCATGGGTGACGATACTTCCATGTTTTGATAAACTAAACTGGTTTTCCCATAGGTAACTGACTTTTGATAAATTCCTTACCTCGTGGGTCTGCTTCTCTTTGTCAGTAAACTTGATTTCTAATTTCAGATATGGACCATGTCAGACTCCAACTCTTGGATTTTGTGTGCAACGACACCTACAAATTATAACTTTCAAGCCGGAAATTTTTTGGAAGTTGCATCCTTGCATATTACACAAAGGCTATGAACTCAAATTAGAGTGGAATCGTAGCAGGTTGTTTGACTTAGATGTGAGGTTCTCTATCTCCAATTTTCAAACTTGTTCTAATGTATGGGACCTAAACATGCTAATGTTACTTGTAATATATAGTGATGACACATCACTCAAATTATCCAAGTTATGTATTCACTTTTTATTTTTTATTTTCTTAATCAAAATATGATAGGCTAAATATTTATGGCTAGGATTTTGATGAAACCTTGTTAACTCTTAAATCTAATAAATTGCTCGTTTTTATTCTTGCTTTTGGGTTCATTGTTTATTATTCATTAATTCCGTTTTGATACTTGATCACTATTAAAACGTGTTTGTGATTTATATTATTTTCGATATAAATTAGCACATGGTAATAAACAACATAGAGTCCTAAAATTGATGGTCTATGTTATTATACTATATAAAATCGTTATGTGATGATCTCGGTGAATTAATACATGCTTACATGTTCGAAATTTAATTAGAGATAATTAGATTCATATATAAGTATATAATCGATTGACTATCGAGAAAGGCTATTGATTAAAATTGGATCATTGATTTTTAACCTAGGCATCTAATTCTTAATTTTATTGATTGTTTGTTATTGAATTAATGTTATCCTAAAAAAATTTGGCCAATTTTAGGATGGTTCATGGGATTTGTGTTGATGCCGAGAGGTGCTACATGTGTCTAGCTCAAATAACAAATGACATTAAATCTAATAGGAGATAGAGATATGGTGATATACTTCTATGCTTGGTGCAATTTTTGGTGGTTTTCTAATTTTGTGTTGCGTTTTTTATCTATTTGAATCTTTCATTGAGATACAGTTGGGTCATAGATGAAAATTGGTTTAATTTGTATTAAGAGAGCAAATTAACATATAAGGAATACCGATTGTCAACATAAATCAAGAATTGAGTATAAATAAGCAATTAAGGGTTAAAGTAGGTTAACAATGGTGGATTTGAAATTCTAGTACCTTCCTTAATCTGATTAATTCCAAGTTTTGTATAATTAATTACTTATTTTAGTTGATTAATAAATTTAGTTAGAATTGAATTTAAATAACTGGTTGTCTTTTTCTTGAATTAGAGTTAGTATTAATTAAACTACAAGACGTGAAAAATTCAGTTATCGTGGGTTCGACACTCTACTTATCATTATATTATTTGTTAACGATCCGTCCATTTGCGGGATTAAAATCGACAAGTTTTCAACGCCGTTGCCAAAGACTGATTTTTTTCCTACCTTTTGCTTTAGTTCATTTTTTTTAGATGATTTACTTGTTTTTCTTGATTTCATTACTGTTAGGGAACAAAGAAGAGCTAAGAGGTCAAGCATAACACAAGATGGAAGACCTTGAGATTGACAAGAACAACACATGTGACATGCTTTATGGAGATTTCATCGTAATGCACCAGGCTAATATAGCGAGATATGATATACCTATATAAATTGGCGAAGATGACTTGCTCTTGGAAGATTTATGGAACCGCCAGTCACACAAATTTTTTGTCCCTATATCTACACCTGCAATCAAGATTGGCAAAATCACTCAAATTACTCTTGGTACGACAACCAAGGTCAAACAGGAATGCACGGGGTGAAAATCAATTCGCTCATACTAGTGAAAATTGAATCATTGGCAAAGCATATGGAAACACTGAAATACTCTCAGTCAGCCAATATGGTTAAGATGTCTCTACGAATATGTGCAACTTGCGAGGCAAACCATCAATCATCAGAGTGTCCTTTGGCTACTGCTGAAGCATCATCACCTAAACAAGCTGCATATGCTCGGAATTTTCAGCTATAACACAATAACCCATACTCGCAAACTTATAATCCTAAATGGAAAAATCATCCAAATTTATCATATGGCAATATCCAAAATATTCGAAATCTACCAAATGAAGGGAGACCACAAGAAAAAAAAAAGAGGATGGGAAGAAGCTTTCGCTAAGTTATCACAACACGTGGAATCTCAATTCAATGAAGTGCAGAAAAGACAAGATATCAGGGTAAAGAATATGGACAATCAGATTGGGCAGTTGGCCAAATAATTGACATAAAGTATACATGGCACCTTTCCAAGCGACGCTAAAGCCACCTCGATAGAACACATGTCAAGCATTACAACAATGAGTGAGAAACAACAAACCAAAATTTTGGAAAATAGACCAGTTATCCAAATCGAGGAACCACCAACTAATGAAGAAAAGCATGCGGAGAATGAGAAGTTGATCATAAATAAGCAGAATAAAAAAGTGAAATTTAATGATGTTGAACCTACACTACAACAAAGAGGGTCTATAGTGGCGACACCTATTGCGACGACACAAAGTCGTCTATATTGATTCTACAAAGTAGAGATGACTAAGAAATGTCGTCGCAATATACGCAAAACTTCTTGCGACGACATATGTCGTCGCCATAGAGTATATGTCGTCGCTGTTACGTAGACCCTATAACGACGTCTTTCCATGTCGTCGCCACTAAGATTCGGAAACGGCGGGAACAAATGGCGTCATTTTGATGCATAAATAGCGACGACACATGTCGTCGCAATTGAGTTGCGGATCATGCTATAAGTCACGTGAATCATGGATTTTCTCGTAAAGTGTGATGAGGTCTATAGCGACGACTTATGTCATCGCTATATACCTACATCAATTTAAGCAGGAAAATTGGCGCCCAATTGTTATCTATAGCGACGACATAAGTCGTCGCTATACATATATGGATCATTTTTGCAGGCACGTGACTTATTAATTTCTTCGTAAAATGGGAATGATCCTTTAGCGACGACTTTTATCTATAGCGACGACATTGTCGCTGCAATAGACTCTTCTTTATCTTCTTTCCATCTCCGCATTTCTGTATTGCAGACTACACCCGAAAAAATTTCTTCTCCATCTCTGCATCTCCCCAGTCATTTGCATTTCTATTGTTTTCCTTCATAATCATCTTCTTTATAGTTTATTTTTTCATCTCTATTTATTATCAGTACTGTATTTGTAAGAATATAGTATTTTTCAAGTATAGATATTGATAAAAGTTGGACAACAATTAGAAATCGCACAAAATCTGCAGATTTTTAGAACGGTTTGCAATTATTTATAAACATGGCGAGGCCATACGTTAACGACAGAGGAAGGATTAAATGTCCGTGCAAAAAATGTTTAAACGGTCTCACACATCCATTAGAAATTGTCGAGGCTCACATATTTCGTAATGGTTTTGCGGAGAGTTATGTCACTTGGATATATCATGGCGAGACCGATGTTCGTACTGCGAATGTGTATAGACAGAATGAGCGAGATGGTGTGGAAGATGAGATGATGGATGTAATAGACGACGTAGTTGGTGATGAGCATGTAGGTACAAGCACCGATGGTTACTATGACGAACTGTTTCAGGCTCTCCATTCAGAACTGTATCTGGGAGTTTCATCATTTTCATCCCTAAATTTTTTAGTCAAGTTGATGCATATTAAAGTTATGAACAAATAGACAAACAAGTCTGTCGATGATCTTTTGAAATTGCTGAAGTTAGCATTCCCAAACATGAACCTGGTTGACTCTCACTACGAAGCTAAGAAGCTGATGACGAAGCTTGGTTTGGGTTACAAATCTATTCATGCCTGCAAAAACGACTATGCACTGTTTTGGAGTGAACATGCTGATAGACAAACTTGTCCGATTTGTCAGAAAAGTCGTTGGGTGCACACTTCTGGAAAAGTGAATGGGAAGAATGTTCCGCATAAGGTGTTGCGATATTTTTCCTTGGCACCCAGACTAAAACGTATGTTCGCGACGAAGGATACTGTAAAACTTATGAGGTGGCACAGTATAGGAAGGTTTAGGGACGATGATGAAATGCAGCATCCCATTGATAGAAAGGCATGGCTGGATTTTGACATGAAACATCCACTGTTCGCAAGTGAGATCAAGAATGTCAGGTTAGGTTTGGCTGCAGACGGATTCAATCCATTCGGTGACATGAGTCTGTCGTACAGCATGTGGCTAGTAGTTGTAACAATTTACAACTTGCCACCATAGTTATGCATGAAGCCCGAATACCTCATGCTTACTCTGTTGATACCTGGTCCTAAAGCACCGGATAAGGACATTGATGTATTTTTACGACCATTAGTGGACGAGTTGAAGGAATTTTGGGCCGATGGGATTGACATGGGAGACGGTGGAACCAACAGCTAGTCGGTATTCAGATTGCGTGCAACTTTGTTGTAGACTGTTAACGATTTTCCAACGAGAAGTAGTTTGTCGAGTTGGAGTAGTCAGGGGTACAAGGCATGTCCGACGTGCAATGAGGATACTCATTCAGTCCGTGTGATAGGTAAGACAGCTTATGTGGGTCATCGTCGGTTCCTGCCATCCAGGCATCATTTTCAGAGCAATTTAGACTTCGATAGGAAGATAGATAGGCAACCACCTCCGCGTCGGTTAATGCCTACAGACATTTTAGCACAGTTAAGTCGTGTCAGATATAGAAGTCCAGGAAATCACCCAAATTACGGTGATGCTACAATTCGGAGAAGTGATGACGAGCTCAATTGGAGAAAAAGAGCATTTTCTATGAGTTGCCGTATTGGACTTCTATAGAGCTCAAACATAACATCGATGTCATACACGTAGAGAAGAATGTTTGTGATAGCTTGCTCAGCACAATTATGGACAATCCATTCAAATCAAAAGACACAGTCAATACGAGGCACGATCTGATGCAATTAGGGATCAAAAGGGAGTTGCACTTGTATCAGAACAGGAATAGGTGGATGAAGCATGCCGCATGTTGCACCATGTCGTCTTCAAATCGTAAGAAGTTTTGTAAATTTATCCGATCGGTTGAGTTTCTAGATGGCTTCGCTTCTAATCTTCGGAAGAATATTGCTCCAAATGACAGTCGTATTATCGGGTTAAAGTCACATGATTGCCATATTATCATGCAACGATTATTACCAGTCGGATGTCGGGCATTCTTGAATAAAATAATTTCCACGGTAATTATTGAACTGTGCACGTTCTTCAGAAAGCTTTGTGCAAGAACACTAAAGGTTAGCGACATGATAGCATCCCACGATCACCTTGTACTCATTCTCTGTAAGTTGGAACGGATATTTCCACCAGCCTTCTTCGACATCATGATTCACCTCGTAATGCATTTACCAGAAGAGACAATCCTTGGAGGTCCGGTACACATGAGATGGATGTATCCATTCGAGCGATACCTGAAGAAATTGAAGGGCTACGTCAGAAATCGAGCTCGGCCCAAGGGATCAATAGCTGAAGGGTATGTTGTGGACGAGGCATTGACTTTTTGTTCGAGGTACTTCGAGGACATAGAGACAAGGTTCGACCGACCAGACAGAAGCGAGGATGCTACTGTTCCACAGACACAACTTTCTGTTTTTCAGTCGCAGTGTCACCCACTTGGAAAGCAGTCACCAACGATGTTTCCTACTCAAGTTTGAAATCAAGCAATTTTTTACGTCCTGAACAACTGTTATGAAGTTGAGCCATTCTTGCAGTAAGACGGCGTTAATTCCTGATTATTATTCCTTTATCTCGATTAACTTTATCATTTGAAACGAACTAATGAACTTTGATCTTCAATACTTTGTTCAGGGAACATAAGCAAGAACTACTGAACAATGGCTGTCCAAACATCGAACTAGTGCACAGAAGAGACTTTCACGATTGGTTCTACAGAAAGGTAAACGAACATCGACTGAATAAAATTGCAAGTTTTCAACATAATTGCTTTCAATAACTGAGAATAATTCTCGTCATGCAGCTATATGCAATGCGCCAAAGCCACAACCATCAAGTTTTTCATGAGTTATTTATGTTGGCCAGTGGATGTTACCAGCAGGTTATGTCATACACGGCTTGTGTTGTCAAAGGAGTTCGGTTCGTGACATATGATCGTGATATTCGAAAAAAATTCAGAACAGTGGTGTGTGCGTCCCATGGACTTTCAGTTTATTTGTACCGATGCAAGTGGTTTGGGTGTGATGAGAAACGGATGGTAACTGAGAATAACGTTACCAGTATTGACATCAGTGCAGAGGCATTCAAGGATGATCAGTTCATACTTGCTAGCCAAGCACAACAAGTGTTCTACATTGAAAATCCATCTTGTGGTCCGAACTGGCGAGTAATACAAATTGCCCATCACAGGAGCACGTGGGACACAGTGGGAGCTAACATCACAGAGATTGACCTGCTCCACAATAACTACTCTTCCGGTTTATCTCTAGTCGTTGATCTTGGCAACATAGAGCATGTATCCTTGCACCGGGATGATGATGAAGCTGATGAGATCGAAATATCGGTTATCAGGAGAGCCTCGTCAGATACTGCAGGAGAAACTTCGTTTATAAACGACGATGATGTAGAAGACGATACAAATACAGAATACGAGGATGACGAAACATCGAGTGAAATCAATGATGACGTCAGTGACGATGATTAGGATCAATCATATCATGATAGTGAATCAGATTGAAATGTTATTGTACGTCACTAAATTTTATGAAATAAATTTATAAAAACCCATGTTCAAATTGTTGTTACTGTTTTCGGCTTGAATGTTTGTCATTCATACTATCATTGCTATTGGTCAAAATGTAGGACAAAAAAGTTATGCAATTGTACAAAAACATGCTACTGGGGACTATTATATCTAACATTGTAAAATTTGAAGGACTTATGTTGCAAATAAAATTGGATGAAATTGAACTAAAAGAAAAATTATGAGGACCCAAATGAAAAATGTTTAAAGTTGAATGACCTAATTGCAAAAGTGTTTAAAGTTGAATGACCCAAATAAATATTAAATATTACAATTTAAAAATTAAATATTAAATATTAAAAATTATTATTGATAATTTTAAATATCAATAATATTAAATAATAAAAATTATTGATAATATGAAATATTAAAAATTATTGATAATATTAAATATTAAAAATTATTTCAATTTAAAAATTTCCTTCAAATGAGATATTAGCATTCAGTCATCTGTATAGTATCGTCAATAGTGGCGACATATGTCGTCGCTATTGTCCGTAAAAATTGTCGCCAAATTGTTGATCAATAGCGACGACATATGTCGTCGCTATTGTCCTGAAAAAATTGACGCCACGTTTTAGGCGCGTTGTCTTAAAAGCTGAAAAAAAATGTCGTCGCTTTAGTGATCAATAGCGACGACATATGTCGTCGCTATAGAGTCAGACCTTTTAATTCACGCAGAAGCTTCTTTTTTTCCATTTTGCCTGTGCTTGTTCTCCTTCCAGCCGCCATTCACCTGAGTTATATAGGCAAATTTTCAAATCTAAACACTATTTTGAAGTAGAGTCGTCACAGCCGCGTCTGCCACTTCGCTGTGCGTCCTCGCTGCCAGTCGCCGCGAATCCTCGCCTCGCCACCATTCGCCCACTGGAGACAGTACTGCCAGAAACTTGGCTTGGACCAGGTACATCATTCAACAAATTTAATTTCTGAACCAAGGTCTCGTTTCTTCATTTGCCTGGCACTTTGGTTTTCGATTGTTTTTGTGATTGTTTTGGGCAGATGATACATGTAGCTGCCAATGATGTAGCTTTCTTAATTCACGTTGTTCTCTTGACTGCTTTAACCTTGATTCAAATTGCCAATGTTGTAGCTTTCTCAATTTGATTTTACTTTTTTTTGGTAATTTTTGTTTTATTGTTGTTGAAAATGCCTACGGAACAACGGATTTCAGGTTGGGCTGTGATAGTTTCAACCTTAGATCATTAAAATAGATCACGTGGGAGAATTAGAACATTTTAGAGGTTCAGTGTTTAGCTAGTCTTATTGTTGTTGGAACATGTTAATGTACTATGTAGTTTAATGTGAAAAATGTTTATATTATTTTGCATGTGTGCAGTACTGATTGCGGTTGAACTGATTTTGGATAATTACATGTTAAAAAATTTGGATAATTACATATTTTGTTTGAATTTGTTGGCTGTCTGTTCTTGAGGTTTACTTTGAAGGTTGATAATTAAATGATTATTTCATTTTAGGTTAGATGATGGTTAAATGAAGGTTGTTTTTTAGGGATGAATGTTGGACGAAGGTTGAATTTTAGGTGGAATGAGGTCGAATTTTAGGGGCATAGTTGACATTATCTTATTCAAATTTTGACATAAATTCAAAGTTTAGGGACTTATTTTACATAAAATAAGTTTAGGGACCAATTCATCAATCAAATTAAACTTATTCAAAATTTGAAAAAAATTCATAGTTTAGGGACTTATTTTACATAGAATAAGGTTAGGGACCAATTCATCAATCAAATTAAACTTATTCAAATTTTGACAAAAATTCATAGTTTAGGGACTTATTTTACATAAAATAAGTTTAGGGACCAATTCATCAATCAAATTAAACTTATTCAAATTTTCACATACATTCAAAGTTTAGCGACTTCTTTACAATAAAATAAGTTTAGGGACCAAAGTAAAATAAAATATAATAACTTCAAATTTTCCTATAAGTTCAAAGTTCAGGGACTTATTTGCAATAAAATAAGTTTAGGGACCAATTTGAAATTAAATATAAGAAATTCAAATTTTTTCATAAATTCAAAGTTCAGGGACTTATTTACAATAAAATAAGTTTAGGGACCAATTTGAAATTAAATATAATAAATTCAAATTTTCTCATAAATTCAAAGTTTAGGGACTTATTTGCAATAAAATAAGTTTAGGGTCCAATTTGAAATAAAATATAATAAATTCAAATTTTTCCATAAATTCAAAGTTTAGGGACTTATTTGCAATAAAATAAGTTTAGGGACTAATTTAAAATTAAATATAATAAATTCAAATTTTCCCATAAATTCAAAGTTCAGGGACTTATTTACAATAAAATAAGATAAGGGACCAATTTCAAATAAAATATAATAAATTCAAATTTTCCTATAAGTTCAAAGTTCAGGGACTTATTTGCAATAAAATAAGTTTAGGGACCAATTTGAAATTAAATATAATAAATTCAAATTTTCCCATAACTTCAAAGTTCAGGGACTTATTTGTAATAAAATAAGTTTAGGGACCAATTTGAAATTAAATATAATAAATTCAAATTTTCCCATAAATTCAAAATTCAGGGACTTATTTGCAATAAAATAAGTTTAGGGACCAATTTGAAATTAAATATAATAAATTCAAATTTTCCCATAAATTCAAAGTTAGGGACTTATTTGCAATAAAGTAAGTTTATGGACCAATTTGAAATAAAATATAATAAATTCAAATTTTCCTATAAATTCAATGTTTAGGGGCTTATTTGCAATAAAATAAGTTTAGGGACCAAATTGAAATAAAATATAATACATTCAAATTTTCACATACATTCAAAGTTAGTATGGCTGACGTGATGTTCGCAATTATATCATGTGTTAGTATGGCTGACGTGATGTCGCACGGAGTTGATGGTGTAGGAGATCCTCCACAACAGCCAACTGGCTCCCTTCGGCCTGCGAGTCTGGTAAGACTTTTCGTTCAAATTGTAATTATTTATTATTTTATACATATCGTTGAAAATCATATGATCAATACAATTTACAATTTTTTCATTTTCAGCACCCCCACCAATGCGATGGGGTATCTCTCGAGGCATCAACCTTGAGATGGTTTGGCAGGCTAATGGGAAGATGCCACTTCCTATCGCACGCACAATGCAGCCGATCGGGAATAACGCCATGTACTTCACGCTCTTGGTTGGGAACCAAGTGAGATTCACCGTGCTCCCGTGCTACCCTTCATGGACAAAGGTTTCAGAGGAACATCGGGCACGGTTACGTAGCATTATCGAGGTATGAACTTAATGTAGTTTTGTTGTTTATACACTTAATAAATACTGGTTTCACGACTTCTACATTAACGTTTTTTTTTTCACTCTTGCAGAGCTACTTCGATCTGCAGGGCGATCGGTCGCCCGACGAGTACCGGGCAGTATGTGCCGCAGTAGTTCGTCTGGCGGCCGATCGTTATCGCGATTACAAACTCAGGGCACATAATCAATTAAAAGCGCATGGACCGAGCCGACCATACAACGAGATGTCCCCCGAGGACTGGCAGAAGTGCATTGACTTCTTCACCAGTCCTACTTTCGTGGTACGTATTGTTTATATATTTTTTACGATATTTTATATACTTTTTAACTAATGCATTTTTTGCTAAACAATTATATGTTATACCTTCAGGAACGGTCCTCCAAAAATAACGTCAATCGGGGTAAGGCTAAATACCCGAGCGTGCAGGGGTCGAAGAGCTTCTCTGTCACGCGTTACGATCAGGTACAACATATAAATTTTCAATATCATTATACATATCTTCACTACATTACGTAAAAATGTATACTAACTACATTTCACGTTTAAATTGTCGTAGCGGGACTCCGAGACCCAGAAGTGGCCGGGGATTATTGATTCGTTCCGGACGTTTCACACCTTCCGGGATGGCAATTGGGTGAACCCGCAGGCGGCTGGTGACTATGTGAGAATTTTTAAATTATGTTAATATAATTTTATCTGACATGCATGATATTATTATTTATTATTATTTTTTCACTGAACAGTATAAACTTGTTGAGTTGAGAGAGACTCAACATACACAAGTCGCCTCCAATAGTGCGTCGTTAGACTAGCGTGCTATTGCAAAAAAGGTTCTCGGAGAACGACGAGGTCACGTCCGTGGGGTTGGCCGGGTTCCGAAGGGCACCTCTCCCTACTAGATTCGACTGCTGCATCGTTTGCCCCACAAGGAACTTCCCATCAGTCATCTGTAGACCCCCAGAATAACGATCTTCGGTTTGCCATGTACGAGGATCAGCTACACCAAATGCAGCGTGAAATTGAGTTTCTGAAAAGTAAAATACCAGTTGTGCCTGCGGAGAAGGAGGAGAACGGGGACTAGGACGACGGTTTGGAGGGTCCGTAGATGTTTAGAATTTTTTATATATTATTTATATTATTTGAAAATAAAAAAAAATTTAAAAAAAATTCAAAAGCTTTATAGCGGCGACACTGTCGTCGCTGTAGTAAATTAAAACAATTAGTAATGTCGTCGCTATATGAGAAGGACGTATAGCGACGAGATAATAGCGACGTTTTTCAGGTCTCTATTATTTTGTATAACAGCGACGACTTTTGCGACGACTTTGTCGTCCCTTTATATCTGTTTTCGAGATATGGTCACGACACTGTTGCGACGACATTGTCGTCGCTATAGATACAAATTTATATAGAGACGACATAAAGTCATCGCTATATCTCTAGAGACACTAACTTGTTGCGACGACATTTAGCGACGACTTTGTCGTCTCTAAAAAGTTAAAGAGACGACTTCTGAGTATTCAGCGATGACATATGTCGCCGCTATTGACCTCATTTCTTGTAGTGCTATCAAGTAATTCTCCGACTCCCATCTTTCTTTTAAAATTGATTTTGTGATCAAGGCCATTGATGATGTTGAAATTTTCATAGTTGAGTTCGAGCAATATGATAAAATTAAATCATATTTTTATGAGAATGACAAAGTTAAATATTGGAGGATAAATAAAAAATAGTGCAAAGTCAATCGATACAAGCAAGACAAGTCATCAAAAGTCCTATTCAAAGTGCCGTGAAAAGAGTGTTGCAAAAAGTCAAGTTAATGACTTGAAACAAGCGCTTATTGAGAGGCAACCCAATTTTCTATCCCTTTTAATTTTCACTTTCTAGCTTATGACACATTTTTCTACTTATTAGGATTTTTAGATTGTTTTTGAGAAACTAAGGTCAAGGTCATCAAAATAAGTTAGCATAACTAATTATATTTACCATGTCTCTTTTTAAATTTAATGGAGATAGTTTGAGGGTCAAATAAAGGATACTAAAAGATGACAAATGAGCCAAGTGCTAATGAATGGAGATGCATCATCATATGCCAGGGAAGTAGTTTTATGCTTACATTGGGACAATATAACTTTAATTTTAGGGGAGAGTCGAGTGTGTTTTTGTTTTATTACTCTCTCTCTCTCTCTCTCTCTCTCTCTCTCTATATATATATATATATATATATATATATATATATATATAAGAAAAATTTGAATGCTTGTGTGTTTGTTGGATAGTCTTGCCGGCGAATGACGTGATTTATTTGGAATTGTTTTAATTCATAACTTGCGAACAGGAATGCTACTTGTGTTTTATATTAAATTACTTATCCATGTTAGATAGGGCTGGGTAAAAAACCCGCCAAACCGACGACCCGACCCGACCCGACCCGAACCGACCTGAGTCGGTTTGGGTCAGTTTTTGGGCCCGTTCGGGTCGGTTTCGGGTTGGGTAAACCCAACCCGAAACCGACTCGATTTATTAAAAAAAATATATTTTTTGGTTCTTCAAACCGGCCCAAACCAAAAACCCGAACCGACCCGAGTCGGTTCGGGTCGGTTTCGGGCTCGTTTTTTCAAATTTTTTTGTGGCGAAAGATTTTTGGTCGGTTCGGGTCGGGTTGGGAACCAACCCGACCCGAACCGACCCATGCCCACCCCTAATGTTAGATCCTTATTGAACACAATAGTCATGATGGTCATTAGTGAGATAGTTGTACTTGTAGAAGGCAATATGTAGTCAATTGGAACTAGAAAGATTAAACCAATGCCATAAATACAATTCAATCACCAAACCAAGCAAACAAATAGTTTGGATGTGGTTGAGTTGTGGAAGTAGCTAGGTAGGATTGTTTTGATTCCGTGCATGTTGAATATTGGCGTGGAGTATTTTTGTTTAACAAGTGAAAGCTATGTAATGATCAGATGCTAGGAATCTAATCCACGCATATTATATCTTGCTTTAAAAAAAAAGACATTTTACTTGTGTTATCTTATACCTCTCTTCGTAGCCTTTTTGACTCGAGTGATAAAGCTCGTAGGAGTTCTCAAAACTCGGTGCCCTAAGGTATGCAAAATCTGGGAGCCATCGGCCTAAAGCTCGCTACAAGAGTCATCTAAAAAGTTTAAAGGATTGAGGTTTTACATATAAGATGATGGAAATAAAAGTCTATGGAACAAATATGATAAACTAGCAAGATTTGAACCTTTTTGTTTACAATTTGAGATTTAGATAACTAGTAGATTTAACTTGCCTAGTGGAAGTTTGTTTGTCGAAACACTCAATAAAAGGATAATCATCACAAACCTAGGTAGTTGCTATCATTTCCTAAAGCCCACCAAACTTGAGTGAAAAAAAAAAATGAATTGAGCGCAACCTTAAAATTAATACCCCGAGTTAGAAAGAAATACCAAGTTTGGGAGAGTGCATTTCACGAGGGGATAATGAAAATGTGACCATTAAGGGTCGGGCTATCACCAACTGAACTCATTATAATGTTTCGGATTAACTATTCACGTACACACATCAAGCATGGAATAAGTTAAAAAAAAATTTTAAGTAGCATTATTTGAAAATTTTTCATTATTTATGAGCAGTTAAAAAAATAGAGAAAATTTGCAAACTATCTAACTTATAGAGTGTTTGTTACTTTAGTTATGTGTTTTTTTTTTTTTTTTTTTTGTGCATTTGTGTGTTTATGATTAATTAGTCTTGTTCGAGGACGAACGAGAGTTCAAGTTTGGTGGTGTGATAAGTGTGATTTTACCTTATTTAGACAATTAAAGTAGACCATTATGAGTGCATTTGAGTGTAATTTTATTTAATTATGTATTTATTTTGTTATTGTATGTCAAAATCCGAGTTTGGTGGTGTTTGGAGCAAAGTTGGTGAAAATAACTAAATTGAAAGAAAAGTATAAGTATGTGGACCAACTTGCAAATGTCTAAAATTTTAAGGACCTGGAATGCAAATATATGAGGGCATAATTGAAATAAAATTTTATTTTGGAGGGCTCAATTGACAATGATGTAAAGTTTATAAGCTTACCGTGCAAATAAATGAGGATTAAGATACAAAATAAGGATGAATTTGGCCCATGCAAGTCCATTGCAATCGCGGGCCATTGAAATTATAAGCAGATGTCCAATTTCTCCTTTCATGCGATCGCAGGCCATTGGCCCATCCAATCGCATGGGCTTTTCAAGTTTTTCAATCCAGCAAATTGTTTTTCTTTCCTTATGTGTTTGGGCTTCTTTTTGACACAAATTGAGGCACGGATTTAGGGTAATTATTGGCCCTATAAATACACATTATTATGGAAGAAAAAGAAGAGTTTCATATCATAACATAAAACAAATCTTTGGAGGAACTTCACATCATAGTCATCAAATTTTTGGAAGAAAAATTACAAAAAATCATTAGAACTTTGAATGATTTTAAAGAAGAAGGCGGTGCCGTCCAAGATCGTTGAAGAGATTCAAGATTAAGGGTTTTTATCAACTTTTATTCTAAATTATCCCGGTTATGTATTTATTTTTTATCTTGTATTTTCTTAATCAAAATATGATAGGCTAAACCTTTATGGCTAGGATTTTGATGAAACCTTGTTAACTCTTGAATCTAATAAATTGCTCGTTTTTATTCTTGCTTTTGGATTCATTAATGTTTATTATTCAATAATTCCGTTTTGATACTTGATCACTATTAAAACGTGTTTGTGATTTATATTGTTTTCGAGAAATTCAGTATAAATTAGCACATGGTAATAAAAAACATAGAGTCCTAAAATTGACGGTCTATGTCATTATACTCTATAAAATCGCTATGTGATGATTGTGTGAATTAATGCATGCTTACGTGTTCGAAATTTAATTAGAGATAATTAGGTTCACATATAAGTATAGAATTGATTGACCATCGAGAAAGGCTATTGATTAAAATTAGATTATTGATTTTTAACATATGCATCTAAGTTTTTAATTTTATTGATTGTTTGTTATTGAATTAATGTTATCCTAAAATTTGGCCAATTTTAGGATAGTTCTTGGGATTTGTGTTGATACCGAGAGGTGCTACATGTGTCTAGCTCAAATAACAAACGACATTAAGTCCAATAGGAAATAGAGATATATTTATATGCTTGGTGTAATCTTTGGTGGTTTTCTAATTTTGTGTTGCGTTCTTTATCTATTTGAATCTTTCATAGAGATATAGTTGGATCATATATGGAAATTGGTTTAATTTGTATTGAAAGAGCAAATTAATATATAAGGAATACCGATTGTCAACATAAATCAAGAATTGTGTATAAACAAGCAATTAAGGGTTAAAGTAGGTTAACAATGGTGAATTTGGAATTCTAGTACTTTTCATGATTTGATTAATTTTAAGTTTTGTATAATTCTAATAACTTATTTTAGTATATTATTAGATTTAGTTAGAGTTGCTTTTATAAACTTCTAAAAGCATGGGCGGATTTTTTTTTTTTCGGGGCGGGCACACCTCGGAAAAAGTCTTTTTTTACAGTGTAATTTTTTTTTGTTAGTAACAGTCCGTGCAAAAAAAAAAAAAAAAAAAAAATTCAATAATAGCACGCTGTCTAAAAGTAAGGCTTTTGAAGAGAAAAGGGACAGTGATACATGTTTTTATTCAGAGTTCAAAGTTCATTCTTCTTTCTTTAGTATAATCTGTAGTACAAAAAGTTTTTAGGCTGCTAAAGCTCTTCATGAAATCATTTCTTTTTAAAATTCAACAAATTCTACCCCTGCTCTTTGTGCTACATACTGTTTTTTTTTATATTGATAAAAACTTGAGTTACTAATGTTCAATCACGTTAATTAATTTGATATACTTAAAACCGAGCTACTTATTTTTTAGACGAAACATTCTCTCTTAACAAATCCAAGCTCTAATCTCTTAGCTATCTTCGGAATCTTGTTTGAGACAATACCTTCGAGGAGTTGAGCATGTGAAAGATCTACAGTTAGTGCTAAAATTATTTTTTTAAGTATTTATAAATTTTTGTTCTTATGGAATGTGTAGATAATAAGTGAGTAATAAATTGTATGTCATACGATATATTTGAATAAAAAATATTTTTAATTAACTTAAATTATAACTTAACCAAACAAGCACAAAATAATAAATTTATAGTTACCATGTTGATTGCCATCTATGCGTCTGAACTAGCAAGTTTAGTTCAGTTCTAATTTGGTTTTAGATAAAAATGTGCACTCCCAAGCATAATATTGGTATTTGTAGAGGTGTAAATTTGGAACCTCCGAGCCCTTGTTTGACATGCAGAATTTCTTGTTTTCTACAAATAAAATTTAAATTTTTTATGGGATTTATAATTTTATCAATTTTTTAATTATATATTTCATCAACTTTTATTAAAATTTCTTCGAAAATAACTTTTAAATCTCACAAAACAGGTACTAAAAGAAGAGTTTAGTCTAGTAACCATGCCAGGTTTTGGGCATAGGCGAGTGAGACAACCGCCTCGGGTCCAAAATCAAAGGAGGCCCATTTTTATTAAAAAAATGAGAAAATTGTCTAAAAGTCACCTGCAAGTGACTTGTTTCAAATTAGGTCAAAATAATTTTTAAAATTGTCAATAAGTCATACTCTTCATCAATTTTTCATATTAATCTCAAAATTATCTCTCTAATTCATATTTGCCACAAATATTGTCTTTGGCACCACTTCCGCCGCCGCCGCCGCCAACAGCTCTTTTAATTCCTAAACTTAGCTCACAGTGCCTTGTTTAATGCCTAAACTTAGCTCACGGTGCATCAGAAACTCGCTGTAGACGCACCAACATAAGATCTGCTTCTTTCTTCTTCTTTAAATCTTTTTCCTGGTGTTCAAGGCAGTAAAAATGATCTACCAGCTTGCTTCTATCTGCAAACAAACAAATAAATTTAGATTAGAGTAATCATTTACAGAGGATTGAAGTGGAAATTCAAGGCCCGTATTAGATTTGTGTGTACGGAGAGTTTAGAAAAAAGGTTTCCACTTAAACTTCTTCTGGCTCCGGTATTAGATTCTGAATTTCTTATATTTAGATTAACCGGTCTTGTGTAAAGTGAGGAAGATGATCTATTCGAATAAACTGCCATTGATGAACAGAAATTCTACACTAGACAATAAAGACTGGAGTGAACAAAATATTATTGTAAGAAGAAATAAATTCTTGAAGAATTGTGAGTGATTTTGCGTAGATCTTGAAACTGATTTGATGAAGATAATGAATGTGGATTTGAGAGAATGGTAACGGGTAGTTTTGTAATCAAGAATGAGAAATAGTATTATAAACACATTTGTATCGTGATACTGTATTATAGAAAACATTAAGGAAGATTTGTTTGATGAATTTCTGTAGAGTTACCATGATTTGCTGTTGTAAATAGCAGTTTGAATTTCTGTATGAATGAAAAAGTTCAATGTGGGCATTGCTACGACCAAAGTTGACCATTAGATTATTGTAATTAGTCATGTGTATTGTTTGATACTCTTTTATACAAAACAGTATCACAAAATATTATCATAACATAAATGATATATAATTTGCATATGTGCTCATAATTTTTATTATAATATATTTTTGGAATAGTCTCGATGAGTCGATCAAGACTAGTGGCTTTGCCACTGTGTACGATGGATTTTAGCTGTTTGAAATCGTCTCTTTAGCTAAAAATGGTATTTTTAATTTTTCTTGTCAAAACAGTATCATACATGCTAAAACAGTATTACAGATAAATGTACCTTAATATATTAGTATCATACATGAAATATCTTAATAAAACAGTATCACATACATAAACTACAACCCAATAAAACAACAATATCATAAATTAAATAACACTATTATAAGTTGAAACATTATCATAATAAAACAGTATCAAAGATAAAAATATGGTATAAAACAGTATCAATGATAAAAACATGGTATATGTATACCACATCACTTTATCTAAATAAAACAGCATCATAGATCTGTTTTACTGGTTGAAGTAATTATATTATTCTTAAAAATGATCCATTAATAGTACAAGATTATCGATATTGTTTGCATTCAACAATATTATCATAGATTAAAACAGTATCATAGATGTTTTACTAGTTGAAGTAATTATATTATTCTTAAAATACTCCATTACTAGTATAAGATCATTGATACTGTTTGCATTCAATAATATTATCATATATTAAAATAGTATCATATGTTGAAACATTATCATAATAAAACAATATCAAAAATAAAAGTATGGTGTAAGTGTACCATATCATATTATCTATATAAAACAGTATCATATATAAAACTAAGTACAAGATATTTTAATAGTTAAAGTAATGATACTATTTTTAAAATGTTCCATTAGTAGTACAAGATCATAGATTTAAACATTGTCATTATAAAACAATATCAAAAATAAAAATATGGTATAAATATATCAATATACATTATTTAAATAAAACAATATCATACAAAACAGTATCACAATAAAACAGTATCATATAAAACAGTATCACAACAAAACAGTAGCATACAAAACAATAAAACAGTATCATACAAAACAATATTACAATAAGTAAGGGTATGTTGGTCTTTTAGCTCTAAAATATGACTTTAATTGAATTAAATTTTGACCATATGACTTTAGAATCCATAAATGCCAAAACAGTGATCGGCCTCGAATTTACCCTAAAAAAAATTGATTACTGAAGTTGCCTAAAAAAAATATTTGTGCAAAAGTATGAAACCCGACAAAGTAAAACAAGCTGCATTCTCTGAGAACAATGACTATTATTAAGTAGTGGCTCAAAATCGAAATGACCTATTTTTTGAAAAAGAAAAAAAATATTGAAATCCAATCCATGACTTGTTAGACTTTGTCGTAAAAGTCTAATTTTTAGACTTCGTATCGAATCTCGAAAATGTCAGAACTGACCTTGCTAGTAACTCTTAGACACGAGCTATGCTAGGACTCGCATTTTTCTATGCAGGTCGACCCAGTGTCATGAATAATGGTGTGGCCGTGCCTTGGTCACCTTGGAATTTCAATTATTAAATCAAGGGACAGTCCAAGCCTTTTCTATTAACCAATAAAAGGAAAAGACTATCTCGTACAGTATAATTATAAACAATAATATCCAGACATGATGAATGTTGTACCATTAAACAATAAAATACATTATTCAATAATATTCATTATGATTTCTTCTTTATTTTTAATGACAAAAGCCGATTCTCAAAGATTGCTTCAAATCAAATTAGAAGAAACATTTTGTAGTGAAAACAAAATTAAATAATAAAATATATTATTCAATAATATTCATTATGATTTCTTGTTTATTTTTAATGACAAAAGTCGATTCGCAAAGATTGCTTCAAATCAAATTAGAAGATACATTTTGTAGCGAAAACAAAATTAAATAATAAATTTAAAACAAGTTGCGTGTTCGCCCAAAGTCTAGTTCAGCATGTCTAGTATAAAGTATAAACTAGATGCCATACCACAATGCTCTTATTTCAATTTGAGACTAGCTGTGAAACACACACACAGTAAGAGATTCAGAATGTAAACCGATATTTAAAAAGTTTGTTTAAATTATAATTTAAACTAATTAAACTGTTCAAACATATTTTTTTGTCGATATATTTCATAACATTCACAACTCACTACCCACCTATAATCAATTTTATAAAACTCAATATTTGAGTATATTAGTGTATACTTATAAGTTGGTCAAACATCATTTTCATCTACTATCTCATAGGATCCACAACTTTAATCTACTTTTTATTCACACATTTCGTAAGATATACTGTTTATAATTTATAAAAATCATTCATAAACATACTCCTATAAATATTTAAAAAATAATTTCAACAACTAAGTCATGTTGCAAGCATATTTTTCTATAGTAAAGGCTCACTAAACAAAATGAAAATGGAAGTGACCAATCCCAACTTTTTTTAAGGTATCCAAAATATAATAGCCATTTGAATGTACCACTAAAATACTTTTATATCCAAAATATACGTTTGAATGGACCACTAAAATACTTAAAAGAGGCCCTACCACCTGCCAAGAATATTAACTAATTTAGTAAAATAATCAAGATTCAGCCACAAACTTGCATACCAAAGAGAAACTCCATTTGAGCAACTAATATTAATTTCTTCCACTAAAATAACCATCAATTCGATTGTTCGAGACAATATTCAAAAAGAAAAAAAAAAATTAAAATCTTATCTAATATAATTTATATTATAAAATGTAAACCGAACATGCACTATATGATTTCCAGCATTCAAGCCAAAATCAAAATGTACAATCGATAGATAAGGATTCATATAATGAAACTCAAATTTAACAAGAACAAGTCTTGATAGCATAACACAAATGGTTATAAACAAACAAACCCACATGGCATACCACCCAGGATGGAGCTCATGCAAAACCAACCTCAAAATTCACAGATGAAACAGAACCCATTTATGTCATATATTGTACTTTGCCTACATCGTACAAGACAAAAACATCACACTTTATACTGTATCCTTCCCTACCTTAGCTGATAATCAATACACTACAGGAGTTTGTCTCAAAGGACAAATATAGATGAAAAGCTGATATTTAAATAAATATTGCTAACAACAACATAATGAAGGCTCCTAAAGATAAAAGGTAGGACAAGAAATTAAACAAGATCATACACCACCATTGTCATTGCTAGTGGTGCTGGTGGCAGCATCAGCAGCAGCTGTGGTGGTGACGGGGGCGGTTTCGGGGCTAGTCTTGATTTGGTTATGCTTTTGATTGCAAAGGCTAATGGGGTATTTTATTGCATTGAGTTCAATCTTTCTAAGGGCGGCTTTAGAAAGATCAATGCCACAAATGTCTGATAGCCTAACAAGGTAAAGAAGAACATCTGATAATTCTTCACCCAAGTGCAATTTCTCTTGCTCTTCCCAATCAGGCAGGCCTCTTGGGACCTCACCTTTCCACTGAAAAATCTCGGACAATTCTCCCACTTCACCCACCTGACACAAAAACATGCACAAGGAATAAGCATTAGCATAAAAAGACACAAAAGAAGGGCACAGCTTGTGGATAAGTAAAAGTTGGTCTTTTTTATGCTGTAATGGCAACTTTATTATGTGACAGTTCTGAAGAAAGCTGTGTCTGTGTTGATGTTGCTGAGTCAGACAGTATTCTGGGCTACAAATTGCTATAATGATATACAGAGAAACTTAAGAAATGGCACAATAGTCAAAACTACTCAGTTTTGGTACCCAAAAAAAGCTGAAATAAGGAAATGATTTCTCTTCTTTTCCAAAGTCATCGTTTAACATTCCTCATAATAATTTTATGTACACATTTGCTTGTTGGGTTTTAAACATATTTGCTTTGAAATTTTAGCAGTGACTTGAATGGAGTCCCAAATAAAATAAACGAGCCGACTCTAAATTTATTGAGACGAAGAGTTAGTTTCTACTGGTGTAGAACTTGGGCTACCATTCAAAATACTTTCCACCATTTTAACATAACAATGACTGTGTTTACATGTATTGCAAGTTTGAACCTTTTGGGGCCGTACTTTGGCTATGAAATTCACAGAATTCAACCACTCATTTCACTTTATACAATAACTATAACCAAAAGTACATATATACATACGTGTATAAGAAGAACACACAATACAAACACATGTACAACCTCAATAACATCAAAAGAGAGGAAAAATAATAATGCCCGCAAAAAATCCATTTACATAGATTATAGATCCACAGTTTAATATCTGTACATGAAAACAAAATGGTACAAACCAGTGCCAAAAGCAGATTTCTCGGGCTATGGAACTGATCCCAGTCTCTTTCTTTTGCAAAATTTGCCATTTTTTCCTTAAGCTCTTCGAGGGTAAGTCCTCCTTGGCCTGATGCTCCCTTCATTTCTTCTCTTTTTGGTGGTGGTGGTGGTGGTGCCGCCGTTTGGGTGTTGCTCATTAAGCCGGAGAGGGAGAGGGAGAGGGAGAGGGTAGGTAGTGTAATGTGGAAGAAGCAGGTTTATATAAGTAATTGTGTGTGATGTGCTAATGTCAAATTAGCCCTAGGGATTTAATATTAATGACGTCATAACACAACTTTTAAATTAATGTCAAAAAAGACTCTAAACTTTTGGTATTGACAAATTGATCTGTTAAAAACTTTGTATTATTATTCGAATTACAATTAGAGCTTGTTTGATAAAAAAATTTTAATAGATTTTAATATAAAATTGATGAAATGTGTGGTTGAAAAATTAATAAAAGTTGTGGGTCCTATAAAATATGTGGTTAAAATTAATTATTTATTTTAACCACAAATTTTTAATATATTTTAAATTTGGACCAAACAAAAATTTAATAACATTGTTTAACTTTTTATATTAATCACTCAATATTTATTTTTATATCAGTTTTATCCTTTTATTTACTTTTCTTGATTAACATAATCACTGATGTGGGATTTGGAAAATCTTGGCCTGGCCTATATTTCATAGTATCCACAATTTGGTCAATGGATTAAGAAAATTTGTGCTGGTGTCTTTGACTAGTTAACACTATGTTTGGTAAAACTTTTTTTTTTTTAAATAGTTGGTTAAACATAATTTTTATTATTCATTTATTATCTATATATTTTATAGAACCCACTATTCATAAAAAACTTAAAAACATATCCAAACGAGCACGATGACACCAGCATGTTAATCTTAAAAGTTTTACTTAAAAAAGCAAGTTTTCATATAAATTCTTATTTTAGTGAAAACTAGAAATAAGTAAATTATTTAATTTAATAGTAAGACACTAATTACTTTTAAAGAATTTTTATTACTCATTTATTATATATATATTTTATAGAACCCACTATTTATAAAAACTTAAAAACATAACCAAACGAACACGGTGACACCAGCATGTTAATCTTAAAAGTTTTACTTAAAAGCAAGTTTTCATATAAATTCTTATTTTAATGAAAACTAGAAATAAGTAAATTATTTAATTTAATAGTAAGACAACAACTACTTTTAATCAGATTTTTTTTTTATAACTTAAAACTAAGTGATTCAAACATGTTTGAATATAAAAAAGTTAAGAGTAATGGAATTTCTCATCAGTCATGTTCATTACCAATTTATGTGACAATGGAATTACGTAGATTGAAATGCATTTTTATTTATTAGACACTGTCACATACACTGATGATAAATAGTATTAATGATAAATGGTATTTTTCATTAGCCAAGCATTCTCTTATTGCTTCTAATCATGTTTATGTTATTGTTTAAGACCATTTAAAGTGGAATCCAGAATTGACTCGAGCAATTTCAGAGACCTTAAGTGACAAGTTTTGCAGTGGCGTTTTCAAAAACTAGATTTACAATATACATTCAAAATATCAAAATCAAGGACAATGAGAGATGTCGTTTTTGATATTACAAGAAAATAAGAGAAAATGATATGTTTGGATTTAAAATTAAAGATATAATTGCAAGTTACAATGAAGAAAATAATAAATTCTAATTTATTACTTTGACTGTAATCAAGTCTAAGAGTCTGTTGAGTTTTTCAAAATAGAATGTAGAGAAATTGCCTCTCTATTCAATATTTAGGATAAATAGTAATAGATGTCTTCAACTTTTAAACTTTATGACGATGGACACCTGGATATTTGATTTCTAATACTCGGAATCCTAAACCTTTCACATGTCTGAGCCTAAAATGTTAGTTGATCGTTAAGTGATCAATTTTTTTTTTTTTATCGAAATGACAATTCTACCATTTATTTAATTTAGGACAAATAGTACTATAAGTTCTTGACTTTTAAATTTTGTGACATTGAGATCTTGAATCTTTAATTTTTAACACCTAGGATTCCAAATCATTCAAATGTCTACGCCTAAGGTATTTTTGTAACGTAAAACATCAATTTGACAGTTAAAAACAAGAAATGAAATCATCACCCACCCATTCAAATCAATAATTTTATCAGCAATTTAGAAATACGAACCAATTATCATGACATACCGCTTCTGTTGGTGTTGGGGTGGGTAGTTTGAAATTGAGGAAGATGATTATTATTTTTTTGTTTTTCTTTTGTTTTTGTTTCTTATTTTATTTTTATTTTTATTTTTATTTAATTCAAAATTAAATATGAGTACACTAATCATTTTACTCAAATTTTGACATTTTAACAGTAAAATTGACATTTTTTATCACAAAAAGACCACAGACTTTTAAAGGTTGTAAATATTGGGTGCTAGAAATCAAAGTTTCGAGACCTCATTATCACAAAATTTAAAGGTTAGAGACTCCCATTACTATTTACACTAAATTAAAGTAAGAATAAAACTGTCATTTCAATTAAAAAAAAATGACTATTTAACGTTCAAATTGACATTTTCCATCATAAAATGACTTCAAGCACAAAGTTTAAAAGATTTAAACCCTGGTTACTAGAAATCAAAATTTTGGGACCCTATCATTATAAGTTTAAAAGTTCGAAACCTTTAACACTATTTACTCAGATAGTGTGTTTGATTCAAACATTTTCCATGGAAAATGTCACTTCCATGGAAAATCTTGTCAAATCCAACACTTTTATTTTCCCACTTTGTTGTTTGATTGGCACATGGAAAAGCAAATACATTTTCTAGGTACAAGCATTTAAAGTATGGATTTGTCTTCTTTCTTGGAAAAAATTTTCTTGCCTAAATAGTGGAATTTATTTTCCCACTTCCATGAAAAATATTTTCATTTTCCACCATTTTTCCATGCTACCAATCAAACACATAGGGTGTGTTTGATTGGCTTAAATTTTTCATGGAAAATAGATTTTTTCCACCTATTTTCCAACTTGTTAATTTGATTGCCAAAAATTTTCCATAGAAAATGAATTTTCCCACCTATTTTTCTTGTTGTGTTTGATTCCAACCTTTTTTTTTTCTATGGAAAATTTTTTCTCATTTTCCCACTTTTGGCCACATTTTCCTTTTCAAGGAAAATATTTTCTTTGTGGGATAGGATAATTTATTTTCCATGGAAAATTTGTTAACATTTTCCAACCCATTTATTTTCTATGGAAAAGGCAACCTTTTCCAACCCATAATTTCTTGGTAATTCATTTTTATGGAAAATATTTTCTTTTCACTCAAATTTTTCACTTGCAATCAAACACAGCCTAATATTTATCCATGTTCCGGACTAGGTGGCAAGTAAAGTTCAAAATTGCAATGAATGGAATGCTCGTCTTCTTTATTTTATCTGAAAATAAATATTTCAACCGTTGGATTACAATTAATGTAAATCTATTTTTTATTTATTAAAAGAGTAAATATTCTTAAAAATTTACTATGTTTGATCGTTGCTGTGTTGGTTTTGTTTTTTAGATTTCTTTTAAATAAGTTATTTATTAGTAAAAATAGTAAAAGAAATAGAAATATATAAACTTTAAATAAATTGGGACTCTGCTAAAATCTGGGACTTTAAGAAGCCACTTATAAATGTATATTGGTAAATAAAATTTGTTGATTATAAGGAGTTAGTCTTACGGAATGTGTGGATAAAAAGTGAATAAAGATTGTAGATCTTACAAAATGTGTGGATAAAAATAATATGTGGTTAATGTGAAATTTTATTTAAATTCATTAAATCTATGAACATTTATAAATATTAAAAAGTCTTTTAAAATCTGAATTGATGGCAGCTCTTTTAGAGCATCTACATTGCACTTCGTCTATTGTAGTCTATGTGACAAGTAAAATAAATGGACTTTCAGTCCATATGGCACAACGTCTATTGCATAGACGGTCAAATTATAAATTCGTCTCCAATGAATTCCGTCTAAAATTAATATTAAAGCTTATGTGGCATTAAATTTTTTAAAAATTGGCAGGTCTTCAATTTATATTTTTTTTGCCTGGTTTTTTTTTATTAACTAGTTAGACACACGTGCGTTGCACATGTTTTTGTAATCATATTGTTAATTTTTAATATTTTTTAATTTTTAATTTTTTAATTGTTAATAATTAAAATGTTAAAGTAGCAATTGTAATATAGATAAAAAAATATATTGATAGTTGTTGAGAACATGTTGTTTTGTATTGTTCAATGTTGATATTTTATTTACATTCATTGGATTACAATGATTATTTACATTCATAGAATGTTCTATATATATTAATTAAATTAAATTAAAAATAAAAAAAGTTTCACATGTTAGTGCTACTATAGTATATGTTTAGTGGGATTTAAAGAGTTTGAAAAAAAATTGATAAAATGTGTGGATGAAAAATTGTAAGTCCCACAAAATATGTAGTTGAAAATGAAATTGAGAAAAAATTAATTTAAAAAAAAAAAAGAATTGAACCAAACTTGCTCGTAATCATTGTAATCTAATGTATTAAAAATAATTGTTTTATCTCCATTTCAATTAAATTTATTTTATTATTATTAAGTAATTATATTATTTAAAATTCAAACTTTAATTTTATCATTACAACATAAAAAGAAAAATAAATTTTATTTTGACACAAATAAAAAGTTTAATTTCTACAGTACTTATATTTGTACAATATTTTACTCTTAAGTTGAATGATAAAAAAAAAAAAGAGAAGAAAAAAAAATTGCAACTAAACTCCAACCAACAGAATTGCAACTAAACTCCCTAACCCAAATATGCAATTATTGCCATCACCGGAGGATTTAGTACTGGCTTTTGATATTCGAAACCTACCTCCAAATTACAACCAACAGAGCACTCCGCCACCACCACATCTGGCGAAGAAGAAAGCGGCAAAGAAGAAGAAGAAGAGAGTCGACGGTTGTCCCTGCCTAGCCGAAGTTTGACTCTTAACCAACGACCTGAACTTGACAACCCGCGATCCAACCGCTTTAGAATCTTTTCCGTCGTGATCACTGTGCATTGGAGTTCCAAAATTTGTCCTTCTAATCACGACGGGGGAGATTTGGGACAAGACAGGAAACGCCTACCCAACTCGTATTCCTTCTTTAATATCAGTCGATAAAACTTTATCACCCAATCCAACAACAAACTGCATAAATGAACGTGAGCTAAAATTAACAAGATATTCATAGCCAAGGTAGATCTGTGTATGTTCAAATAAATCATAAGGGGGTCCCAAATCTCCTCCGCCGTGATCGCTGTACATTTTTCAACCTAATTTTTTTGGCAAATTCTAATATTTTGTCCTTATAATCATCAGTGTACTTCGTATGGAAGATTTTTCTGCAATTTGCGGTTGCCAAAATCGCGCGTGTTGTTGGCGGTGGTTGAATTTGAGTTGAGATTTCATAAAATATACAAAATAATTTAGTATATTATCAATTTGTTAGTTTTTTTAATTTTTAATAAAAAATTAAAGTATCGGACCTATTTTTACTTTTTACAAAGGTTGGGAATCTAATTGCAAATTTTTTTAATTAAAACCAAGGATATTTTTGTCTCTTTCATTCAAATAAGGACCAATTGTGCACCAAAATATAATTATAGGTTAAGGACTATTTGCGTCAAAAAAGGTGAAGGTTAGGAACTATTTGCGCCAATTGAAAGAAAAATGTAACTTGACAATTTTACCCCACTAATAAACATAAAAAAAACATGAGAATGACCATTTGCGCCAATTTTAAAAAGGTTTTAACGGATTTTTAATGGAATCCGTCAAAAAGGACCAATTGCACACCTAAATGGATATGACCATTCTCCCAAAAATGAAAGTTTATGGACCATTTGCACACTAATGTCATACGTTAGGGACCATTTGTGCCAATTTCCCTTTATTTTATTTCTTGCTCACTTTTTGGTTTTTTTTTTTATATATATATTTCTTACTTTCTTATGTGTATATCATGTCATTTTCCTTTTTCTCTCTCTTTTTTTTTTAAATCTTAATTTTCTACTTATTTTAGTTAATTAAATGTAAGAACAATTTAATAGTATTTTAATTTTAAAAATTGACTTTTTAATAGTCAAATGAACAAAAATTGTCTAAAATAACTATTTGTGCAATTAATTAGTAGGCTAGTGAGTTTTTCGCCAAAATTTAAAAGAAAATTGGTGCAAATGGTCATTAACCTTTGTCTTTTAGTGCGAAAATTGTCCCTAATCTTTGTTTTATGGGCACATAAATCTCTAACATATGTGTGTGCAATTGATCCTTATTTGATGAAAAATAAAAACATGCTCTTATTTTTAATTAGAAAAAATTTAAATTGAATTCCTAATCTTTGTAAAAAGTACAAATGAGTTCGATACTTTTATCTTTTTTTATAAAAAATAAAAAAACAACTAACAAATTGATAATATACTAAATTATTTTTTATAGTTTACGAACTATTATAAAATAACTAAAATTTAAGCTCATAATTATTAACAAACGTGTTAATTAAAATTATTTTATTATTATTAAGTAATCATATTATTTAAAATTTAAACTTTAATTTTATCGTTACAACATAAAAAGAAAAATAACTTTGTCACTAACTTAATGCTCAAATATTTTTATTTAATTGAACTATTTGTTTATTATTTATAAATATTAGAGCGTTTTATTATCATTCAAAAATAAAAAATATATAATGTGTAAATTAATTATTAATATTATTTTTATGTAAAAATAATATAATAAGATTGGTTCAATGTTATAAAATTATATACGTCATTTTGTTATTTATTTAACTGAATTTTTATTCAAAATTTTCACATCACATAACAGTTACATATACCTAAATCCCAATAATTTAAATTTTCTTCTTATAAAAAATTTAATTAACAAGACTATAATGATATATTGAATATGCTAAATTAAATATTATTTAATAAATGTACCATGCCTATTTGTATATTTTGCAACCAATTTCAATTTTTTTTAATTAAAACTAAAAACATGTTTGTCTTTTTCATCAAAAACTGATTAAATGGTAAGGACCATTTGCACCAAGTTTCCAAATTTAAATGGTAGACAAGTTGTGCACGAGTCTTATAGGTTATGGACTAATTGTGCCAATTTTTCTTCAAAAAATTGTTTATTGGTTCTTTTTGTCCAATTATTACTTAAGAATGTTAATGGATAAATTACACGTAAGGTCTCTATTCTTATCAGTGTATTGTAATTTTATTCTCATTCAATTTTAATCGCATGTATTATTTTTTTTTTCAATAAATTCACACGGGTGATTTCTGATAATTTTACCATCTAACTTAAATATATTACAATAGCAAAAAATAAAAAATAAAAATAAGAAGTTGTAGTTGAGATTTCTAATCTTTTCAAAAGTATAAATAAACTATGTACAATTTATTTTTTTACATTTTTCCACTTAAATCAATTTTAAAAAAATTCATGTGACGTGCAATTGAGTCCTCAACCTACAAAACGGAGCATAAGGATCCCAGACCTTTAAATTCTTTGGCAACCGTGGTCCTTTTGGACGTCTAATTGGCCGTCAAATTGCAATGGGAGGCGCAAGGAGAATAATATTTGTTGACCTCCAAAAATGGTTGCCAACAGGATCCCCACGCAACCTATGCCTACGTGTGTTTTCCTTTCACTAAGACTGCCACGTAGTTTATTCAACCACGTAGATAACCTCCCATCCGGATGGAAGGAAGATTCAAAGGAATATAAAAGGTTAAAAACACTCTTAAAGCAAAGGTGAAAGCCTGAGGGCCTCAGACTAACAGATTCCCAGGTTGTTAGGATACTTGAGAATAGTTAGACTAGAGGACTTGTTATATGTATACTTGAGAGTAATATTTTCAACATCCTTGTTTTGTGAAATGAGTTTGGTATTTATAGACAAATTTCATGAGAGCGATCCCTCTCGATGTGCGACACGTGGCTCTATCTGAGGGGTTCTCAAGTCACATCCTTGGTGTCCCATCATTAGCATTAATGGGAAAGTCATTTTCAGCCGCAAACTAAGGGGCTATGACCATGACAAGCCGCATTGGCAGGCTGTCCCATCCGTCTTTTCAAGGTTGGGCTGCAGGGAAACTTCCAGGACACGCAACCAGGGTCGGCTGTTCCGACCCACGGGCCTCGGCATCTGCCTCCTCGGTTCAAACCGCATCGGAAAAGGTGCAAGATGCTTATGTGGCGTGTGGGTGGGACTATCTTGCCTTTGAGGACTGCCAAGTAGGATCGGCATATAACAATAGTCCCCCAAGTTCAGAATCTGTCATTTATGTGGGACGCTGGACTTGGAAGTATGTTAATCTCGTTTTGAAGGGTGGGACTATCTTGCCCTCGAGGACTGCCAAGTAGGATCGGCATATAACAATAGTCCCCCAAGTTCAGAATCCGTCATTTATGTGGGACGCTGGACTTGGAAGTATGTTAATCTCGTTTTGAAGGGTGGGACTATCTTGCCCTCGAGGACTGCCAAGTAGGATCGGCATATAACAATAGTCCCCCA
The DNA here is from genome assembly GCA_030279155.1 of Forsythia viridissima. Classification (NCBI taxonomy): domain Eukaryota; kingdom Viridiplantae; phylum Streptophyta; class Magnoliopsida; order Lamiales; family Oleaceae; genus Forsythia; species Forsythia viridissima. The sequence continues at coordinate 8,514,397 of CM059036.1, forward strand.
AGGCTCGGAATGCTCATTAATGTGGATGGGGAGCCTTGGAACCATTAGCGCGGTTGATTGCGACCTAAATAGATATCTGGGAGTCCCAATTCGGGGGAGGGTCTTTTAGGTAGAGGAGAGGCTCTTTGGGAGGGCCGAGTCCCAATTCGGGAGAGGCTCTTTCGGGTAGAGCCGAGATCTCCGAGTCCCCTTTTGGGAGAGGCTCTTTGGGAGAGCCGAGTCCCAATTCGGGAGAGGCTCTTTCCGGTAGAGCCGAGTCCCAGGTTGGGAGAGGCTCTTTGGGAGAGCCGAGTCCCCTTTTGGGAGAGGCTCTTTGGGAGAGCCGAGTCCCAATTCGGGAGAGGTTCTTTCAGGTAGAGCCGAGTCCCAGGTTGGGAGAGGCTCTTTGGGAGAGCCGAGTTAGAGCCGAGTCCCCTTTTGGGAGAGGCTCCTTGAGATAGAGCCGAGTCCCGCGAGGGAGAGGCTCTTTGGGGTAGATCCGAGTCCGACGTGGGGAGAGGCTCGTTGGAGTAGAGCCGAGTCCCACGTCGGGATGGTGTGTCACCAGGGCACTGTGTCGCTTGGAATCCCCGCCGCACGTCTGTTCGGGCGTGATGAAAGGACAGCTGCAGGTAATTATTATTTTTGCATTTAATTTTGGGGGCTTTGGCGTTGCCGAGGAGACGCGAGCCACGCGCGTGTGGAGTACACGCAGGAATGCTGGCCTTTGATTTGAGCGACCGTCGGGTTTGAACGGTTCGGATGTTGTCAGAGGTTTGTACGGTGGGGATGGATCTTGGCAAGATCTGAGGGTGGGGGATTAACGGCCATTGCCTATATATAGCCAAGTGGAAGTGTCATTCGTACGCTTGTGCTTTTTGAGAGTTTTTGAGAGATCTTCAGACGAACAATTCCAGCGAACAATTCCGGCGAACACTTCCGGTGAACAGATAGTGTTAGGTAACCGTCTCTCCCTGAAATCTTTTCTTTACTAAAAAAGAACGAATATTTTCATTTTACTGTCATGTCTGTAAGGGGCAACTCTTCTCCCCCTGTTTCTCCGTCCATGGAGGGGGTTCTGCCTATCCGAGGCGTGCCTGTCGGTGCCGGTGAGTTGCTAACAATAGCTTCGGCTCCGAGCTTGAGGGAAGCCGAGGATCCGTCTAAAGCCGACCCCGTAAGATGGGCCGCTGGGAGTGTTCAATCCATTATGATTGAAAAGGACTTGGACTCACTGAGGGAGGCTTACCGAGTCCCCTCAGGTATTGAGTTGTTGTTGCCGGAGCCTCACGAGAGAGCGTGTGCCCCGAGGGAAGGGTGCACCGCCTTGCATCTGAATGCCTTTGTTAGCGGGATGCGCCTGCCTCTGCACCCGTTTTTTCGGAGGATTCTACGGGCCTATGGTCTTTCACCGACCCAGGTGGCCCCAAACGGGTGGAGCCAGATGGTTGGGAGTCTGTATCTCTGGTTCCGGCATTCATTTGGCAGAGAGATGCCTTTGCATGTTTTCCAGACGGTCTTTCAGCCGAGGAAACTGCCGAGGAAGAAAGGCGGACAAGAGGAGCCGGGGTGGTACTACTTCTGCCCTTGGGGGTCTCACAAGCCACTGGTGATGGACTGTCCGTCGTCAATCAAGCAGTGGAAAGAGTCGTGGTTCTGGGTAGCTGGGGATTGGCAGAGGGTCGACAACGACCCGGAGCCCGATCTGGACGTACCCCGTTTATATGGGATAGCCAGTGAGTAGGACTGGTAGAAGCAATTGTTTACGTGTTTTCCCGTATATCCTAATGACGTTTTTTTTTATTTTGTATTGCAGACGCTCTTCCCCGTTGCGAGCTGTCCAGCGAGGACGTTGATTTGCTCGAGTCCATATACCAAGCCTCTCCAGCAACCCGCCGATACGGATTTCTATTGAATCGGCATAACTGCTTGGTGGAATTGGGCTTGATGACGTCAAAAGGTAACAAAGCTTGACCTTTCTTTACCTTGGGAACCAGTTACTAATAGTTACTTGTTTCTGTGGCAGAAGCGGTTAAAGGAGCGCGTCCTCGACCTTCTCTCGCAACATTGGCGAAGAAGAAACCACGGACCCTGGCCTCCGGGTCCACCGAGGAGGTGAGGCAGAGGAAAGTGATCGAGGACCTAAGCCGGGGGGGCGCCCGGGAGGATGTTGAAACTCCTATGGAGGTAGGGGCTTCAGCCCCCACAGAGGCTGAGGTTCCTTTGCTGAGGAAGAGGAAAGCCCCCTCGCAGTCGAAGGGCAAGAGCACTGAGGTGGTGGAGGACCACGTGGTCTGCAATGTGCCGACCGCCCAGCGGACTCTGGCGGTAAACACCTCGGGGGAGGTGGTTCTTGAAGACCCGCTCCGATCGGCCCAGGATCCTCCCCGGTCTGCCCAGGAGTCCTATGACTCCAGGAAGAAACTGAAGGAGCTGATCGGTGCTCCGGGGTCGAAGATCTTGAACGAGGCTCTTCAGAATGTGCCCTTCTACCCCTCCCTGGGTGCTCAGGCAGTTAAAAAGTACTTTACCCCCAAGTGGGAGGAGTTTGCTTCCCACGGAGGCTTGGGGGACGTCCTGGAAGCCGGTTTGGCCTCGACCATAAGGGCTGCTGGGATGCAACTGAAGGCGCTTGGAGAATTCCGTACTCGCATGAAAGAGCATGAGGAGCTTGTTGCGAAGGCGTCAAAATCTGACAAGGAGCACCAGCAGGCCTTAGAAGGGTTGAAGGCCGCGGCTGACAGTGCTCGGTTGGCTTACGAGCAGATCCAGGCGGACCTGAGGGAGTCGGAGTCCAACATCCTGCTGCTGACCAAGCGCCTGGATAATGCCAACGCTGCCCAAGCGGTGGCCTCCGAGGCGTTGGAAGCGGCCAATAAGGAGAAACGGCGGCTGCAGGATGTGTGCAGTGCTTATGAGCTGGAGGTCAAGAGCCTGCGGGGGAGCCTTGAGGCCGCCGAGCAGGGAAGGAAGGATGCCGAATCTGAAGCTGCCAGATCACTTGGTGAGAAGGATAAGGCGTTGGCTAGGTTGGAGAATTTGGAGGCGGACTTTGTAGCCAACTTCCACAATACTGAGGCCTACACCAATTTCTCCGACTATTTTGCTAAAGTCGGTCACCAGGAAGTCTTGAGCGTGCTGAGGACGGAGTATCCGGACTTAGATATCGGGCCTCTGGAGGCCAAGTTCCCCCCGGCCGATGCGGAGGAGGATAATTAGGTAGGGAGTAGTTTGTAATAGTTAGTGCTTATTTTGACAGTATCGTTTTTTGTAATTCCTTGTAATGGGGCTTCGTTTTGTTTTTTAATGAAGTTATTTTCCGAAGCGTGTTAGGTGTTTTTCATATACTATTATAACAATGGCGGCGCATCGATCTAAGCGGAACACAATTTATAACTAAAAGAAAACTGAACAAAATACAGGCAGACATTATATTCGTGCTGACTCCCCTTCTACGCTATTGGTAATACCGACGCAGGTGTTCCGCGTTCCATACATGGGGCTGTCGTTTGTTACATAAGTCTTCTAGGCTATAGGTGCCAGGCCGTGTCTCGCCAATAACCCGGTAGGGGCCCTCCCAGTTGGGGCCTAGGGTACCAACGCCCGGTTCTTTGGAGGATAAGAATATTCTTCTCAAGACAAGATCTCCGAGGCGGAATGATCGCTTTTTCACTTTTTTATTGAAGTAATTCGCCATCTTTCTTTGGTAAGAGGCCAGCCGGACTTGAGAGTCGTCCCTCTTCTCGCTAATTAGGTCTAGGCTCATCCTCATTGAACCGTCGTTGGCTTGTTCGTTGAACATTACCCGACGGGGAGAGGGTATGCCAATCTCGACAGGGCACACGGCTTCGGATCCGTAAGCCATGGAGAATGGGGTTTCCCCGGTGGGGGTTCTGGCCGTGGTCCTTATGGCCCATAGAACATGGGGGAGCTCATCGACCCATGCCCCCTTAGAGGCCTCAAGCTTCCGCTTGAGGGTGTACTTGATAGTTTTGTTGACAGCTTCGACTTGACCGTTCGCCTGGGGGTGGTGGGGGCTCGAGAAGTGTTTTGCGATCCCCAATTCTTCGCACAAATTCTTGACCTTCTTGTTGTCAAACTGCCTCCCATTATCCGAAACCAGGGAATGGGGGATTCCGAACCTACAAATGATGTTTTTCCATAAGAATTTGGAAGTGTTTGCCTCGGTGATTTTCGCCATTGGTTCCGCCTCCACCCATTTTGTGAAATAGTCGATGGCGACTAGGGCGTGGCAAGCATTTCCTCTCCCCCTAGGCATCGGGCCAATGAAATCTATCCCCCACTTGGCGAAAGGCCAAGGGCTGGATACGATAGTAAGCTCCTGGTGGGGCTGCCTCGGGATTGTGGCGAAGCGTTGGCATTTGTCGCATTTCCTCACATGAAGCATGGCGTCTTTCCTCAAGGTGGGCCAGAAGTACCCCTGCTTGAGGATCTTTTGAGCTAGGGCCATCCCACCGGTGTGGTTGCCACATATTCCTTCGTGGATTTCCCTGAGGATATATCCTGTCTCGATGGAGCTTACGCATCTGAGGAGGGGCAGCGAATAGCCTCGTTTGTATAGGATGTCATCCGAGAGTAGGAAATGCGCCGATTGTCTCCTCAACTTCCTCGCTTCCGACGCGTTGTCGGGGAGGGTATGATCTTTGAGAAAGGCTATGATGGGATCCATCCATGTGGGGCCCCCTTCAATTGACATTATCTCCTCAACATTGTAGATGGAAGGTCGGACGAGGTGCTCGATTGGGACCGTTTTGAGGAGCTCCGAATCTTTACTGCTGGCCAGCTTGGACAGTGCATCTGCGCTGGAGTTGTCGGCTCGGGGCACGTGGACCAACTCAAATTTATCAAAGAGAGGAATAAGATCCCTTACCAGCTTGAGATATGCGGCCATCCCTTTTTCCCTGGCGACGAAGCTCCCGTTTACCTGGCTCACAACGAGTTGGGAGTCGCTTGCCGCTGAGAGTTTCTGAACCTTCATTTCGATGGCGAGGCGGATGCCTGCCAAGAGTGCCTCATATTCCGCGACATTGTTTGAGGCTTTGAAGTCGAATCGGATGGCGCAGTTTAACCTGTGTCCTTCCGGGCTTATGAGGACTAGTCCGGCTCCCGATCCCACGTCTCCCGAGGATCCGTCCACAAATAGGCACCACGTGGGTGGTTCACCCAATGCCATAGGGTCGTCCACATCGGGAGGGTTGGTAAATTCTGCCACAAAGTCGGCCAGGGCTTGTCCCTTGATCGCCGTCCTTCCCTTATAAGTAATGTCGAATTGGCTGAGCTCAACGGCCCATTTTAGCAGTCTTCCCGAGGCTTCTGGCTTTTGTAAGACCTGCCTCAATGGGAAGTTGGTGAGGACATGGATGCTGTGTGCTAAAAAGTATGGCCTCAACTTTCTCGAGGCCGTGATTAATGATAGCGCCAATTTTTCCATATCCGGATAGCGCGTCTCTGCCCCCAACAGGGCTTTACTTACGTAGTAGACGGGCAGTTGGTGTTCTTCCTCTCGTATCAGGACCGAGCTTACCGATTCTTCGGAGACGGCGAGATATAACAGCAGGGGCTCGCCGGCCTTTGGTTTGGACAATAGAGGCGCTCGGCCGAGGTGTTCCTTCAAGGCCTGGAATGCGCTTTCACATTCCGTCGTCCATTCAAATCTGGCGCCTCCTTTCAAGATTTTGAAGAAGGGGATGCACTTATCAGTTGCTTTAGAGACAAACCTGCTGAGGGCTGCCATTCTCCCCGTGAGGCATTGCACATCCTTAGGCTTTCTTGGCGAACTCATTTCGACTAATGCCTTGATCTTTTCGGGATTGGCTTCGATTCCTCTTTGGTTGACCAAGTACCCCAAGAACTTACCCGAGGCCACCCCAAACGTGCATTTCAAGGGATTCAGCCTCATCCTATATGCCCGAAGAATTCGAAATGTCTCGTCGAGGTGGCGAATATGGTTCTCTGATTTAAGGCTTTTAACCAGCATGTCGTCGACATATACTTCCATAGTCGTACCAAGCTGAGAAGCGAACATCTTATTAACAAGCCTCTGATAAGTGGCCCCGGCGTTTTTCAGGCCGAAGGGCATGACCTTGTAGCAGTAGAGGCCTTTGTCTGTTACGAACGACGTATGTTCCTCATCTGGCGGATACATCGGGATTTGATTGTATCCCGAGTAAGCGTCCATAAAACTTAGGAGCTCGTGTCCTGCCGTGGCGTCGACAAGCTGGTCGATCCGAGGCAGCGGAAAACTGTCTTTGGGGCAGGCTTGGTTGAGGTTAGAGAAGTCGATGCAGGTTCTCATTTTTCCGCTTGGCTTCTTAACCAGCACCGGGTTGGATACCCACTTCGGATATCTGGCTTCTCGTATAAAGTCGCTCTGCAGGAGTAGGTCCACTTCTTCCTTCAAGGCCTCGTATTTTTCAGCATTCAGCGGCCTTCTTTTCTGCCTGTGTGAGGGGAACTTAGGGTCGATATTGAGGCGGTGGCAACTTACTTTTGCGTCGATTCCCACCATATCCTTGTGTTTCCACGCAAAGACATCCAGATTTTCTTGAAGGAACCTTTTCAGGGCTTCTTTGGTCTCTTTAAGGAGATCTTTTCCTATCTGAAGTTTCTTCGTCGGGTCGTTACCATCCACCTGAAAACATTCCAATTCTCCGTTGGAGGAGGTTTGGGAATCGGCCCCCGTTACCCTTGGGTCAATATCCTCGGGTGTTGCCGCTTCCTCCATTGCAATATCCTCTGGTTCTTCTGCCACTGTCTCTGCCATTTCTACATCTAGCAAAGTCATGTTAACCTCTTTCTTCTCTGCCTTTCTTAAGGCATTACGATAACATTTTCGTGCCTCAGGTTGATTACCTCGCACTGTTGCTATTCCCCCTTCGGTGGGGAATTTCATGCAGAGGTGGTGGATGGAAGTTATTGCCCAAAGTTCTTTCAGGGCCGGTCGGCCCAAGACTCCGTGATAAGCCGACCTCCTGTCCACCACCAGGAACTCCATGAAAGTATGGGATGCGAGGGGCTCTTCTCCCATGCTAACGGGGAGGCACACTATCCCTTTCGGGGTTACGCAATCCCCTGTGAATCCGTAGAGGGGCTCGGTGGATGGTTCTAGCTGTACATCCACGTTCATTTGCTCATAAGTGCTTAGGAAGATGACATTAACGGAGCTCCCATTGTCAACCAACATTCTTCCCAGCCCATTCCGAGCTACTACTGCTCTTACAACCAGGGCGTCGCAGTGGGGGTAATGTACGCCCTTCATGTCTTCCTCCGTGAAGGTGATAGGGTCGGACCTTTTTGATCCTGAGGGCCTGCTATTGATAAGCCAGTTAGTCATCTGGGCCCTTTCGGCCTCTTTGGCATAGCTTTTCTGAGCGTTCCGTGTCTGCCCACCAATATAAGGTCCTCCGTGGATGGTGTCAATCTCCCGAATCGGAGCCTTTTCCGGCCCCTTGATCATACGGGGCTCGGGATTGCGCTCTATCTGAGGTTGTCTGGCAGGGCTTCTTGAACTACGCCTCGATCGCTGTTCGTGACCTGGAGGCCTCCTATCCCATTGCTGGGATCGTCTGTCTTGAAAATTGGTTCCACGTCCCCTTGCCGGGGCCTGATTTCCTCGCCTGGTGTTCATTCCGTGCCTGGCTCCTGAGTTGACCATTCTCCGATTGGCAAGTTCCTCCACTTCTCGACACTCGTCCGTGCTATGTCCATAGCTTCGGTGAACGCAGCAATACTTCGGCTGGGTTCCTTGAGTGGGGAGAATCACTGGAGGCGTGCTGGTTCCGGCCTCGTAGTAGGTGGATGGAGGCGTGCCATAGTTGTATAGTCCGGCCGCGGGGACCGATGGCAAGGGAGCCGTGTAGGGGGGGAGCAGGCCTTCTTGTGCAGAGGCCACATAACTCATCCCGACATTTGGGTCGGAGGGGTAGTTTCTCCGTCGAGGATTGTGTTGATGAACAGCTCTGCTGGGATTTTGGATATAACCGGCCCTCGATGCCGGGTTGGCTCCCAACCCTCCTCGATTCCTGTGAAGGATCATGTTCTCGTTGGTTATCTCCTCGGTGATCATTTCTACCAGCTGGTCGAAGGTAGCCGGGTTCTTGTTGCGGACATCCCTCCAGAACGGATGGTTCATGTCTAGCCCTGCTTTAAGGGCGGACAAGGCCTCGGCATCTGTTATTCTTTCACAGAATAACATTTCTTCATTGAAGCGGCCCAGGTAACTTTGCAATGGCTCGCTTGGGGCCTGCCTCACATCGTGGAGGCGTTGTACCGGGGCTGATGCGGGCTTCTGTGAGGAGAAGTAATTTATGAAAGTCTTTTTCAGCTCCGGCCAGCTGGAAATGCTCCCTGCGACGAGCTTGTTATACCACCGCTTTGCTCCTCCCGACAAGGTCAGGTGGAAGGCCCTGCATTTCAAGGCCGGGGTGGCTCCTCGGAGGCTCATCTCCGTCTTGTAGGTATTCACGTGATCCAAAGGATCTCCCCTGCCCGTGTAAGGGGCAATTTTGGGCACGCGAAACTCGTGGGGGATGGATGCGCTCCTGATTCCGGCCGAGAAAGGGAGGTTCTCATCGTCGTCATCGACCTCGAATGATCTTGTGGGCCTCGGATATTCCGCCCGAATGTTCGCTTTTGGAGGGAATGAGGGGAGGTGCTGGGCTTGCTGTTCGCCCCCATGGTTCTGGGGCTGGTGTTGTGGTTGCATGGTTGGCTGGGGTTCGTACGGTCGGTAATCCGACTCCCCCCTAGCCTCGGCTTCCCTCGCCCTCCTTTCCCGCCTATTTCTAGGGGGACTTTGGGGCAGTTCCCTCCTTGGTGGGTTCTCTTGTGGCCATCTACTCCCTTGTTCACCTAGCCTCTCGAACACACTGGCGGACATGGTGGGCTGGGGCCTTCTTCCCGAGGCCTCTGTTTTGTTTCCTCTTTCATTGGTTTGGGCGTGAGAGGCTTCTCCCCCGGCCTGCCGATCATGGGGGTGCCTGCTGTTGACTTCCTGTTCTTCCTCGGGATCATCTGGATCAGATTCTTGAGGACGGTTCTCGCCCTTAGCATGCATCATTTGGATGTATCCCTGCATTTGCGCGTGGTGCTGGGCCAGCTGCCTCACGCTGGCGGCCATCGTCCTCATTTCCCGTTCCAGGTTTGTGGAAGGCCTCCTTCCTCGTCTCCGCCGGGGGGCTTCTTCAGCCCTGACTCCGTCGTTCGTTGCGGGCCTGGTTCTTCTTGGATTCTCCTCTTCGTTGCTTCCACTCATTTTGTAGGTCGGCCGATCCCTTGTTCAGGGAAATTCCTTTGTTTCAAGGAAAAAGAAACTTTTTGTCGCGTTTCCCACAGACGGCGCCAATCTGTTGACCCCCAAAAATGGTTGCCAACAGGATCCCCACGCAACCTATGCCTACGTGTGTTTTCCTTTCACTAAGACTGCCACGTAGTTTATTCAACCACGTAGATAACCTCCCATCCGGATGGAAGGAAGATTCAAAGGAATATAAAAGGTTAAAAACACTCTTAAAGCAAAGGTGAAAGCCTGAGGGCCTCAGACTAACAGATTCCCAGGTTGTTAGGATACTTGAGAATAGTTAGACTAGAGGACTTGTTATATGTATACTTGAGAGTAATATTTTCAACATCCTTGTTTTGTGAAATGAGTTTGGTATTTATAGACAAATTTCATGAGAGCGATCCCTCTCGATGTGCGACACGTGGCTCTATCTGAGGGGTTCTCAAGTCACATCCTTGGTGTCCCATCATTAGCATTAATGGGAAAGTCATTTTCAGCCGCAAACTAAGGGGCTATGACCATGACAAGCCGCATTGGCAGGCTGTCCCATCCGTCTTTTCAAGGTTGGGCTGCAGGGAAACTTCCAGGACACGCAACCAGGGTCGGCTGTTCCGACCCACGGGCCTCGGCATCTGCCTCCTCGGTTCAAACCGCATCGGAAAAGGTGCAAGATGCTTATGTGGCGTGTGGGTGGGACTATCTTGCCTTTGAGGACTGCCAAGTAGGATCGGCATATAACAATAGTCCCCCAAGTTCAGAATCCGTCATTTATGTGGGACGCTGGACTTGGAAGTATGTTAATCTCGTTTTGAAGGGTGGGACTATCTTGCCCTCGAGGACTGCCAAGTAGGATCGGCATATAACAATATTTTCTGACGCCGCCCACGGCTCCACAACTCCACCGCCAAAAAAGATAAAAAAATGGACTGCATAAGAGATCATCAAGATAATGGAATCTTTTCTGTTGAAATCTGTGCAACCTCCGTCATAACAAGGTCCCCAAATGATTACAATCCTTTCATTTATTTATACATATAGTTTTAAATGATTTTTTTTTTGACAATTTTAATTATGATTTAAATAAATTAAAATAACAAAAAATAGAAACTTAATGAAAACATTACAGTTAAAGTACTTAACTTTTTCAAATGCGCAAACGATCTCTTTATATTATATTATTTAAAACAATTAAAAAAATCATCTTCTTCCTTCACCCACCAACACCAACACCAACACCAACACCAAATTAAAGCCACTCTTTCCTATAATTTCCTACCCAAAAGTAGCTTTATTTATGTGTACAATAGGCAAGATAATTCATTGAATAAGTTACTTTTGGAGAGGTGATTAGGACCGATACACTTGTGCCCATAATTTGCTACCCAAAAGTAGCTTTATTCATATGCACTTACTTCCTGAAAATTGAAGAGTCAAGAAAAGATAGTTCAAAAAGGTTCCAACAAGAAAACATATATTCGGATGAAAATGACACAACTTATTTGTATCCTAATACTATGGATCCCATTTATGGTTAATATAAAAAACATATTCTTTCATTTTTTTTCTTAGAAAGAGTAATCTGTAGATGACAGAAGCAATACATTAAGATTTTTTGGTGCCTTCTATGAATTTTCAAAATTGTGTGTATGCTGTTGTTTTATGTCAAGTGGTGGTGAAATAATACACGTAATTATGCATACAATTTGGTGGTGCTGGGACTGGAGTGTAGTGGGGAATGGGATATCTTTGGTGATTTTTTCTGTTGGGTTATGGGCCACGTGCATTTGCTTTGGTCTCTCATTTTCCAATTTCAAGGATTTTGATTTACTTTGGGACGAACAAGGTTGCGGTGGCAGTTGAGTTGTAGCTGTTGGTTTGTGGTGAGAAAAGTTCAATAGAATGGGGTGGTTGAAGAAGAACCATTTTTTTATTATTTATTTTTATATTTCTTAAGTCTTATTTTTACTTTTTGTATGGTAAGGGTGCTGATTTTTTATTTTTGAAAAAATTAGAGATCTCAATTGCAACTTTTTCAGTGAGAATCTAAAAAAAAAAAAAATTTAAGATTTATTTATACTTTTGAAAATGTTAGAGTCTCCAATTGTAATTTTTCTATTGTAATTTTTTCGTTATTTTAATTTATTTTAGTTAGGAGCAAAATTGTTAAAAAAATTATTTGGAGATCTTCTATGCAAATAAAATGATAGAGACAATATTTGTGAATAAAATTAAATTAGAATTATATTGTTATAAATTTGAAAGAATAAAGACTGTAAATGTAATTAATCATATTTTCAATGATGACTTTGGAAAACAAGAGAAATCATTTCCTAATTTTCAGCTTTTTTTGGGTAGCTTTCTATATATCATTATAGCACTTTGTAACATCAACAATGACAGTCTTCAGAACTGTCACACAATAAAGTTTCCATTACCCTTCTTTTGTGTCTTTTTATGCTAATGCTTATTTTTTTTTTTTTTGGATCGGAATATGCTAATGCTTATTTCTTGTGATAGATGTTGATCAAGGTAATTGTAGATTTATTTTGTCTTATAATAATTGAATTTTTATTTTTTTGTTTAGTTTAATTATACAAAAATATTATAAAAATAAAATATGTCTTTTGTTTATGATTAATTCGTATTATCTTATGTGCAATTGTAATATCTAATTTGATAACTTCTCTTAAAATTATTGTATGAGTCTCAAATTTTATGAAATCTTAACCACGCAAAAAATAGTCATTTTTGTAAAAAGATATATTTGATATTTTGTAATTAAAAATGACAACATTTACAAAAATTATCATATTTTCAATCCATCTCTTACTTTCGATCACTTATTAAAAATCTCTACAATAGCATATGTTTGTGAATGTTTAAAAATTGATAAAAGTTAAAAAGTTATAAAAAGTTGTAGGTCACATGAAGAGTGTGATTAAAATTAATTGTTTACATTGAATTTAACTTTTTATCAAAATTAAAATTGAAATCAAACAATCTCAAATTGGTTTTGCATAAGCAACTTGGGGTTGTATGCTGTGTGCTTGTGGGTTTTTGTTTATAACTCTATTTGAGTTCTGTTATTAATAATATGTTTGATAGTGTTAAAATTATTTTTGAATTACCTATAAGTTGTTACAAAACCTAGAAAAATTGATAAAATATATAGTTAAAAAATTGTAAAATATTGTATGTCCCATAAAATGTGTGATTAAAATTAATTGTTGACATTAACTTTTTTTTTTTTTTTATCAAAATCAAAATTGAAATCAAATAATCTCAAATTGGTTTTGCATGAGCAACTTCGGGTTGTATGCAGTGTGTTTGTGGGTTTTTGTTAATAACTCTATTTGATTATGTTATTTATAATATGTTTGATATGTTGAAATTATTTTTAAATTACTTATAAGTTCTAAATTTTTAAAATACTTGGATAAAAAATTATGTTTAGTCAATTTAAATTATAATTTAAACGAAAATTCCTTGATAGAGATTGCATAAATTCGTTTGGTGTTGACTATATGGTAATAAACGACCTGATTAAAATTGTCAAGTATCTCTTGACTTTGTGTAACCCTTTTCACATTTCCATTTCAAAAGCGTGGGGGCAAGGCAACAAAACCTAGAAAAGATAGTGTTACAACTTGTAACCATTTTTTGAATTGAAAAATACTTTAAATTAAAGATATATTTTATTATAGAAGTTTCAATACACATAATGAATGTAACCATTTTTTATTGTACATCTTATCTCTAAAAATCATCTCAAATTCAAAAATAAGAGCATCTCTATTACATTCCGTCTATTATTTTTTAGATGTGTCACATAAACATATATAAACGGAGTTATAAAAAACTCTCTTCAATGCATGTTGATGAGTACTCCGTTTAGCTGATTTGACACACCAAAAATAAACTCCGTCTAGAAATCCGTCTAAACTTAGACAAACTTCTAAACAGAGTAACTTAACAAATTTAAATCAATCTAAAGATTTTATTATCTATACTACATCTAAAATGAGCTTAAATGGAGAAACATTTTTGGACTATTCTACCCTTACAAATTTTTTAAAATTTCATATTAACCCTTAGTATTTATTAATGTATAATTATTTTTTAATACTTTATTTATTACTCTTTTATTGCTCATCTTTATTGTACATTAAATTTTAAACAATTTACTAAATATATAATTAAAATTTTTAAATATTTAATCTATTAAATTAAATATGAAGGTGAAAAGATGATCTCAATTATTTATTTATTTATTTATTTATTTGCATTAAGAAGTTAAAAAAATGAGAAATGAGTTTCAACTTTAAAAAAATGAATGAAAAAAATTATAACTTTGTTTATTACCGTATTAAAATTCAAATCATAGTTAGCACATTTGTTAATAATTATGAGCTTAAATTTTAGTTATTTTATAATAGTTCATAAAATATACAAAATAATTTAGTATATTATCAATTAATTAGGAATTGCCATCACCGGATGATCTAGTACTGACTTTTGATATTCGAAACCCACCTCTAAATTACAACCAACAGAGCACTCCACCGCCACCACATCTGGCGAAGAAGAAAGTGGCAATAATTGCATATTAATAATAATTGCATATTTGGGTTAGGGAGTTTAGTTGCAATTTTGTTTTTCTTTTCTTTTCTTTTTTTATCATTCAACTTAAGGGTAAAATATTGTACAAATATAAATACTGTAGAAATTAAACTTTTTATTTGTGTCAAAATAAAATTTATTTTTCTTTTTAGGGATAATTGCATTAAAGGTCCTCAACGTTTCAAAATTGTTGGAGATATGCCCATAACCTAAAAAAATAGCACCACACGTCTTCAATGTTTGAAGAAATAGGCATTATAGGTCCTTCTTAACATTTTCCATTCATTTTCTCCGTTAAATCTTATAATTGCATTGCACGCACTTTCTCTCTCCGAATTAAGCGATTGGATTTTGTCTGATTTTGATGGAATTGGAATCACATAGTCATGGAATGGAATTTGCAGGTAAGTCTAAACCCCTTAATCAATCTTCAAATATTTCAGAAATTTTTACTAAATTTGCAAAAGTTTGTAAGTTTAGATCTGTTGGTGTAAGATTAAGAAGGCTTACAGGGAGAAGCTAGTAAAAGAAACGAATACAGTACCTGTCTGCTCAGCTCTTCTACTTGTTGAAATTTAGGTTAAAGAGAAGATTCTAGAGAAGTTGAATAATAAGTTGACTTAAGGGATAATGGAGCAAGAAAAGAATAGAATTAAGGCTTTTACACACTCTTCTTTGAGGACATATTCAAGTCAGCTAGAAAGGATATTCATGATTTTGAGAAGCCTTTAATTGCCTTGATGAAAGTTTCTGATTGGGATCTAGACCAGGCTGCAAATGCAATAGAAAATTCTGTTGTGTAGGCCAAGAGATCCTATAAAAAGTATGCATTTGAAGCTTATGTCGCCCAGAGGATTACGGGTACTGCCCGCCTCCCCCTCAGCCACCGCTGCCACAGCAACAGCAGCCACCACTGCCACCGCCTGCGATGTCCACGACAAGTAATGTGAGCACTGCTAGCGTAGCTACCAGTTAAATGCCCAAAGAGATGTGAGTCCGTAATTTTTCTATTTTTGTAAAGAAAATTTTTTTTTGAAGAGGTTGTTTGGTAGGTGAGGAAACTAGGGTTTCCTTTGCTTGTTGGGCATTACACCTTCCGGTCAATGCTGCCGGTCAAAACGATCTCCATGGTCTGGGCACATAGGTAGCATGTAATGAAAAAGTGGCCAAAGTTGTTGCTTGTAGATACCATGATAAAACCCAGTGCAAATCCGCCCCTTATAGAGCTTCATCGTTGGCTGCGGCGGAAGTGGAAGTGGAAGTGGAAGCGGAAGTGGAAGCGGAAGTGGTGGAGGATACTAAGAGTGAAGCAAAATTAAAGCATGAATTGAAAATTTTCAGTTGCGAAAATGTGGTGGAGAAATCAAAAAATAGCAATGAGAGTGATGAATTGGGAAATTCAATTAATAATTTCTTCAATCGCTTTAATTTGGAGAGAGAAAGCACGTGCAGTGCAATTCTGAAATTTAGCGGAGAAAATGGATGGAAAATGTTAAGAGAGACCTACGATGCCTATTTCTTCAAATGTTGGGGACGTGTGGTGCTATTTTTTAAAATTAGTGGCATATCTCCAACGATTTTGAAACGTTGGAGGACCTTTCATGCAATTATCCCTTCTTTTTATGTTGTAATGATAAAATTAAAGTTTGAATTTTAAATAATATAATTACTTAATAATAATAAAATAAATTTAATTAGCACATTTGTTAATAATTATGAGCTTAAATTTTAGTTATTTTATAATAATTCATAAAATATACAAAATAATTTAGTATATTATCAATTAATTTATTTATTTTAATTTTTAATAAAAAATTAAAGTGTCGGGCCTATTTTTACTTTTTGCAAAGGTTTGGAATCCAATTGCAAATTTTTTTAATTAAAACTAAGAATATTTTTGTCTTTTTCATCAAATAAGGACCAATTGTGCACCAAAATATAATTATAGGTTAGGGACTATTTGCGCCAAAAAAAAAAGATAAAGGTTAGGGACCATTTGCGCAAATTGAAAGAAAAATGTAGCTTGACAATTTTATCCCCACTAATAAAGATAAAAAAACATGAGAGGGACCATTTGAGCCAATTTTGGAAAGGTTTTAACGGATTTTTAATGGAATCCGTAAAAAATGACCAATTGCGCACCTAAATAGATAGGTTATGGACCATTCCACCAAAAATAAAAAGTTAGAGACCATTTGCGCCAATTTTCCTAAAATAAAATAAAATCATCTTCTTCTTACACCATTGTCAACCACCACCGCCACCACTTATAAACACTTTTGTCGCCGCCGCCGCCGCCGCCCCCGCCCCGAACCTAATATATCTTAAAAACACCAACAACACCAAAATTTATATACATATAGAAAATTTGGCTAATTGGTTCTTAACCTTTGTTCTTACTGCCAAAATGGTCCCTAACTTTTTTTTTGGTACGAACATCCCTAACCTATGTGTTTTGGTTCGCAATTTGTCGTTATTTGATGAAAAAAATCAATATGCCTTTAATTTCAATTATGAACAATTGTAGTTATATTCTTAACCTTTACAAAATGAGCAATTGAGTCTGGTACTTTTATTTAATAAAATTAATTTAGCTTAGTAAATATATCAATATAATTGTGTCAATTGATTTTTTTGTGAGAGAAAAAATGTAAAATTATTCTGCTTTAAGTATATGTAATTGTTATTTGATGTGAAAACTTGAATAAAAATTAAGATAAATAAATAACAAAATCACGTATACAATTTTATAACATTGAACCAATTTTTTTTTCTAACATAAAAAATACAAATAAAAATTAATTTACAAATTATGTGTTATTTATTTTTGAATGATAATAAAATGGTAAATTAAAATATGAGAAATACACTTCAAGTTTTAATATTTGTAATTAATAAACGAATGATTCGATTAAATAGATGTATTTTAGCATTAAGTTTGTGACAACATTATTTTTCTTTCTTTTTTTATTATAACTATAAATAAAATTTTAAATAATGTAATTACTTGATAATAAAACTAATAATTTTATTTCACACGTTTGTTAATAATTATGGGCTTAAATTTAAGTTAATTCATAATAGTTTGTAAAATATATACAAAATAATGTATGTATATTATCAATTTGGTTAATAAAGTCTTAATTTAAAGAAGAAGAAAAAATACTCGTGAATTTTCTTTTTTCTTTTTTCTTTTTAAATAGATGTATCAGACATATTTGTACATTTTGCAAAAGTTAGAAACAAAATTATAATTTTTTTTATTAAAATTAAGAACATATTAGTCTTTATCAAATAAAGACTAATTGCGCACTAAAACACATATATTAAGAAAATTCATGCAAAAAAAATAATTGTTAATGACTATTTCTGCACCAAATACAAAGTTAAGAATCATTTGCGCCAAATTACCTTACAATATATGATACATATACATCTCCCACCACCGCTAATAACGCCCGACCCACTCCACGAGTTAAATATTTCAATGATCACTCAACTTTTAGTTGCATCTTTGATCATCCACAGAACTTTCAAATGTTGACGCGCTCACTAAACTTTCGAAAGTCACGCTCCGTTAATCACTACTCATGATTCAATAATGGTCAATGGACGAAATAATACACGTGACTGACGGACGTAACTTCTAAAGTTCAATGAACACATAGTAACATTAAAAAATTAAATGAGTGATAAAAACACGACCAAAAGTTCAGTAATATTGAAATATTTAATGCCCCACCCACCATTCTCTTCTCATTCACATGAATTGGGAGAAAATCCCCCTTAATTTCCGCCTTTAAAAAATCAGGGGGTTTCTCCCTTCTCTTCTCATTCACATGAATTGGGAGAAAATCCCCATTAATTTCCGCCTTTAAAAAATCAGGGGGTTTCTCCATCTGACCTGTGGCAACTCGCTAACCAGAAGAAGATATCCCTTCGATTCACGCAAAGAGAAGAGGGGAAGGACGAGAGAGTGGTGCAGCGATTGCTATGGTGGCTAGAGCTTGGTTTTGATGGATGGGGTGGGATAGAATTTAGGGTGGTAGTGGCAGCGTTGGTGTTTGCAGTTGGGTGTTGGACCTTTGGTAGTGGCAGCGATTGCTCATTTGTTGTGTTTTAGGTGGATAAGATGTATTTTTTGTTTATTTATTTTATTTGATTAATGTAATGATATTTATAATTTTTTAATAAAAAAATTGATGTTTTAAAAGAGAAAAACTCTCATTTTAGTTTGGTGGAACTTGAAAATCAAAAGACAAAACATCCTGCAGATTGTAACAAGAGAAACAAACATAAGAATAATGGCTATGCGTTTCTATATGTTGCAATTATTTTGGTTATGAAATTCAAAGAAATCAACTACTCATCTCACTTTATATTGTTATAAAATAAAGAGAATAACAGAAGAGAATATAGATAAAATATATTCTTCATTATAATGATTGATCTATATATATAAGGTTCCAAAGACTTGTAGGATAAATAAGATATATTTAAATATGGTTATTGATATTATTTTCATAATTTTACAACACTTTCCATTTGATGACCATTAGTACAATAAATGTGTCATTAAAAATATTTTTTGGTAAAAATTTAATAGGACAAAAATACCAAACGAAAGAAAAAAAAAATTATCAAAAATTTGGAGTAATCAAAATGCCGCTTTATTAAAACCTCGTCAGAAAAATCCAATGGGATAAAACTGAACGATGGAAAAAGAGTACAGCTACTCTCCCTTGTTTCAATCAATGAAAATTCTTGTATCGAGTTATCCATATCTTGTGCGTCAATGCCTTTCATTCCACCATCTTTTTAAACTTGTATAAAATAATTATAGTCAAATGTGTTCCATGTTATTGTTGGGTTTTATGCCCAAATAGTATAATTTTGCTGTGATAAAATAATAATTTATATTGAATAAAACTTTGGTTTGTATTCATTTATTATTATTGCATTTGTTTAATATTGAATATGTAAATAAAGTGCCAATGATTACTTGTGATAATATAAGTTGGATACTTGCGTTGAGAAGTATAATGTGACACAACTTATATTTTGATCATCAATAAAATTGTTCACAACTAATGTATAAAGGTTGACGCCTTGTACCGGAATGTTGTAGTGTTGACTATTTAGTCATTCGGGTTTGCGATTTGTCCTTATCGCAAAAATGAATTAATTGTGACACTAGTACACTTGGAGTGTATTGAACAGACCACATGTCGAATTTAATTATATAGCATGATCGTGCGAATAATTAAATTCCACTTGATCACCGGGTATTTCATCTAAATTCTTTGACAAGATTGTATATATATTTTCGTTAATTTAATGGTTCTTCGATTCACCAAAGGGTGAGATTAATTTAGTTGATCAAATTGTGAGCTTAAGAATGAGCAAAGTAGATAACACGAATTCGTGTCGAGAACTGTCGCCCTGAAAAATTGGTCGAGTGACAACTTAAGTATTTTTTGTTGAACGGTTATAAATTTGAGCTCAGTGTTTAGCGACAGCTAAATTTCGACATCTGTGAATTAATTCACAAGACCGTTGAAGAAAATGTAACTTAAAGTTAGTGAGAATAATTGAAATGGCAAAACGGTCATTTATACGCATACCTGATTATCGGATCTCAGACAGGAATGAATTATATATACGGTAGGTCAGAGGAATGTATTACATCTTCTGTAATTTTATATATTCTGAGAGTGTAGTCTCTTGTCTTTAGTGGAAAAAGCAAAAGACTAATAATTAGATTGAGAGGTCTAGGGTCGATTAGACTGAATCTAATTATTGGAGCTTGGAAAATATATGTCCGATCATGTCCCTGTGGTAGCTTATAAAGTTTTAGACTTAATCATAGTTACTATAAAAGTTTTGGACTTAATTGTAATTGTGATATAAGTTCATGGATTATATTTTTAATTAAATCAATCCTAAACTAATTGGACTTGGATGCAATTAGAACTCTTTTTGTTGTTTGCAATCAGATCACTTGCCGTTATTTATATCACATTGCTTGTGATGTAAATTAATTCCAATGATTATTCAGTCAAAAAAATAGAAGAAATTTAGCTTCTAAGTTTTTTAGATCTGATCAGTCCAGAAATTAGTTTTGTTTTTTATTAAAATTAAAAGGTGCCCACACGCCGGTATAATCCAAACTTGGGAGAATACCATAGAAGGCTTGAACGTTGGGAGCACCAAGTTCGTGAATTAAAAGCAGCAACTTCGTGAATCAAATCCAGATCAATATCGTTTATCGATTCAGATATAATACTAATCCATTAATATTTTAATTATAATAAATACGTTAACGCCTAGCAAAGATCCTGATTTTATTGCATTAAAGAAATTTTTTATTTTCTGGCTAATTCTTGTGCCAGTTTCCAACAAGTGGTATCAGAGCGGTCAAGATTGTTCACGTGTTTGTTATGTTATCTAAATCTGATAATTGCATGTTTTAGTCGAGCGATGTCTAGGATTATTTGTTTATATATTGATTGAATAATTGATATTATTTTAAACTGTGATCCAATTATTTTGTGGCCCCACTTGTTCATTGTATTTCGTTATTTTTTGAGTCTGTAACAAGATAGGTGGATTACGACTCCATTATCTTGATTTAATTTTTAACTGTCAAATATATTTAAATTGTGAGCCCTAAAAGGAACTAGTTAATTTTTTGTAATGGTTGAAAATTTAAAGATCGATAGCCGACCAAAAAAAAAAAAAAACAAATAAAATATGAAAAAGAAATCTGGCCTGACAAGTGCGCGACAGTCACGCAGATGGATCTTTGCACCGGCGTGGGTCGCAGCGACCGGCACAGCGCCAGCAGATCAAGGATCTGCGGCCGGCGTGGGTCGCACAAGCGCGCCACGCAGATCTCCAATCTGCGTGCGGCAGCAAGCCCGGCGATCTGGCGCGCCACCAGATGATCTGCGCGAGCGCAAATCAGCCGCGCCGGAGATCTGCGCTCGTGCAGATCTGGCGCCGCACCAGGTGATCCGCGCGGGCGCAGATCAGGCTCTGGATCTGCGCGCAGCGGCGCTTGCCGGATCTAGAATTCCGGTGCGGATCAGCCGGAATGCTCCGGCTCACGGCTAGGGCATGGTGGTATGGGCGGTGTTGATTTTTAGGGGTTGTTTGGATAATCAAGATAACTCAATGAGGAAGAAGATCCGTGTTTGGTTGTTTGGATAACCCTTGTTTGGTTGCTTGGATAATGGATGATTGGTTGCTTGGATAAGGACTGTTTGGTTACACAGATGACTGCTGTTTGGATCTTTTGCTCTTTGGACTTGTTTGGCAATTGGAGCAAAGTTATAGGCTGAAGTTGTAAATTAAATATTGAGTTTGGATCCAATTAGTTTTTTAATGAGAAAATTGTCAATAAGTCATCTCCACATGACTTGTTTCAAATTAGGTCAAAACTTTTTTTTAAATTGTGATTAAGTCATACTTCACATCAATATTTTATATTAATTCCAAAATCACCTCTTTTAACCATATTTTTCATTGACACAATTTTTCAACTCCACAAACCTCCTTCACCTCCGGCGACAACTGGCGACCACCTTCGGTGACCTCCGACGACCACAGCCTCCACCTCCGGCGACCTCCGGCGACAACCGCTTCCACCTCCGGTGACATCCGGCAACCTCCGGCGAGTGCTTCTACGGCGCAGTGTCACTTTTTAGGCAGTTTTTTGGTGAAGATTTTGGATCAATTTCCAGTTGGGGGCTGAATATTGTTAGCTGTGAAACTACAAAAGTAAATGAAAAGTTACTTCATAAAATCCAGATTGAGGTAACAAATTAACGTAGGAATATTGTTATTAATTTCTTTGTTTTAATCTTAATTCTTGTATTTGATTATTTTTTCAGGCTAGTGATCTAACAGCTAGCATTGATCTATCCGTGTTGCAAGAGAGGCTGACCAATATGAGTAACCTGGGTTGAGTATTTTAGCAGTTATGTAAACAATGAGCATTTTTCAGTTATGTAAACAATGAGGTAACATCTGTTGTTGATACTGTATTATAGAATAGCAACTTGATATTGTATTAAGTTGGTCATTAGATTATTTCTTTGTGTTGTTAATTAGTTGTGAAAGTTGTTTGATATTGTATTATACAAAACAGTATCACAACAGAAATGGGCATAGAATGCTGTAAATATGAGTTTGAATGCTGTAAATATGAACTTGAATACTCCACTATCTTATGTAAATAGGAGATTGAATGATTCACCATCTAATTGCTGTAAATAGGAGTTTGAATGTTTAATCATTTAATGTTTAGTCATGGTATGTTATTTGATACTGTATTATACAAAACAGTATCACAATATAAATGGATATAGAATTGTTGTAAATAGGAGCTTGAATGTTCCATCATCTAATGTTTGAATGTCATAGTTTTAATCCATGATACTGTTTTAATGTCTTAGTTTTAATCTATGATACTGTTTAATTATGGCAAGGTTTAATAGATTGAAACTTTGTCATAATATTTCACTATCATTTGAAACATGTTTTAATCCTGTGATACTGTTTGAATATATGTGATCTTTGATACTGTTTAATTGTGGCAAGGTTTAAACATGTGATATTGTTTGAATGTCTTAGTTTTAATTTATGATACTGTTTTGTTTAGGTAATTAATATATTTTGATACCGTTTTAATCTATGATACTGCTTTAATCCTGTGATACTGTTTGAATCTATGTGATCTTTGATATTGTTTAATTATGGTAATGTTTGAACCTGTGATACTATTTGAATGTCTTAGTTTTAATCCATAATAACATTTTGTTTAGGTAATGTGCATTAATATAAATTGATACTGTTTTAATCCATATTTTAATATATGATACTGTTTTACATAATACAGTATCAAACAAAACATATGACTAATTAAACAGCATCAAAGATAAAAGCATGATATCATAGTCATGTGTGTTGTTTGATACTGTATTATGCAAAACAGTATCACAAAAAATAGTATTACAATAGAAATGATCATAGAATTTGCACACGTGCTCAAAATTTTTATTATAATATGTTTTCGGAATGGTCTCGACGAGACGGTCAAGACCAGTTGCTTTGCCACTGCCTATGAGGGATTTTACCCGTTTGAAGTCGTCTCTTTAGCTTAAAATGACAATCTTTAATTTTTTTTTTCAAAACAGTATCACAAATCCTCTAAAACAGTATCACGGATAAATGTACATCCTTTTGCTACAAATTAAAGATCTTCCAAGGTATCTGAGTCCTTTAAAAGCAAACACATACTTTAGAGCAATGCTAAAATGAAGAAAGAAGAACTGCCAGTCATTCCCAAGTTAATAGAAAGTCATGCAAAGGGTTCTCATCTAAAACTATAAACAATGTTTCTAATTCTTCCCTTGAATTAGAACATGTTTGAGATTCAATTAGGACATAGATTCTCATTGGATACATAAGTATAAATATATTAGGTGTTTAATGGTAGGTAAACGAATTAATCAGTAGAGAATAAACAAGAGAATAATATTGTTCTTAAAATGTTTCATTAGTAGTATAAAATCACCACAAAACAGTATCACCACAAAACAGTATCACAGTTAGCGTTTTTTTACAATTAAGGGTATGTTGGTCTTTTAGCTCTAAAATATGACTTTAGTTGAATTAAGTTTTGAGCATATGACTTTAGAGCCCATAAGTGCCCAAACAGTGACCGACCCTGAATTCACCCTTTTTTAATTTATTTCTTGAGTCTTGTTTTGGGCCACAAATAATTGTTAATTTATTGCTAATGTATGATTTAAATATTTGTTTGAAATATTATTATTCAGTAAATCATGTCATATAGAATTAATTTTGGCATCGCTCGTGAAACTTAGAATAGAATGCATCTCATTAAAATATTGATTTTTCCTCGATTAAACTGTATGTTAATTTGATTAATGTAAATAGTTGGTAATTATTTTAAATTAAAATCTATTATTTTAAAATATTGAGCGGGAGGGGTATTTATTTAAATAAAAACTCACAGTCTCCTTTTGTCAATCTATAAGCAACAGAATGCGTTAGCCTCATGCTGGTAACGCAACGGACTCCCTATAGGAGGGCTGTATAATTCGGGTTGTTTAATTGGATTCTTTTTTGGTAAGATCGTCTAGATAGAATATAATTTAAGATCATCCTATAGATGACGGGATTATTTTTCAAGTATCTAGAGATCTAGACAAAGGTTATACACTCAAATCGAGATTATCTACGAATCTCCTATAGAGGCTTTCGTTTATAATCTTGGTGACCAAATAAAGCGATACTGGATTTATCTAGACATTTATTGTCCAGATATGATTTGTCTAGTGGGAGGGTTCCAGCTTAATTAGTGGACACGGTGACCTTTCCTATAGAGAGGCTTGTTGGATCACAAGGATTAAGTAGTCGTTACATTATTGTAGTTTTGTGGATCTACATGTGCATTCATGTATCATATGTTAAATTCACTGCTCAATTTTAATATGCAATAATTTTGTTATTTTCAGCAAAATGTCTCTTATTCCATTTTCCGTTATCCTAAAATAAAACTAACTTACTGGGAAAAATTATGTGGATTGAAAACGTAACCTAATGATTGTTCTCACCGTTGAGAAAATTGATTTTGTGTTTGAAGAAGATTGACCTGAGCAACCCACTGAGACTGCAAGCAAGGACAAGAGAGATTCTTATGATAAGTGGGTGGCTGCAGACAAGTTGGCTCGCTGTTACATTTTGGCATTAATGTCGAATGTGTTACAGTAGAAGCATGACAGTCTTGAAACCTCTTATATGACATAATGAAAAGCCTCAAGGACATGTTTGCACATCAAAGTATGAGAGCTCGGTTCGAAGTCATTCGCACCTTACAGAACATCCGCATGAAACCCGGAACGCCAGTGAAGGACCATATGTTGACCATGATTGGACACTTCAATGTGGCGGAGAATCTGGGTGCAACTATTGATCAAGATACTCATGTTGATATGGCATTGAACTCTTTACCTGAAATATTTTCACAGTTTACTGTGGACTATCACTTACACAAGATGGATATGCCATTGACTGAGCAGATAAATGAGTTGCAAAATGTGAAAAGTGGTCTTAAATCTAAAGGTGGCGATATTTATGCAGCAATTGGTAGCTTCCCTGTGACACTTCAATGTGGCGGAGAATCTGGGTGCAACTATTGATCAAGATACTCATGTTGATATGGTATTGAACTCTTTACCTGAAATATTTTCACAGTTTACTGTGGACTATCACTTACACAAGATGGATATGCCATTGACTGAGCGGATAAATGAGTTGCAAAATGTGAAAAGTGGTCTTAAATCTAAAGATGGCGATATTTATGCAGCAATTGGTAGCTTCCCTGTTTCCAAGCCGAAAGTCGGAGGTGGAAATAAAAGGAAGAGAGATCTTCAAAATATTAAATTGAAATCACAACAAAAATACGAACAATACAACCCAACACAATCAAATTGTTTAGAATAATACACTATTCAAAATTTAACAATAATAACAATTGAAAATGACAAACACCGAAGTAAATGATTTATGTATAATGACAAATTGTAATTTTCAATCTTCATTATTCCCTTTGCATAGTTGTGAAATACTCGAAAATAAATGATCTGTGTATAATGAGTAAGACAAATATGTATGTTGAATAGCATTATAATGTAAATAGATTTTCACACTTTACATTAAAATAAATAAGAGTACATCGTCCTCAATTCCTCTCGAGTGATAGTAGAACAACATTCGATGTATGATAGCGACGTGAGAGAGTTTTCTAGCAATAAAATAAAACTTGTTAACAATAAATGAAATGTCAATAATAATAGATAGAAAAGCTACTAAATGCTTTTTATTATATTATGAATGTCAGCTCATAACCAGTTTTGAGCACACATTAATACTGGTCTTTGGATGAAGTCTACTTCTATGCAGATTCATAAATCTACCACTCGTACTAAATACAGACCCAGAAGCAACGGTTCGAAACATGGATGACCAATATATCTCTAGCAAGTTTTTGTAAATTATTGTATTTGCTGGATTTTGCTTTCTACCATTTTAATATGTCAAAATCACTAGACCTAAGCAAAACTGGCTCCTCCAAATATGTATCAAGTTCTCATTTCACATTACTAGTTCTAACTTTCTTGGTAACAAATAAATCGAAATCTTCCAATTCATCCGATATTTTAACACTTGAAGAAATCCCATAATGAGAATATAAAGATGAAGATTGATGAACATTCACACTTGAATCATGTTTTTCTGTATATGAATATACCAACTTTCGACAAAGTAAAACGACATCGACAATTTCAACTGTTGAACGTTCATTTTCATAGATCTTAGGAAAATAATACTCAGTCAACATCATTTTAAACCTAAAATCCAAAACGGTTGCTACAACTAATATCCAGTGAATCTCATCCCAATATTTCTCGAATTTTTCCATCATACTTAAAGCTATCATTCTAATATTAGAATAATCAGAAATAGTCCAAGTACGAATTGACAATTTTATTTCACAAAATTTTGGAAAAAATAGATTTGGTGTAGGATACTCAGTGTATATTTGGTAGAGTTTAAAAGTAGTTTTTAAATAAATTTCGAATTTTTTTTGATGAAATGGGTGGTTAAAAAGTTAATAAAAGTTGTGGGTTTCATGAAATATGTGGTTGAAAATAAATTTATAAGAAAAAAAAGAGTTTAAATTAAACTATGCCAAACATGCTCTTAGTTCCAGAAAATAATTCAGTTACTACGTAAAACAACTTTAACCTTTCATAAATTTCTTTGACCAACTTTCAGTCTTAATCAATAGGCAAACTCTTATACCGAGTTTCTCATTGTTTCAAACGAAAAAAATATCAATATACTTCGAAGCAGTGTAAAACATGATTAAACAAAAATACTCATTTACCTTTCATATTTAAAAAGGAAAAAAACAACAACAAATACAATGCTGCGATAAAATATTTGTCCATCAGTTCAAAGTATGTTAAAAGAATATTTAAACAAAAATCATTATCATAGATTAAATGTACTAATTAATAAATGAATGACAATAAAAATATGACAAAATTGGTGAGACTAGCAAAAATTAAAAATATCTGCTACAATTATAAGTGCTAACCATATATTCAGGGGCGGATAGAGGGGACTTTGGCCCAATTTTTATTTTTATTTTTTAGGGATAATTGCATATTTGGTCTCAAACTTTTTAAAATCATTGGAGATTTGCCCATAACTTAAAAAGGTAGCACCACATATCTCCAACATACGAAGAAATAGGCGTTGTAGGTCCTTCTTGACATTTTCCATCAATTTTGTCCGTTAAAAGTCAAAATTGGACTACACGCGATTCATTTCTCCAAAAAACGCGAGTGAAATTGTAGGGTGAACTAAAGCATCCATAATCTCCATCCAAATTAACAAATTTTTACTTGTTCTTAAAGAACTAGAACAAATTTATGAGTTTACAATTTTTACTTGTTCACACATTTGGGCTCTTTATGCAAAATCTTGGACGCCGTAAGCACAAGTTTATCAAAGACCTCGACCGGAAGCATGGAGATAAACTCTGAGGGCGGCAAGACTTTGGAAGTCTAGTCGAAGACCTGCATCTGGTTAGTGACTCAAGATAAGGTTAGTGCTTCGTCTTATGGCCATATGATGGGGATCTGAGGAGGTAGAGACAGTGTCGGGGAAGGCTGCTTGGAGTCAAAGGAGATGGAGCCCGAGGCCACAGAGGTGGTGGTGGAGAAGAAATCATCATCGGAAAATGGTGGAGCCGGCGGCGAAGAGAGGAGTGGAGCAGAATTATTGGGGTTTGGGGAATCGAACTGTTGAAGATAATTGAAGGATTTAATTTTATCCTTAACAAGAATTCATATTATTACAGTGGAGTGACAATTTCACCTTGCAAGTCCACTCGCGAATTTTGGAGAAATGAATTACTTGTAGTCCAATTTTGATTTCTAACGGATAAAACTGATGAAAACTGTTAAGAAGGACCTACAACGTCTATTTTTTCAATACGTTGGGGATGTGTAGTGCTATTTTTTTAGGTTAGGGCCATATTCCTAACTATTTTAAAAGATTGGGAACTAAATATGCAATTGTCCATATTTTTTAAGTATAGATAATTTTAATAAAATTACTATACTTATCCATATAATTTCTTTTATATTTTTCATATATTAATTCGATTTAGGGCATGTTCGGTTCATATTTTTCCTCAAAAAAATCTATTTTTTGCCTACTTTTTATGACTTTTCAAACTTTTTACACAATAAATAAGGGTCAATTTCATTAACGGTCACTGAAGTTCAAAAGTTGCAGCGTTAGTCACTAAAGTATATAATCCTTTCACAAATGGTCACTCCCTTAAGTTTCTAACTTGAAATGGTGATGTGGCATACAATATACATTTATTTATTGTATGGTAGTCTATATACTTTATATAATATTCACTTTAGTCCCTGTATTTTCAATTATCTTTTATGTAAGTCCTCTAAATATTGCATCTTAGGTATTTAATCTTTTTATATCTTTACACTTTGGTCCTCAAATTTTCAATTATCTTTTAGTTAAATCCTCCAAAAATTGCATCTTAGGTCCTTCAACTTTATACGTCTTCAAACTTTGGTCCCCCAAATCCTTGATTTTGTGTGGCCAAAATAAATGCAATTTTAGTAGTAAAAATAACTGCACTTTCAATTAAATTCTTGATTTTACACTCAAATTTTTATCTAAACGAACAAAATAATATAATTAAAAAATTAATTAGGTGATAGAACTAAAAAATATCCACTTTTAGTGGTTAAAATAAGTATAAAACTCGCACTTATCACTTAGAGTTGACAAAAATATATTTCATTAACAACTTTAGGTGATAAGTGCAGATTTTGTACTTATTTTGACAATTAAAAGTAGACATTTGCAAGTTTTGTCAAGTAATTTATTATTTAATTATGTTATTTTATTCGTTTAGATGAAAATCCGAGTGTAAAGTCAAGAATTTAACTGAAAGTGTACTTATTTTGACCATTAAAATTACACTTATTTTGGCCACTAAAATCAAAGATTTAGGGGACCAAAGTTTGAAGATGTATAAAGTTGAAGGACCTAAGATACAATTTTTGGAGGACTGGACTGAAAAATAATTAAAATTTTGGGGACCAAAGTGTAAAGATGTAAAAAGATTAAGGACCTATGATGCAATTTCTAAATAACTTAACTAAAAGATAATTGAAAATATAAGGACTAAAATGAATATTATATAAAGTACATGGACTACCATATAATAAATAAATGTCTACTGTATGCCACGTCATCATGCCACATCACCATTTCAAATTAGAAATTTAATAGAGTGATCGTTTGTGAAAGGATTATATACTTTAGTGACTAGTGTTATAATTTTTGAACTTTAGTGACCGTTTTGAAATTTGAAAGTAACTTCAATGACCGTAAGTGAAATTAAACCCAATAAAAAAATTTGAGAAGTTAAAAAAATTGGACAAAAATACCCATTTTGTTGAAAAAAAATCTAAACCAAACAAACCTTTAATTTTATTATTATTATTATTTTTTTTTAAATTTCTGATCCGCCCTCTATATATATATATATATATATATATATATATATATAAAGAGGTCTTTATTTAAAAGGCCTAGTCAACCAAATGTCTTATTTAAATAGCCCCTATTTAATGGATTTTGTGTCAAAGGCCTAAACATTAAATAAAGTGAAAAAATAAAATATCAAATGACTAAAATATCCTTGTAGTTGGAAAGACACTATAACGACTTCAATATCGTTTTCTATCAACTATAACAACTTCAATATCGTTATTTTGGATCAATCACTATTCAAGTTATATTTAACATAACGATATAAATATCGTTATGTTACAACTGAAACGACATTAATATCGTTATAGTTACATTTATTATAGTAACGACTTTAATATCATTTTCTATCAACTATAACCACTATAATATCGTTATTTTGGATCAATCACTATTCAAGTTATATTTAACGGAACGATATAAATATCGTTATATTATAACTGAAACGACATTAATATCGTTATAGTTACATTTACTATAGTAACGACTACAATATCGTTTTCTATCAACTATAAGGACTTCAATATCGTTATTTTGGATCAATCACTATTCAAGTTATATTTAACGTAACGATATAAATATCGTTATGTTACAACTGAAACGACATTAATATCGTTATAGTTATATTTACTATAGTAACGACTTTAATATCGTTTTCTATCAACTATAACGACTACAATATCGTTATTTTGGATCAATCACTATTCAAGTTATATTTAACGGAACGATATAAATATCGTTATGCTACAACTGAAACGACATTAATATCGTTATAGTTACATTTACTATAGTAACGACTACAATATCGTTTTCTATCAACTATAACGACTTTAATATCGTTATTTTGGATCAATCACTATTCAAGTTATATTTAACGTAACGATATAAATATCGTTATGTTACAACTGAAACGACATTAATATCGTTATAGTTATATTTACTATAGTAACGACTTTAATATCGTTTTCTATCAACTATAACGACTACAATATCGTTATTTTGGATCAATCACTATTCAAGTTATATTTA
This sequence comes from Forsythia viridissima, assembly GCA_030279155.1. NCBI lineage: Eukaryota > Viridiplantae > Streptophyta > Magnoliopsida > Lamiales > Oleaceae > Forsythia > Forsythia viridissima. The sequence continues at coordinate 8,545,022 of CM059036.1, forward strand.
ACGGAACGATATAAATATCGTTATATTACAACTGAAACGACATTAATATCGTTATAGTTACATTTACTATAGTAACGACTATAATATCGTTTTCTATCAACTATAACGACTTCAATATCGTTATTTTGGATCAATCACTATTCAAATTATATTTAACGTAACGATATAAATATCGTTATGTTACAACTGAAACGACATTAATATCTTTATAGTTACATTTACTATATTAACGACTTTAATATCGTTTTCTATAAACTATAACGACTAAAAAATCGTTATTTTGGATGTATCATTGTTCAAGCTATATGAAACAGAACGATATAGATATCGTTATCTTACAACTGAAACGACATTAATATCGTTATAGTTACATTTAATATAGTAACGACTTTAATATCGTTTTCTATCAACTATAACGATTACAATGTCGTTATTTGGGTTCGACATCCGTTTCGCAATTCAGTATAATCGAATCATCATTGTCTAGTACAAAAATTACTTTTAACCAAGAACCGAACAATATTTTCCAATGAAGTGCCCGTTTAGACTACCATACAAGATTCTGGTGTTGTCAACAACGTTTGAAGTAATTCGATAGGAATAAAGTAACTCCATTTGTGTTTTATTCATTGTTCGTGTGGTCTTTTGTGACTAGATACTATTTTTCAGACCTCTCATGTGTGAATTCTAAGCATGTCCATCGTACGTGGATAATCGATCCGACATATTTGAACGAAATGATATAGATATCGTTATGTTACAACTGAAATGACATTAATATCGTTATAGTTACATTTACTATAGTAACAACTTTAATATCGTTTTCTATAAACTATAACGACTACAAAATCGTTATTTTAGATATATCATTATTCAAGGTATATGTAACGGAACAATATAAATATCGTTATGTTACAACTAAAACGACATTAATATCGTTATAGTTACATTTAGTATATTAACGACTTTAATATCGTTTTCTATAAACTATAACGACTACGAAATCGTTATTTTGGAACTATCATTGTTCAAGTTCTATGTAACGAAACAATATAGATATTGTTATGTTATAATTAAAACGACATTAATATCGTTATAATTACATTTACTATAGTAATGACTTTAATATAATTTTCTATCAACTATAACGACTACAACGTCGTTATCTTATCACTGAGACGATATTATAGTTGTTATAGCTAAATATTGTATGATAACGATATAAATATAGTTTCAATTGAACTATAACGACTTGATTGTTGATCTTTATGATCCCTAAATGTGCAAGTTGTGTATAGAAAACAATATTAATATCGTTACCTTCCAATAAAAACGATATTATAGTCATTATAGTCGTTTTATATTATATTTAATGTAACAATATAAATATCGTTTGCTTTCAGCTACAACGAATATAATGTCTTTACTTCGATCAATAATTGTTCAAGTTACGTGTTAAATGAAAAAAAAAAATTAAAAAATGGGCTCAATAATTGTGGGCACATTAGATTCTCATAAAATGGACTCATTAGATTTTCATAAAAATTAGTTCAGCAATTGCGGTTTAAGAAAAAAAAAATCGGGGACAACCCCATAAAAGCTTACTCCTCCCATTGCCCATCACATCGGGGTCCTCCCAACTTAAAAATGTGGTTATGCCACTACCTAGGTATGTCGAAGGCATGCCAAAATGCCTGGACATTCAATTTGACATTTTCAGCCATAAACAATATCAATCTCTTTGCCTTTTAATTGAAGATTAAATTTTAAATAATATAATTACTTAATAATAAAAATAATAATTTTATTTGATATGTTTATTACTAAAGTGTTAATTAAAAAAAAAAACTCATTAGTTCTCTTTTATTTTTTATAAAAAAATAAAAATATTGGATCTATTTGCATATTTTGTAATGATTAGGAATTCACATATAATTTCTTCTAATTAAAACTAATGATATATTTATCAGAAGAAATTGCATGTGGATTCCTAATAATATCAAAATGTATAAATAGGTCCAATACTTTTATTTTTTATAAAAAATAAAGAAAACTAATGATTATTTTTTTGGAATTGACACTTTAATAATAAATATGTCAAATAAAATTATTATTTTTATTATTAAGTAATTATATTATTTAAAATTTAAAATATTATTTTATTGTTGTATAAAAAAAATAACTTTGTCACAAATTTGATATTCAAATACTTTTATTTAAATGAGTTATATGTTTATTAACTAAAAATATTAGATATCCAACTATATTCTTCATATTTTAATTTATCGTTTTATTTTAGTTAAAAAAAACACATAATGTGTAAATTAATTTTTATTATTATTTTAATATTAAATAAAAATGTAATAAGATTAGTTCAATGTCATAAAATTATATACGCCATTTGTTATTTATTTAACTTAATTTTTAAAATAAAGAGGGAGAAAAAATTTTATAAGTAAAGAGGGAAAAAAATAATTTTTCACAATGATTTCTCCCTCTTTAAATAATATAATTACTTAATAATAAAAATAATAATTTTATTTGACATGTTTATTACTAAAGTGTTAATTCAAAAAAAAAAACCTCATTAGTTTTCTTTAATTTTTATAAAAAAATAAAAGTATTGGACCTATTTGCACATTTTGTAATAATTAGGAATCCACATACAATTTCTTCTAAATAAAACTAAAGGCATATTTGTCATAAGGACTAATTTCGTACCAAAACACATAGGTTAGAGACTTATATGTCAAAAAATAAATATTAGGGACCAATTCTACACTAATGACAAAGATTATGGACTATTTGTGCCAAAATCCTTTTTCTTTCAACTTTAACGAATATAATTTTGTTATTTCGATCAATAATTGTTCAAGTTTCGTGTTAAATGAAAAGACAAATTTTAAAAAAAAAAGAGTAATTGGAATTTGAATGACTAAATTGGAGGTTAAGGAAACTTGGAGGACTGAAAAAGATAGAATATAAAGTTGGAGGACTATTTAAGAGAAAATATAAAGTTGATGGACTAAAAAGACCAAAATAAAAATTTGGAGGACAAAATGCGCAAAATTGAAATGAAGACCCCAAATTTTTTAGGAGGAAGACGATAAATGAATTGAATATAATAAAAGGAGAAAAGTAATGTTAATTGTGAAGGGTATAAAAGACTTTTTGTTTTTTTGTTAAGTTTTTGATTTTTTTTTTCTCACTTTGGTCAAAGGCCTTTTAAACAAATGAATTGTAAAAGGAGGCTATCTCAACTTATTTCCCATATATACCAGCTTCCTCCATGTTATATACGCCCCCTACCCTCCCTCTCAAAGATGCTTACGGCCGACTTATCGAACAACTCCCAAACGGCGGCGGCATCACGAAAGAGATAAGAAATGAATGGAGCGTCGGGCGAAGGAAGATTGACCCTTGAAGATTTGAAGGAAAAAAAGGCAAATTTTGCAAAGGAAGGATCAGTTCCATAGCCCCAGAAATCTGCTTTTGGCACTGGTTTGTACCATTTTGTTTTCACGTACAGTTATGAAAGTGTGTATCGATCTAAATTATGTTTTTGCGGGCATTTTTTTTCTTTCTATCTCAGGTTGGCTGTGTGTGAGTTTTTTTTTTTTTTTTTCAGACTTTGTTTGTAGTATTGAATGAAGTGAAATGAGTGAGTGGATTCTTTGAATTTCATAGCCTGACCTCAAAAGGTTAAAACTAGCAGAAACACACAGTGATTGTTATACCCTTCTCTCTTGTTAGCAAACAATTTGTGAGTTTTTGTCTTTTGATTTTCAAGCTATCTTCATCTTTAATCTCTTACCCACCAGTCATATGGCTGAAATGTGGATTTTTTTTTTTTTAATTTAAATTTCTTTGTGGGGGTTGGGGTGGAGGGGAGGGGGGTCAACTGTTTCTCCTTTAATCCTGCACACTGAACATATTGCCTGAAAATTCTGGTTTTTATCTCTTTTGTGCGGAAATTTGTTCTCTTTTTGATGAACTTTGAGGTAGCAAACTGGACATGAAAATGACAGCTGCTACAGTGGGAATGCTAGAATCCCTCACTTTCTTTGATCTCTTCAGTACTTTACATAATTTGTTTTTGTCTATTTTTAGCCCACTAAATGCAGTAACAATATCAACAAATTAAGCCTTAATTCTCAATAAATTTAAGATCGAATGTGGAATGCGTGAATTCTTTTCCTTGCAACCAGATCCTAGCCATCCCTCCCCCCAACAAAAAAAAAATGTATACAAATATTTATTTATTCATCAATTTATTAGTTAACTTGGAAAATAAGGGAAGTGCTTTCCTTATTTCAGCTTTTTTTGGGTACCCAAACTGAGTAGTCTTGACTATTGTGCAATTTCTTATGTTTCTCTTTATATCATTATAGAACTTTGTAGTCAGAATACTGTCTGAGGCAGCAACATCAACACAGACACAGTCTTCTTCAGAAGTGTCACATAATAAAGTTGCCATTACACCATAAAAGACCAATTTTTACTTAAATTTAGGGAAATTGGTCCAAAACGTCCCTAACGTATAGACCCGGTACCCAAATCATCATTATCTTTCAAATTTGGCAATTAAATCCCTCACCTATCCATTTAGTGCGCAAATCATCCTTTTGAACGGAATCCATCCAATATTCCGTTAAACCTTTGGGATTTTGGCGCAAATGGTCCCTAACTTTTGTCCGTAGTGTGGAATTGGTCCTTAACGTTTATGTTTTGGTAAACAAGTCCTTAACCTATGTGTTTTGGTGCGAAATTGGTCCTTATGAAATGAAAAAAACAAATATACCCTTAGTTTAATTAGAAGAAATTGTACGTGGATTCCTAATCATTACAAAATGTGCAAATAAGTCCAATATTTTTATTTTTTATAAAAAAATTAAAAAAAATAATGAGTGTTTTTTTTTGAATTAACACTTTAGTAATAAATATGTCAAATAAATTTATTATTTTTATTATTAAATAATAAATATATTTAAAGAGAGAAATCATTGTGAGAAATCATTTTTTTCCCTCTTTACTTATAAATTTTTTTCTCCCTCTTTACTTTAAAAATTAAGTTAAATAAATAACAAAATGACGTATATAATTTTATGACATTGAACTAATTTTATTACATTTTTATTTAACATAAAAATACTAATAAAAATTAATTTACACATTATGTGTTTTATTTTTGAATGAAAATAAAACGATTAGGGTATAATAAAAAATAAAAGTATTGGATTTATTTACACATTTTGTAATGATTAGGAATCCAAATACAATTTTTTCTAATTAAACTAAGGGTATATTTGTTTTTTTCATTCCATAAGGACCAATTTCGCACCAAAACACATAGGTTAGGGACTTGTTTGTCAAAACATAAACGTTAGGGACCAATTACACACTAAGGACAAAATTTAGGGACCATTTGCGCCAAAATTCTAAAGGTTTAACGGAATATTGGATGGATTTCGTTCAAAAGGATGATTTGCACACTAAATGGATAGGTGAGGGATGTAATTGCCAAAATTTGAAAGGTAAGGATGATTGGGCACCGGATCTATACGTTAGGGACGTTTTGGGCCAATTTCCCTTAAATTTATTCCACAAGTTGTACCCTTTTTTTGGGTTTTTTTTATGCTGATGCTTATTCTTGATGCATGTTTTCGTGACAGGTGGGTGGAGTGGGAGAACTGTCTGAAATTTTTCAGTGGAAAGATGAGGTCCCAAGAGGCCTTCCTGATTGGGAAGAGCAAGAGAAATTGCACTTGGGTGAAGAATTATCAGATGTTCTTCTTTACCTTGTTAGGCTATCAGATAATTGTGGCATTGATCTTTGTAAAGCTGTTCTAAGAAAGCTTGAACTCAATGCAATAAAATACCCCATTGGCCTTTGCAAGGGATCTTCTCAAAAGCATAACCAAATCAAGACTAGTCCTGGAACCACCGCCACCGCTGCCGGAGCAGCTGCTGATGCTGCCACCAGCACCACTAGCAATGACATGTATGATCTTGTTTGATTTCTTGTCCTGCCTTTTGTCATTAGCAGCTTTCTTTTTGGTGTTGATAGTAATATTTAGCGGCCGTTTGACAAAGCTTCTGATAAAAATTTTAGCATATTTTAATAAAAGTTGATGTACTGTGTAGTTGAAAAAGTTGATAAATCTTGTGAATCTTATTGAATGTATGGTTAAAATTGAAGTTTGACTAGGAGCTTTTGCTAAAAAGTTGATTATCAGTTGAATCGCATGGGCACTTAAGTTCTGTCTTTTGGGTTTTAATCACATAATTTGCGTGTGCTGTAAGTCGATCAAACATTATTTTTATCCACATATTTTGTAGGATTCACAACTTTTATTTACTTTTTATCTATATATTTTGTAAGATCTACTGTTTGTAATTTATAAAAATTTTTACCAAACATACACAGTTTATGAAGTTTTGTCTTGTACAATGTCGGCGAAGTACGATATATGATGCATAATATGTGACCAAAATGAGTTGTGTATCATATGTGAATTTTGGGATTGGTTTTCCTTGGTGGTATGTCCTGTGGTATGCTTTGTGGGTTTTGTTTATAACAATGCAATTTGAGTTATGCTATCAAGAATTGTTCTTGCTAAATTGATTACGTGAATTTTTGTTTTAGAGATTACAAGCGATTAATTCGTTTAAATTTTGGCTTGAATGCTGGAAATGGGTTAGTGTTCTAAATTTCTTTCTTCTAGAGCATATTTAATGAAATAAAAATTTTATTTACATGGTATAAAAATTTCATGATTTAAATTTCTTTTAGTGCATATTACAAGCGATGTATTTCACTTTTGACGTTCTTAGTATGTTAGAACCAGCAGAAATAAAATTTAAAAAAATTATTTTTGCAGCGGGTGGCGATTTCATGAACGACAATATCTGATATTATCGATGATGACTCATGATCTACTAACACTTTGGTGTCTACTGTAGTATCGGAGGCTACGTTTACTACAGTGGTAGAGTTATGTCAAACGAGAGATGCAGATTGAAAGAAGATATATTTGAGAGTCTAATGTGCGACTAGAAAGATGTAGAAATATAGAATTTAAGATAAAGTTGGTACCACAAATGTTGTAAATTTCTAACATTTACATTCTTGACCCTTTTTTGTGAATATTTAAGTTTACTAAATAGTAAGTTTACTCCTCTAATCTATATCTATAATATATTAACAGGGGTGTATTTGATTAAGATTTTGAAAGAGTTTTATAGAGTTTAAAAGTTTAGGTATTTAATAAGACTTTTTAATCTCTATAGAAGTATTGGAGTATTGTAAAGATTTTTAAAAAGTCTTTAAAAATCACGCGTTATTCAATTCAGAATTTTTAAAATCTTCAAAATTTAGGAGTATTCAAATTGTTAATAATTTTAATAGAAATTTGTATATGCTAGACTTAGATATAAATAGCAAAATTCTTTATTTCTCTCTAATCTACTCTAAAAACTTTGAAAGACTTTTTTTCCCCCTTTCTCTGTCTTCAAATCTGTTGGCCTGAAGAACACAACGGCAAAAGATATTGCTGCAGCCCCTTCCACCGTTGTTCACTCCGCTTTCCGGTGAGTTTCAAGTACTTTCAATGTCCATCTCTCCCTCACATAATTTGAGAATAATTTTATAGATGATTTAATCTAAGGTATATGTAGAATATTTCAATAATATCATCCACCAATATCCACCAATATATATCAGAAGAATTTAAAGAGACTTTTTAACTCTTTCATTAAATTTATTGAGACTTCCATTAATATTTGTTAGAACATAAATCAAATTTAATTATTGTTCATGTTATTGAGAATTTAAGTGGTCAATTATGTATTAATAATTAGAATTTAGAAATATGAAATTAAGTAGATTCATGTATTAACTATTGTTGCGTTTAAATCACAAGTATAATTCAATTTAACAAGTAGTAAAGTGGACCTAAAGAGTTTGGATTATCGTCCCACGAAGATTATTTTATTTGAAGATTAAATTAACTAATTACTATGAGAACAAATTTTATTGCAAATTGTTGATTATACTATGATAATCTAAGAAAGAAAATTAATTACTTGAATGAATATGATGTTTAAAGTGTTGGAACTCATGATTTCACCATATTTATCACATTTATTTCGTCTCTCAAGTCAATTTCTACAATTGTATTTCTCTATTCAGTAGAATTCACTAATTAAATCAATTTATTTCTCTCGAGTTCAAATTAATCATATTTAGTTAAATCAACTCATTATATCTATATGTGAATCTGAATAAACATTAACTAAATGCTTTCAAACATGCATGGATTCAATTAAGGACCGGAACAATAGCAAAATCGTATATCTACCTTTCACCCAATTGTTGAATTTTATTGCGTGTTCTAAATTATTAACTTATCTCTCGGCTCGTTAAAATTCACAAACCAAAGAACTACTAATCAAGTAATTCAAGAATGAAGGGAATAAGCAAAAATCAATACAAGAATTCATTAATTCCATAATACTTGAGAATTGAAAGTAAAGTTTCAAAACTAGGTTATTTAGAGTTCGTCCAAACTATAAGTTTAGCTACTCATCATAGGGGAAAAGAAAACATGAATAGTTTGGAACACATCACCAGGTTTAAAGAAACAACGAGAAAGAATTGAATATCTTGCACCAAGAATTCACTGTCTTCACGTCTCAATCTTGAAAGCATTCGTCGTTCTTCCTTTACTCTATTAGTTCTCATTTGTTTTCTTGATTTTTCAGCCCCAATCTGACCTAAATTAGGTCCTTTTACAGTGTTTTCGCCCTTTAAACTCATAATTGAAAAAGAAACAAATACCCTTGAATCTCAACTTAAAAAATCAAAAAATGTCTCACACGGGCCGCGGTGGGGCCATAGTTTGTAAACCGTGGCCCAAACTGCGGAAAAAATTTGTTTGCCATTTATCACGGTCTAGCAATGCAAACCATTGCTAGACCGTGGCAAACAAAAAGTTAAGTTTGTTTGCCAATTTCCTCTATTTTGTATTTTGGTCCCTCAATTTTTAAAGTTGTGCAATTTGGTTTTTACTTCAAGTTCTTTGTACACATTTGGTTCCTTTTGTCCCAAGTTTTTCAACATTTATCCCACAACTTCCAAGAGCTTCCACATTGGTCCTCGAACCTCTTTAGTCATCCTCAAGTTTCAAAAGTTTGCAATTTAGTTCTCAAATTTTTTTTGTAACTTAAATTATACTCGTAAAATTTGTGACATTCCTCCAATGGCTCTCTTAATGGTGCTTATCAATCCCATGCAATCATGTCAATCTTCAAAAGCTTCCGACCAACTCTCATTTAGCTCGAATTCTCTCTTTTTGCTTCATTTGTCTCTATTTTTTTTTATTTTACATTCAATGACAATATTTATACCAAATTGAGTATAAATATGCTCAAATTACAATTATATATAAATTTTATAAGCTACAATAAGCGTGTAAAACACACTGATGCAATGCCTTTTATTTGGATCCTTTTATTTGGATGTGTAGTTGGGATCAAATCCCTAGCATACTGTCAATCTCTAGATTCCCGTCTAGTAGACAAAGACATTCCGCACAAAGATTAAATATGCACGAAATTAACACCTAACTAAATAACTCCCAACATTGGATGAACCACACCCAACTATCTTTTCAATTGGTTAAGCGATTGAGTTTTTCACTTGATCATCTTGGTCATAACAACCTGGGTTCACAATTCTCTCGTCGTATTCTATCCATTCAAGCAACAAAAATTAATGATCTTCATGACTAGTGTGCTCCCAATTAATCACATCTCGCATGGCTTTATACACTTTTATTGACTCCTTAATGAAGAGTTTTTGGATATTCTAAGTGTTTTAGAGTTGATATCTAAAAAACTTATTCGGTGAAATCCCACAAGCGTATTGGATCGTTGACAAGTAATAGTAAAAGTGAGTAAAAGAGTATTATTCCCATGAGAATTTAGATTTTACCTTAAGTTCAACGAATTCGAGCTTAAATCGAATAAACACAATAAACAATTTAATGAATTGACTTTAACTACGCCTATATTATGACTATGATTTAAACTACAAGCAAATATAGTTTTTGGAGAAAAATCAAGTAAATGCATTATGCTAGGAATCTGACTCCATCATTAGTATCCATTTTAATCCTCAAAATCCCACTTTTATTGACTCCTTAATGAAGAGTTTTTGGATATTCTAAGTGTTTTAGAGTCGATATCTAAAAAACTTGTTCGGTGAAATCCCACAAGCGTACGGGATCGTTGACAAGTAATAGTAAAAGTGAGTAAAAGAGTATTGTTCCCATGAGAATTTAGATTTTACCTTAAGTTCAACCAATTCGAGCTTAAATCGAATAAACACAATAAATAATTTAATGAACTGACTTTAACTATGCCTATATTATGACTATGATTTAAACTACAAGCAAATATAGTTTTTGGAGAAAAATCAAGTAAATGCGTTATGCTAGGAATCTGACTCCATCATTAGTATCTATTTTAATCCTCAAAATCCCACGTTTTAATCTAATTTATGTTCAAGTTGACAATCAATAATCTTAAGTTATCTAATAATCTCTTTCGAGTAGAATTAAACTTATTTTCATATACGCCTTAAAATATTTCTATTTCAAATTCGAATATATAAAAATGCATTTAATATCAAGATTATCAAATTTGACTGTACCAAACATATGAAATTATTCCTAATTTCTATTAGACTTAATGTTTAAAATCATAATGAGATAATCTATTTTAAACCTCACAAAAATGAAAATAAATCACAAACACGTTCAAGCAGTGATCAATCATTCAAATGGATATTAAAATCATGGCATAAATCAAACAAACAAAAATTAAGATTAGAAACGGGAATCTTTAAATTAAAACTTCAACATATGGTTTACATCATCATCCTTAGCACAAAGAGTTTAGCCTATCATATTGGAATTGTAAAAATACATAAATAATTTAAACGACATCACCCGAATTCTATGAATGTGGAATAAAATAGAAGAATATTCTTGACCCCTCAAATCTCTTCAACAAGTTCTTGAATAATCTTCTTCTTTTTCCTAATTGAAATCCAAGAAAATCAAGATATCATGTCAATTCCCAAGAGAAGTCTTGTGTTTTTGCCTCATTTTCTCTCCGAAAATTCGTCTCCTTAGAAGTTTAAGACTTCTAATATTTATAAAAGTCCAATTATGGTTAAATTTCGTGCTCTAAGTCTTCCAAAACTTCCCAAAAATATATTTTTAACCCAACTGGTGATCCGCTAGCAGGTCTATCCTCCCGAGCAGGTGCCACGGCCCACGGCCACTCGAATGGACTGGGTTGGTGAATTTTTGGCCTCCAGTCCGCTCGAGCGGGCAGAGAGTGCTATGCTCGGGCGACTAATATTCAGATGGCCATAACTTATTGTAGGAAACTCCGGATTGCAATTCCTAAAAAGCGTTGGAACCGTAATTTAATTATATTTCCAATGGTATATCATTTGCATTATGGAGATGTTTGTACCAAAGGTTGTGCTCTAATTACCACATGCTCCAGTTGTAGGTTTTTCAATTCGCTTTTTCGTCTTTCAGGTGTTTGTCCATTGATTTCAACTCTTCATTGTCGCTACAACACATCTTAAATATATTGATTTTATCTTTTTTCTCATCCTCTAATGTTTGGCTCTTGATATTTATTTCAAAACATCAATTTCTTCACAATTACTCACTGATTTCATTGGCGTGACTTTCTTCACAATTACTCACTGATTTCATTGGCGTGACTCGAGTTTAAAGATTTTGTCCTACAATCACGAAAATGAATAAAGACTCAATAGATATTGACTATAGAATACTTAAAATTGTCCAAAACTCTTCATTAAAGAGTCAATAAAAGTGTATAAAGTACACTTATCAATGAGCATAGTAAAAAGAATAAACACAAGTAGCACCACATAGTCATAGTTCACGAATCAGAAATTGTTTCAAATAAATATCATCATCAACCGACAAGGTTATCCAACAAACACACAAAAACAAGAATAATTTTTATTTTCTATTTTTTTTGAAAATAATATAAACAATACACACAAACACAACAAAAATAATGAAGTCATTGAATGCACTCCCAAACTTAAAGTACACATTGTCCTCAATGTAAGAAAAAGAGACAAAAAGAAAAAAGTTTACTAGACTTTCTGTGAAGTGGAAGTGCAATCGGACTGCCATATGCTTATATCTCGTTGGAAGGTGGTATTCCTTGTTCTTAGTGGCATGGTGTGACTTTAGAGTTCCTACAAAGCATTAACCAAACCAGTATATAACAATATGGGAGGAACACAAATTGGGACGACAATAACTTAGACTAAAACACCTCACCAATCCTATTAAAAAACTAAAATGTAAAAAAAAAATTCTTCACTAAAAAGGAAAAGTTTAAAGTTAAAAGATAGAAAATTGGATTGCCTTCCAATAAGTGCTTTTTTAATGTCATTAGCTCGACTTTGTTCCAGCAATTATTTAAGATGGCTCGTATCGGGCTTTGGATCTCCTGAATTGCTCACACTTTTCAGTTTTGCATGATTTTACTTTCACCTACCAAATTTTTGATCGACCATTTTCATCTTTGGTTTTTTCAACTACTCCACCTATCTCCATATCCGGTTTGTATTTTTCTTGGCCAATTTTTACTACTTCATTCACTCTAAAGTACCCTTCGAGATCGATTGGTTACTCAAGTACAGTGTACATACTAACAATTGCTCGTTCATCCTGTACACTCAAGATCGGCTCACCTTTTTCTACATCAATAAGGGCTTGACTTGTCGCTAAGAATGATCACCCCAATATTACTGGCATATCTCGGTCCTCCTCAATATCAAGGATAATGAAGTTAACTAGGAAGATGAATTTATCCACTTTGATGAGTACATCCTCAACCATACCTCGTGGACACTTGATTGACCTATCAGCAAGTTGCAGAGACACAATCATTTCTTTTACTTCTGTCAGACCTAATCTCATGTAGACAGAAATGAGCATCAAATTAACACTTGTACATAAATCACATAAAGCATTAAAATTGTTCAATTGTGTAAGGTATTTTGACATTCCTTGTATCTTTTAACTTCAAAGGTAACTTATTGAGCAAAATAGTGCTACACTCTTTAGGTAAAGCTACTATCTCGTATTTCTCAAGTTTTTTCTTCTTGGACAACATTTCTTTCATAAACTTAAGTATAGTGGCATTTGGGCCAACACTTTTGCGAATGAAATGTTGATGTGTAGTTTCTTGAAAATATTAAGAAATTTAGCAAATTGTTCATCCATCTGAGTTTTCGTAAGCCTATGAGAAAACGAGATGGGTTGTACATAAGGTATGACTTTTATCTTTGCTTGTGGAATTCCTGAATCTTTTTGTTGAACTACGTCTCATACTTGTTTACACCACTTTGGTAGGCAATTTGGTAGCAAATTGTTCATCCAGCCTGTGGAATTCCTGAATCTATGGTAAGGATTTTGTCCTTAATTGTAACTAATTTTTTTATTGATATTTCAAGCAACTGAACTTTACTTCAAGTTTTAATAGCATTCACTTGTTCTTTTGGGTTGGTTTTAACGTTATTTGGAAGTGTCCCAAATGGTCTGTCTTGCATCATATTCACCAACTGACAAGTCTGTTTCTCGAGGTTCTGTACCGATGCTTACTGAATTTGGAAATTTGTACCAGTCTTTCATATGAAAGCTTCAGTTTCATCGTGAATCTCTTGATTTTATCCATGAAAGCATCTTACTTATGAACATACTGTGCAATGATCTTTACCAGCTGCTCCAATACCCTTTCAAGTGACGAATTGTTTTCTTGTTGTTCCTGCTATTGTAGTTGTTGTTGTGGTCTTGTGGTAGTGTTTTGGTTTCCATCCCTATATAAGCTTAGGTAGTTCCTCCAACCAGGATTGTAAGTAGATGAATAAGGATTATTCTATTGTCTTGGCTGGTTTTGCACATAAATTATATGTTCCATCAAATGGTCATCCACTTATATAATCAGGTATTGAAAAGTATGGTGATTAGTTTCACAGTTCTCACAAGCCACACTCTGCGCTAGTACTACTTTAATTGTCTAGCCTGATGTGAACTTTTCAAATTATTTGGTCATTGCAGCTATTTGGGCTGATAAAGTTGTAACCATATTAAGTTCATAAACATCTGCTATTTTCTTGTGGACTACCCAACTAGCTAATGGAAATAAAGTACTGGTAGATGACAACCTTTCAAGCAATTCATAGGTTTCGCTTGAAGTTTTGGTTGTTATTGATCCGTTTGCAGCTGCATTGAGAATAATTCTACTTGCTGGAGTTAGCTGACCATATAAGTATTTTATCTAATAGAATTTATTCAACCCATGTGTTGGACACCTTCACATTAGACCATTGAACCCTTCTCAAGCTTCATACAGAGTTTCTCTTTCATATTGAACATACGTGGAGGCGTCTACTTAGTAGCTAGGGGATTTTTTTGAGTCCAATCATCCCAAATAATAATGCTTCTAGCTGGAAAAGATGATAGCTAGTCGTGAGCTGCTCCTTTTAGAGTGTGTATAAAGAGTCTCATCTTTACTGCATCTTCTGACACTCTCTGATATGAGGCTGAGACACATAATTCCAGAAACTTTGATACATGTGCATGAGGATTTTCATCTACTGTCCCGTTGAACACACACATATTCTTCATCATACCGAGAACATCCAGCTTGAGCTGAAAAGTTTCTCGTCCAAAAGCAAGAGGTTCTATACTAGATTGACTGCAAGGATGCGGTAAAACCATGAGCCTCCAAATGGAAGATCATCGTCATTAATTATTGGCAAAGGTGGATTGGCCACTCTACTGGAAGTTCAAATTGAAGCTGAATCCGTGGTTCTGTTGGGTCTTCATTGTTTATATTGTTTCCATTACGTGGTAAATCAGCCATTGTGATTTGTTGCAGTATATTGTTCTCTATCTTTTCTCACTTTCTTCTATGGAAACTAAGCTCGATCTCCGAATCATCAACAACTCAATCCTATGGTCTGATCGTGTCATGCACCAAAAAGGAGTATCTGAAAGAGAAAAAGAAAAATTCAAATGGTGATAGAATTAACTAAAATTAAAGTAAATAACACAATCCCCGGCAACGGCAACAAATTTTGTTTTGCGTTTAAATCGCAAGTGTACGATTGCCAATTTAACCAGTAGTAAAGTAGACCTAAAGAATTTGGATTATCATCTCAATAAGAGTATTTTATTTAAAGATTAATTTAACTAATTGAACCTCTTATTTGATGAGAACAATTTTATTGCAAATTGTTGATTATACTATGATTATCTAAAAAAGAAAAATAATTAAATAAATAAATATGAAGGTTAAAGTGTCGGCACTCACGATTTCACCGTAGTTATCACCTTTAATTTCGTATCTCAAGTCAATTTCTATAAATGTATTTGGTTGAATTCACCAATTAAATCAATTTACCTATCTCGAGTTCAAATCAATCCTATTTAGTTAAGTCAACTCATTATATCTCTATGTGAATTTGAATAAACCTTAACTAAACGCCTATAAACACCTAGAAATTCAATTAAAGATCGCAACAATAGCAAAAGCGTATCTCTACATTTCACCCAATTGCAGAACTTTACTACGTAGTATAAATTATTAACTCACATTTCGTCTTGTTATCAAGTAATTCAAGCATAAAGGGAAGAAGAAAAAATCAATACAAGAATCTATTAATTTCATAAAACTTGAGAATTGAACGTAAAGATTTAAAACTACGTTACATACCATTCGTCCCAACAATAAGTTCAAGGGAAAAAGAAAACATGTATAGTTTGGAACACGTCACCGGGTTTAAAGAAAATACGAGAAAGAATTGAATATCTTGCACCAAGAATTCGCTGTCTTCACGTCTCAATCTTGAAAGCCTTCGTTGTTATTCCTTTGCTCCTTTAGTTCTAATTCATTTCCATGATTTTCCAATCCCCAATCTGACCTAAATTAGGTCCTTTAATAAGATTTACTCCCTTTAAACTCTTTTTAATTGAAAAGGACACAAATACCTATGAATCTCAACTGAAAAAAAACCTCACGCAGGCGTGCAAACCGTGGCAAAACGTTTTTCGGTTGTAGTTTAGCCGCGGTTATCAAACTGCTCATTGCTAAAAAATTGACTTTTGGGGACTCCTTATTGGGAAAAGTTTAAAAATTCGTCTCCAATAGTCAATTATTAGAGACAATTTAGAAACATGCATCCCAAAAAGTGTGAGAGTAGGGATGGTTTTCTCAAGATTTGTCCCCAAAAATAGATTATTTGGGACAGGTTGATTTGTCGCGGATGTTCATTTATTTGTGCGCTCATTTTTTGGTGGAAAAATTGTAAGGGGACTGTTGTGTAAAATGTCCCAAATATTTTATCTGGGACATACGTTTCCAAAAAAAGTCATCCATAATGAGTGAAAATTTTGGCGCTATGGCTTCCTTCTATAATTTTAACCAAAATTTTGCTCGGACAATCCTTCTATAATTTTAACCAAAATTTTGCTCGGACAAAATTCTTTACTATTAGGGACCAAATCATCCATGGAGAATTTTTTTTCTAATACAAATTTCTCTCTCCAACTCTCCAAGACTTACCCTAGCTGCTGTTAGACAGGTTCATACGAATTAGATAATTGAAAAAAAAAAAAAAAGCAGTGCCATCTAGACTGACAGGTAATTCCCTATCTACAATAGTTTCGGCACCGTCCATCCAGGTAATTATCTCCTTATCTCTTTCATTCGTCTCTCTCCAATCTTTCTCAACCCGGACTCCTTCAATCTCGTTCTTGCTATGTAGAGTTTAGACTTTGTGATTGTGAATTGGGAATTTCTTTGTTATCCCTTAGGGAATTTAGTGCAGTAGGAGCATTAGTATCGAAATGGGGGTAATTGTGTTGGTTTAATTCGTAATATTAAATGTGAACTTAATAAAATTAAGTCTTTCCTAGTTTTTCTTTATACAGAGTGCCCATTTCATAATTCTTCTATGAAAACAAGAAATTTCTCGTTGACGTGACAAATAATAAATTAGTTTATACAAGAATTGGTTTAAATCGCTTATGAATTTTCCCAAAATAATTGGTTTATATAGATGGTCAATTGAATTGGTTTAATTCCTATGTGTGTGTTGGTTTTTCTCCAACTAATTTTCTTTCTTGAATTTTCTTCATGCCTAATTTATGCTCTCTATGAATATAATGATTATTACCTAAACTGAAAAAAAATGGCATTGTTTGGATATCTAGATTTATTTTGCTGTATTGATGGACTATTAATCTTTTTGCTGCTTTGTTCGCTTCAACTTTTTGAAAGCTATTATAGAGGGATGTCACACTATATCCATTGGAACAGGCCTTGAGCTGTTGGGAGCACTGTATGTGGAATATAAAGTGTGCCATTGATTTCAATAGTCCAATTTTGATTGAAAAAGACATTATTTTTACTAAATGTGATAAAATTACGTGTTGTTGAAGTAAATACATTCTCTCCTATGGTGATATGTATCTTAGTGGAATTAGCAAATATTATTGCAACAACTATGGTGTCTGTGTTTCAAAGAAACGAACTTCTTGTTTAAGGACAGATTTTTAGATACTCTAATTACATCCTAGAAGTCTATGTTTCTATTGTTCTTGCCCAACATAATCCTTATGTAAAATGTATGCAAGGAAACATTAAAAATGCATCGTAGAATCATGTTAATGGTCCTCAATATGTTAGGGAACAAAAACACTATTTTAAACGTGTTTTGCCTCTTAAAATCCCGATGCACATTGTCCTAATATGTTGTACCCTAACTGCAATTTATTAATTTTGCATCTGAATTCATATAGAATAATACAACAAAGCTTACACTTTTTAGAGTAAACTTTGGTACCTTTCTTCACTATGGTTTCGCCCTTATCATTAGTGGGAGCACTTGATGCATGTTGTTGTGTGCTTTCAGGTTCTTTACTTCCAAAACATCATAGAGGATTAAGGGTATTCCCTACTCAAATAGCAAAATGGGGTTCCAAAATTTTACCACCAAAAAATCTTTTACATATATTGAATTGGAAGAAAAAGCACATTATATTAAAATGTAAGTGCATGGGAAATGGGAAAATTTTGTACCTGAAGGAATGAAAATGTTGAAGCTTGATAAACATCCTAATAATCCCATTGGTTTGTTACTTGGTTTAGGTTTTTTCCTATGAAGAATAACTCTTGTAACCTAAGAACTGCAATTAGGACAATATATGTTGTGTGTACGCATTTTCCCAACTTCCCTTTTGAATTCGAGCTCTAGGATTTCTTCTTCATATTCTTCTACTAAGTCAATCTTTACATGTCATTTGCTTGAACCTTGTGAACTCATATTTCCTTCCTTTTATGATGATCCCAAAAATCTATCAATTTATCATAAGATTTGATGATCCAGAGATGGTATTCCATGTGTTATTTGTATTCAATTTACTAGATTTTGTTGTTCATGCAAGCCATTTTGGTTGACGAATAAAAAGAAAATTCTATTTACTTGATTTGTGGTTGTTTCATAGCCTAGAATATCATATATTTTTCTCTTTCATCAAATTAGCGTCCATTTAGATTTTCATTTCTTTAAACATGATGATTGCTGGAATAAAGATAGAAGAATTTGAAGTTGATGGCAAACAAAAAGTACAAGTTTAATGGCGTACCAAAACAGAATCGAATAGCAAAAGATGCCAATCAAAACTGCACGTGTAGTTGCATGGTTTTCGCTTGCTACTTGCTCAACATAAAAACCTCTATAATTGATCAACTAACTTTTGAAGATAGACTTTCTTCAACTACATTCAAGTAGAAAGATCCAAGCTAATATTAGTTTTTATATAGAAGTTATTAATCACATATAGCTTAGTTTGCAGGCCGTTATTGGTCAATTGTGAAAAAGATCCTATGTTCTCCTATATTAGCAGACTATTTGTTATCATTAGTTGTTTTTGAATTGTATAATGATCCCTAATGTTCTTTGTGTACTTTTGGATTGAACTAGTAAAAAATGTATCCCAAAGTTTTAGATAGTTGTCAACTTGTCATCTTTTGTTTCTTATCTTGGAACATCATTTTTATTTTGATTGTATAATCTAGTGTATGTTTCTCTCATAAAGATCAGGTTTAAAATTATTCAATAAAAGTAGTAAATGTTTGAATCAACTTATAGCATATGAATGACTAGGTGAAGATTTTAATATTTTTGCTGTGGTGTATTTATCGATTTACAGAATACAATGGATAAAAGTTGGGTCCACATGCATCTATATACTAAGGAATTTGATGATGGACTTAAAACATTCATAGAGCATGTCTTTCCTCATGGGTTTGTTTGTGCTAGCAAAGTAAAGTGTATGTGCATTGACTGAAAAACAAATGAACGATGTAAACAAAGAAACACTCTATGAACATTTGATATGAGGAGAATGATGAGCAATTACAAGGTGTGACATCTTCATGGAGAGAAATTTGAGACAATACCTACTCTTGAAACCACTATAGATACTATTGATGGTGAAGGTGGTGAATGTAGTGATGGTGTTGATCGTGACTACATAATTGATATGTTGTGAGATATGTTTAAGTGTCCGGTCGTAGACGAAGATATGGATGGTGTGGCAGAGGAAAATGATGGTGTATCGAGTGGTGTTGCTACCCAATTTTACAAATTGACAAAAGAATCAAAGGAACTTTTTATTCCTGGTTGCAAAAATTATACAAAGCTGTCATTTCTGTTTGAACAATGGCACCTTAAATGCTTTGGTGGCATTAGCAATAAGATATTTACTTCATTGCTTGAATTATTAAGAAAGGCGTTTCTGAGGAATGTACTTTACCAGAAAATTTCACGTATAGAAAGAAGATTATTTTAGATATGGGTTTGGGTTACAACAAGATAGATGCGTGTCCAAATGATTGTATGTTGTTTTGGAAGGGGAATTCCAAACTTGAACAATATGTGGGGCTTCAAGATATATTAAGGAGAGTGATATTACAAAGAAAAAATCACCAACAAAGATTCTTCGTCATTTCTCATTGATACTGAGACTACAATGTTTGTACATGTCAACTAAAGTTATAGTTGACATGGCACGAAGATGACTGCAACAAAGATGGGATAATGAGGCATCCAACAGACACACTGATTTTTAGTGCAGATCCAATAAGTGTGAGACTTGGATTAACAAGCGATGTCTTTAACCCATTTGGAACCATAAGTTTCACGCACAGCATGTGGCTCGTAGTAATTATCCCATACAATTTGCCTCCATGACTGTGTATGAAACAACCACATATGATTTATATCTGGTCATAAAAGCCCTGGTAACAACATTGATGTTTACATGAGACCTTTAATAGATGAACTTAAGGAATTGTGGAATGAAGGGGTGGACACTTATGATGCATTGACAAGGAAAATGTTCAAGACGTATGCAGTTGTGTTATACACCATTAGTGACTTCCCAGGATTTGCAATGCTTTTAGGTTGGAGCACGAAGGGATACTTGGCATGCCCATCATGCCATAATAACACATGCGGTAAGTATTTAAAGAATGAGATGAAACAATGTTATATGGGTCATCGTCGGTTCTTACCTATGGATCATAGGTTCCGCCGACTAAAGAAAGATTTCGATGGAGATATTGAAATGAGACAAGCCCCAACCCCCACTAACAGGAATGCATATATTGGAAAAATTAGAAGGTTTCCAAACACATTTAGAAAGGTTCTTAAAGAGGATGACATTTCGTAGAGAAAAAGAACCCAAATAACAGAGTGGCCAGGTAATTGGAACAAGTTGACTATTCTTAGTGAGCTGCAACATTAGACATAATTTAGATGTAATGCACATCGAGAAGAACTTGTGTGATAATGTGGTTGCTACTATTTTCGATCTTGACAAGAAATCCAAGGATAGTTTAAAGACAAGATTAGATTCACAACGAATGGGGATTAGGCCTGAACTTCACTCAGATTGGAAGGAGGATAAGAAAAAGTATTATATTCCGCTAGCATGCTACTATATGAACAAGACTGAGAAACAAACTTTTTGCACAGTTTTGAAGAGTGTAAAGGTTCCAAATGGTTATTCTTCTAACTTTGTAAAGTGCATAAAAGTCAAAGAAGGTAAGATATCTGGTTTGAAGAGCCACGATTCGCATGTCATTATGCAACAATTTTTACCCTTGGCTATTCGAAAGACATTGCCGAAAAAGGTTAGTTCCATATTAATATAGCTAAGTACATTCTTCTGTGAATTATGCTCCAATGTAGCACGGCCTGAGGATTTTAGAAGGCTAGGAGAGTGCATTGCACTCATACTTTGCAATTTAGAGCGGATATTTCTACTAGTTTTTTGACATTATGGTGCACTTGTCCATCTATTTAGCTTCTAAGGCAGAAATAGGTGACCTGTCCATTATCATTGGATGTATCATGTTGAAAGGTATTCATTATATATTTGGTCTTTTATTTCATTTCTAATTGACCCAGTATATTTCTGCTTTATTCAATCTTATGAAACTTCTTATGTGAAAACAGATACTTATATACACTAAGAAAATATGTGAGCAATAGGGCTCATCTCGATGGGTCTATTGCAGAGGGATATGTGATAGAAGAGTGCCTTTGTGAAGAGGTACTTATAGGATGTTGAGACACGACTCAATAGGCCTGCTATGTACAAGGAAGATAGTCATATTGGTAGTGTTGAAGGTTTCATGCTTAGCCAAAAAGAGAGGGAACGGATGCATGACTATGTATTTTTCAATGATAATAATATCTGTACCTATACAACGTAAGAGTGTATAATTTAATGTAAATAAAAGTCTTCAAATTCTTATTTTCTTTATATTCTATGAATAATATGAATATTTTCTATGTAGACGACACAATCACCTTTTGAAAATGTTGAACCCAAAATTACATGTTCGCAAGATCCAAAAATAGCACAATAATGAATCTGTAGGACGGTTCAGGGAGTGTATTAGAACAACAAATAAAGCTAAACAATCAATTTTTGTAGAGCTTGGCGTGATCACTTAACGTCCTTTTGCAACAGCGAAAAGATTAATTGGTTATACAGTTGGTGGGTTTCATTTCAAAACTGTTGGTAGAGACCGTGGGTATAAAACCCAAAATAGTGGTGTTGTAGTCAATGCAACCGTGAGAGCTATGCGAGTCCAAAAGATTGAAAGCCGGTTGAAGTGAAGATTGTATATTATGGGCGTTTAATTGACATAATTGAGGTGTCATATCCACAGGGTCGTACATTTTTACTAATTAAGTGTGATTGGGTAGATGTTACTACAACTGTAGGCGTTAAAGTTGATGAGCTTGGGTTTACTCTTATCAATTTTACACATCTTTAACCATTGCTAAAAAAAGAACCATATGTGTTGGCATCTTAAGCTAGACAAGTTTTTTATGTTCAGGATCCAACATACCCAAATTGGTATGCTGTAATAAAGACTAAGCCTAGAGACACTTATGACTTAGATGGAGGTGATGATATTCCATTTGATAATGATCTTTATGGGAATGGAAACCTAAGTGATGATGTTGAAGATGATAATATCAACTTGATGAGGAATGATGTAGTTGGAGGATATCTTGATGGCGCTCCACCTATATATGATGCTGAAACAAATACTTGCATGGACTTCATTAATGATGAAGATGAGGTTTTAGATGAAGCTGAAGATGAACTTCAATTAAATGATTGATCTGATTCTAACACTTGATTGTGATAATTTTGGTAGTTTTTTATTATTTAAGTGTATCCTCAATTTTATTTATGTGACAAACAAACTTTAAATGACTTTAATCGATATTCTACGAAGTGATTTCAGCTATGTCTTTTTGTTATTTAGTTAATAATATCTTGAAATAATAGAGTGTAAATATTATTTATGTGTTTTTATATATTTCAATTAGATGTGATTTAAATTGTTCATCTAATCAATTCTTGTTACTCTTGTTACAAGTGTGCACGTAAATGACTGAAGAACAGCAAGTTGCTCTTAGAAATGTTCAAGGACAAGCCAAGTTGGCGTTCTTGGGGAGAACACGAGTAGGGAAACTCCCAGTTACTTTCGGGATGGGGTTGCAATTGGTCCAAACTCAACTGAGTTGTTTTCTTTGGCTGGACGTCTAGGAAGGGACGCGAATCTATTGCCATTTCACTTTCTTAAATGGCCATTGGTAGATATTGAATATAAGAATAGAGTGATGATGGAAATCAAGGTAACTACAAACAACATTATTTATATCTTTTTCTTTGTAATTGGACTTTAAATTATCAACAATCATTGGATACTTTCTTGACTAATGTTTCTTACTTTTTTCTTTCTTAATTTAAGCAACACTTTGACTTTTCAGATGAATGTAACAAGCATGTCCTTAAGCAACTAAACGCACCATGGAAGGATGAAAAGAGAGATATGAAGATAGAATATTTTACTCCTTTCGCCACTAGGGAAGAGCGAATCGCCAACCGCCCGGATAAGGTGCCCGAGGATCAATGATCAGTACTGGTAGAGTACTAGGGGAATCTTAAAACCCTTGTAGCTTCTAAAATATATATAATCACACATTGTTACCTTTTAGCATTATTTATTGTTTTTTTTTGAAGTTCAAATAATTTGTTATCTAGGAAAAAGCAGGAAAAAATACCCTAAATCGCAAGAGGCGTAAAATAATGCATACTGGGAGTTCAAAGAGTTTTATGAAGCATGCGGTTGAGGTAAGACTAAACTTCAAACATCATCTCAATACTTGAGTTGTTTATGTTTATTTCATTTTCTAAAAGATAGAGGAAGATCGAGAGAGAGATGCACCTTCAAGCACACTAGCAACTCGATTAGAAATCTTCTGAAAGACTCATACTCGGAAAGATAAGATACCAATCAATGAATTAGCTAAGGAAAAAATAGTATTGAATATCGTAGCTAATGCTTTATATTTTTTATTGAACAAAATTTATATTAAAAATTCTTTATGTTAATGTAATTTGTATTGAATTTCTACAAGACCAGATGAAAGAGTTTGGCTGACAAGGCGACCAAGGAGGGTTCATCTATGTATTCCATCGGACATGAAATTGTCGAACACTATCTCTAATAGAGATAATGCATGGGTTAGAAGCTTGAAAGAGAAGGTAGTGGATGTAGAAGAAGAATTAAAAAGCACAAAAGAAGAATTAAAGAACACGCAACAACGATTTTCTGATCTTACAAGCACTACAAATGCATTACAAGATTCATTTAAGGCTACTATGGATGAATTAGCAATGATGTGGGGATATTTTCAATTTATTCTTGTTGATGGAGTACAAAAATTTCTTACCTATGTTATATTTTCCCACTATCATAAGTGAATATTTTTATGTACAACATTAAGTTTTTGTTACTTCATTGTAGCACCCATCACAGCATACTCAAGTACCAAAGAATTCAACTTCATCCCCCAGTTTTACCACACATTGTAACCATTAGTAAGTGGTGTACATATCTTTCTCTTTCTCTATATAACATAAATTTTATATTTTGGAGGTGCGTGCATTATTATACTTTGGTTAAATAGTGGATATTATGTTTAGAGGCATTTGGACTTGATCCAATTAGGAAAACTTAGCAATGATGTGGGACTTACTTGCTCTAAATGATTTATTGCCAACTCTTCAATTATCATTGTACTTTGCTCTATGAAGTTCTGAAGAATAATGTTCTAATTATGATATATATTACTGTTAATGTTTTAATTAGATAACTAATTAAAATGGTGTTCCACTATATTTCCATATCCACAAGCACCTCTTGCTTGCAATGGCAGTGTGCCAATCTATTCATTACACTTAAAGATAGCAATTGTTGCATTAAATTACCTTGTTCATGAACTTAGTAAGATTGAAATGCATATCTTCGTGGATAAATTAAAATGCACATATTAGTTTGAATATTTGTAATTATTCATATTAAAACCATGATCGGTTGTATTTTGACTCTACTCACACTGAAAGTTAAGTTGGAATTGTAGCTCTCTTTGTTTGCAAACACTTCTCCAAACTATCCCCTATTCAGAGCCATTTCCATTGCTACAATTTCTTCATAATCTTTGATTAGATGGCAGAAAAATTTTGATTATCATTTCGCCACGACGCAAGATGAAGATATGAAACTTTAAATCTCTAAATGGAATGCAGGCTGATGTTATTTTGACTTGAGAATCGAATGTGCATGATGTTATTTTAGATTTCTAAATAGATATGGATAAGTTAGTTTGGATTTATAAATTGAATGTAGGTGGATGTTATATTGATTTGTAGATGGAATGTTAAAAATTGTTACATATTTTGTGGATGTGGAATGATTATTATTTTTTATATTTGAATGATTTTTTTTCCTATGATTGAAAAATTGTGTAACTACAGGTGCACATGTACTATAATGATGAAAATAATAATTAAAAAAATAACAACATTGGGAACGGTTAGAAAATGTGGCAAATTATTGAAAGACATCGAACAAAGAGACCTCAATAGGGACGATAATTTATCGTTGCGAATACATATACTTTTTCCAACGTTTGTCTAGCCGTCGTTAAGACAGTCTCTGATACTATATGCAACACTTTTAATAGGGAAGATTGTAGTTGTCGTTCCCAATATATGTTGGGGACGGATGTCAACCGTCTCCAATAGTCAATTTTTTAGTAGTGGATACTGGATTGTGGCAAACAGAAAGTTTGTTTGCCAATTTCCTTTGTTTTGTAGTTTTGTTTCTCAATTTTTAAAGTTATACATTTTGGTCCCTACTTTATGTTTTTTGTACAGATTTGGTCCCTTTTGCCCCTAAGTCCTTCAACATTTATCCCACAACTTCCAATAGCTTCCACACGGGTCCCCGAGCTTCTTTTTTTACCCAAATTTGGTCTTCTAAAAGTTTTAAAAGTGTGCAATTCAGTCCTCAAACTTTTTATAATTTAAATTCCACTCCTAAAACTTGTAATAATCCTCAAATGGCTCTCTTAATTGTTCTTATCACTCCCGTGCCATCATGTCAATCCTCAAATAATTTCGATCAACTCCCATTTAGCTCGAATTCTCCATTTTTGCTTCATTTAGCTCTATTTTTGTATTTTACCTACAATGACAATATTTATACTAAATTATGTAGAAATCCACTTAATTTATGAGCGTGTAAAACACACTTATCAACTATATACATGAATTAGAGTGATCTAGGAAAATGAATGTAGTTGATAGATACATGTAATATGATAAATACATTATTTGGAGATCTTATTAAAAATAATATAATTTTACAGATTTTGTAAGAAGTCATTCTAAGAAATAAAGTAAACTTTTGTCTTGAATTGTTCTTACTCTCTCAAAGTAAATCTCTATTTTCTTACAAAGTGATATCGAGTTTGCTTTCGCTTCCAACAATATTAAATATTAATTAAAAAATGGAAAAAAAAAAAATGAACGGATGAAGATGAGCAAAAAACAAATGAAATATTTATTCCCACAATGTCCATCAAAATTTCCTTCAATGATTCCGTTTCTCTCTCTAATATACATATAATATTATATGTACTAAAATTTCATATAATCACAATGAACTCAAAAATCCCACTTTGTTGTACTAATATATAATATAATTTAAATAATAGTAATTCACGGATATACATATATACATAAAATAAAAAAAAAATCCAACTCACATATGACGTATGCAAATCATGTTTAATGAATTATACATATATTATTAATATTAAGAAAAGAAGAAGAAACTGAAATTTTATACAGTGAATTTAAATGACAATGGGACGTTTCATAATGGACCGTTACACATTACACTTTCAAGAGGAATTTTGGTGCACATGAAAATTCTAATAGAAAACATTGTATACATAATGGTTCTCAATAATAAAAATATAATTTTCCATAAAAAATTGATATACTATCAATTTGTATTAACCAAAATCTAAAAACAATATATGTACAAAATTTTAAAAAAATATCAGAATAATATACCACAACTAGTATATTAATATGGCTAAATATATTCACACTACATTTGTTATAAATACACTATATTTAAATTGTATGAAAAGTCTATAACCTTTGTTAGTTATCACACTTACGTTCTCAACTTTTTTCATTATATTCTTATCATCAACCTTCTATTAATTAGCATATGTTGTTCTTGATGATGTTTTCGGTCCAATATTTCTATTGAGAGGGAGAAAAAAAGACTTATTTGTCTCTCATATTTTTAAATAAGTAAAAAGAACAATAAATACAATATTACAACTAAATAATTGTCCATCATTTTAAAGCACGTTAATAAAATTTCTGGATAACAATCTTTATTATGGACAAGATATACTAATTAATGAAAAGTTAAAAATAAGAATATGATTAAAAAAAATTTAGGGACATAATGTGACAATGAATAAAGATTAAGAACTTTTAGTGTAATTAAAATCTAGTGTATTTGCAAAGAGATGTGGGGTTAAAATAACACCCTATTTATATATGGGTAATTATATTAACACCACGGTTTCTATTATTTATATTTTTATTGTAATAAAAATCTCAAAATCTTAGACATTTTGGTTATGTAACTTTTTTTCGTCACATTTTTATTATTAACTTTCAATTAATTTTCACAATGATGATTTTTGTCTAAATATTATGCTAATGTGCATTGAAATGAGCGGTAAATATTTTGTCAATTTTTTGTATTTTTTATTTATTTTATTATTAAAAAAATATGAGAGGTACCATCCTAATTAACTTTTTAGACAAATCATCATCAATGACAAAGATAAGATGTGAAAATTAATAGATTGATAATATAAATATGATAAAAAAAATAGGTGATGACATAAATGCAAAACTAGGCAGTAGTTGGAGACAGAAAATTTTGGTGCAGATATAATTACCCTTTATATATGTAGTAGTTATTGCAAACGTGTGTTGCACGTTATTCAGAGATTTTTTTAAATCTTGTATAAATGTTATTTTTAAATTTTAAGTCAATACTAATTGATAGTTTTATGGTATATATAAAAATTATTTATGATTTTCTATACAATGTGTAAACATTATATAACCTATGATAAGAAAAGTGGGGATAAACATTTTTTGATGATAATTCTCTCAGAGATATTTCATAATTACTAATTCGTCTTCTATTAATATTATTTTTTCTCTTAAAATTCTATATTATTATCATTTTGTCCCTAATATTCAATTTATTTACACTAATACAATTATAATTAATTATGTATCCATAAATTACTACATTCATCTTCTTACACAATTTATGTATGTAGCTAGTATATGAATCGACCTAATTTCATATGTCTAATTAAAAAACACATAAATAACTATTAAAATTCTCGAATAGATGAATGCATAATTAAATTTAATTTATGTTCTAATAGATATTAGCCAAATGTGTGTAGCAAAATACATTGGCATTTCACATTCATATTGAAAAATCAATCATATTGCCTACATCATAGATATCCACTTTGATAAGTGTTTATTTTTCCTAATCCTTCAAAAGGAATATCAAATGATAAAAGAGAGTTTGACGCTCAAACAACGTGGAAAAGAAAACCCTACCCAAACTTGAAAAGAACTACAACTATTACTATGTCTCTATACGTCGTCATCACTGATCCAGCCACTATGCACTCTAGGAACCTTTTGCTACGGGGTCTCATCGTCTAAAATAGGTGAAAGCGCATCTTCACGAATACACATTTTCAGTAGGTACGCTATGGTCCTCGGAGAACTCAAGTGCATCATCTCTTGCCTGCTCCCACTGCGCCATCAGCTCTGCACAGAAGACCTCGTAGTCAATTTCTCGGGGCAAGATAGGCAGAACAACTTCCCATAAGTAATTATAAATTGATTCGATCATTTCTAGCCAATCCCTGACAAGGTAGCAATGAAGAAGTGGGTGGCTAGGCGACCAGTGGCCGTATGGCCTAGCTGCCTCACCTTCTTTCGTTGGACTAATATTTCTCGAATGTGCTGGCCCATATTGTGCGCTAGATCTCACCCGATACTCCAAATACTGCCTAACGATATCATATCTACGAGACATCATCGAACATGTCTTTGTACAGGTCTTTTTAGTCTGTAGCATGAATGAATTATGAAAAAGGTAAAAAGAAAATGATTTTGATTGTGAGAGAGATATTGAGAGATGATTACTGAATTTTATAGTTGGTGATTCAAATTTGAATTTTTGTTTAAAGAAATGGATATGTTGAATGAGAAGTCAACATGAAATATGAAAATATTCATTATCATAAATATATACGTTGAATTAGAAGTCAACATTTACAACTAAATAAATTGAATAGATTAGTAAAACGGTCAATCAAGGTATGACTTTTAATATAATAATATTTAAATGCTTACATTAAATAAATAAATTAAATATGTATTGGAAAACAAAAAGTAAGGATAAGTATGGTAAGAGTAGAATCGTTCAAAAAATGATTCTACTTCATGTGATATTTAATATATTATTTTAGATATATTATAGATTATAGATTATAGATAATGTTTAAATATTTACATTAAATAAATAAATTAAATACATATTGAAAAATGAAAAGTAAGGATATAAGCGTCTAGAGGTGGCAAAACGGTCCGGCCATATAACCCAGATTTTGGGTTGGGCTGATCCTGGCCCAAACAAAATCGGGACTATATGGCCTTGCCCATTTAGCCCGCTGGGCTAGTCGAGCTGGTTTTTTTTTTTTTTTTTTTTTTGCTTATTGACATTAATCACTCATTTTGTAAATAGCCATAATATATAATCTAAATAATATCAATCCAAAATGACTTAAGCCCAAATCTCCAATTTAAATTGTCTTTTTTTGAAACATTAATCCAAGAATCCCAAGCTCCAAAATAAAATTGTTTAAATTTAATTAAAATTTAGTTTAATTTAAATTTCAATCCAAATTATATTTGGTGTGACAAGTAAATTATTTATTTTAAATTTACTTATAAATAAACTTTTTAATTTACGCCAAAAATGCTTATATCTCAAAGTAATAAGACTAGCATGCTTTTACTATTTATGTTTTAGAAAAATGTGTCAAGAAATAGTTTACAATTAACAAAAAAAAAACAAATTATTTTGAAAGATAATTGATGTTTATCTATTGACTAATACATGAGAGTCCCAATTTTATAAATTAATTTCTTTAAAAATCTCAAAATATATATTGTATAAGTTTATCTAAGATTATATTTGATACAATATATTAGATTGAATAAAAAAATTTTAAAAAAATAAATAAAATTAAGACCGGGTTGGCCCGATGAACTAGACTGGACTAACATATTTTTGACTCGCACAAAACTGGGTTGAGCTGGCCCAATCTAGTTTCAAGTGTGGCGCTGCTCTGGTGGCCCAGCCAGACCCAACCCATTTATCAGTTCTATAAGCGTCTAAAAAATGATTCTCACTTCATGGGATATTTAATATATTATATATTATAGATAGATTATAGATTATAGATTAAAGATATCCTACCTATATTAAAAGTATGAAAGGCTGATTACTGTTCAAAATGGTCAACCAAAACGTCGTCGTTTTTGGCTCATTTTGAACAGTAAACGGTACTTTCAACACGCAAACAAATTGGACCAAAATTGTAAAATGAAACCCAACAATGGCGTTCCAGTTCAGCCACCATCACCCACCGCATGAGCCACCACCGTCGATGCTTAAGCCCAACATCGTCTCTGTCGCCTAAGACCGCCACCATCATCTCTTTCCTCTGATCTCCTCTGTATTTCCTTTCCGTCTTCAATCACGTACCTATAAAAATTCCTCCAACAAATTGAAATTTCTTTTCTACCTTACTGGATCCAAGAATTCTCTCAAAGATTTGTCTCAGATCTTGGTTCGAAGGTACGTTGGGTCTCAAATTATTGGGTCTAAAATTAGGCGAGAAAATTAGGAATTCAAAAATTAAAGCAATCAATGGTGGTGGAAATTAGTAATTTCATACCCAAGGATGCAGTGGATTGCTTAAGCAATCAATTTCAGTTTATTGATTCCTAATTTCTGAAATTTATACCGCCACTGATTTCTTAAGCAATCCGTTGAATATTGATCTGAAATTCCTAATTTCCATAGCTATTGATTGCATTAATTTTCGCTCTCAAATTAGGAAATGCAGTGGCAACCAAAGAAATAAATAAACTTAGTTAGTGTTCGTATATGTATTTACTTTGCTTATTTGTTTATTCTTTAATTTAGATGGTGATTTTCTACACTCTCATTCTATCGCATTATGCTAATATTTTAGCAGTTTTTTTTGGTTAGATTTCAGTAATAATTTGTTTGATCTTGTTCATAATTATTTTTTTGACTATTTTGTTTGGTTTTTTGAATTATTATTTGTTTAATTCCAATTTTCATATTGTTCTATATTAAGATTGCAATGATTGTATGATACAATATGCACTTGGGATAGGGAAGAATTGTGGATGCATGAATACTGAAGGCGGGTTAATAGCCTTGTGGATTGGAAGGTCATTGAGCGGTATTGAAGATTTCTAGCTGCAAATAATTGTGGGTTTTGAGTTGTAATTCTTTGATTTGTGGTTTGTTGAAATTGATTGAAACTGTGGTTTGTAGTAGTAGTTGTGGAAAGTGGGAGGATTGTTGAAATTGATTGAAACTGTGGTTTGTAGTAGTAGCTGTGGAAAGTGGGAGGATGGCTCTGCAGTATTTGGGATTGGATGGAGAGAAAGGAGAGAATCTCTGTTGGATTTGGTGTAAGCAAAAACTGAATTTTCCTGCTAAAATTTCTTGGTCCAAAATATTCATGCCGTGTTGGGGAAATTGAAAAAGATGAATTTTTAGCTCCATCATTTCATTTTATTTAACAAAATTTAGATTCAGGAATTTTCTATATAATAATGATGACAAATCAATGGATTTTTGCTTTATAGTTTATAAGATTCATTTATGGCATGTTTGGTAAATGATTGAATGAAAGAAGTTAAAATATTGTTCGTTATATATACATACGGTATTGGATAGTCTTGTCGAGTAGCGCGCACCAAACATGCCTTAATATGAGTAACTATTTGGGTTCTATTGACAATCTTTGATGTTTGAATTTAGGGAATGAAGGTGATTCTCATAATAACAGATTATTCAATACCAAGGACAACATGATATGAACTTCGCAAAAAGATGAGAATTAGTGATTTTGCCTATGTTGAAATACACATTGATATTTTCATTTTAAAATAGACTCAATTAGATTCTTCTTGATTGTCATGATTTTATTTTTTATTTTTTTTGCAATTCTTGATTTATGTTAAAAAGTGAGGGTTGTTAATGTTTTACTTGTTTGCCTTTTCAACTAGAGCTCATCGAAGTTACACCAAATACCAGTGGCGTAATCTATCCAAGAATATTTTGGCTCGTATCGATAAGTACATTCTCAAATTAATTTTAGACTTTTCAGTGTTTGATTATTTGTTACGAGGTATATTCTTGGAAGATAAGTGCTATAAATAGTGTCACCCATGTATATGAAGTATTTCATGTGTTAAATCAACATAACAGATCTCACCTTTGGACTAGAACTTCGAAGTCCAAGATAAATTTTTCTTGAATTTTGTTATCTTAAGCTAGAAATTAACAATTTATAATGTCAAAACTTGAAAATGAATGTAAAGAAAAGAAAACTCGGGAAAAGATTAGTTGAGTGAGAGGATTAAATTGAGCTATCCAGTTGAAACTTTCATTTCAATTCATTGTTTTTCATTTGAGAATTTGCTACTCATGGGTATATTAGCTCTGCAAATAATGGATGAATATGTGGTTGAGGATAAAAATAAATGATAGTAGAGTAAGAAAGAAACTAGAAGATAGTGCTGGAGACATTTACATCTAATTGTCAATAAATAAAACATAAATGGAGAAAAATCTGATTGCATGTGGTAGTAGGTTGATATAGGCAGGCTGTGGTTTGGAACAGAACTGCATACTGCCTCTGTTTCAAACTAAAATTTGCAGTCGAGTTTTATTGAGATTAGTTGGAATTTTGCTTATTGAGATTAATTGGTATTTTATAAGTAAATTCAGGTAATATAGTGGTGGTTTGATAGTTGATTGCTTAGCAAAATTCTGTGCTGCTTCTTGAAGAAAGAGGAAACTTGTCACATGCTCAACGGCACACTATTCACGATAGGAAAGAAATACTATAACTAG
This sequence comes from Forsythia viridissima, assembly GCA_030279155.1. Taxonomy (NCBI): domain Eukaryota; kingdom Viridiplantae; phylum Streptophyta; class Magnoliopsida; order Lamiales; family Oleaceae; genus Forsythia; species Forsythia viridissima. The sequence continues at coordinate 8,578,418 of CM059036.1, forward strand.
GCCCAGGCCAATAAAAAACAACCATAGTTGCGTGAACACGTGGCAGTGCTATTAGTTCCAAAAAGGGCATGGCCAACTTACACAAGATTGTGTCCAGTTGAAATACGAAGTAGAAAGGTTTTTTGAGTTGGACATTTATAATAACATGTGCATGAACCAAGTAACTCGGAATGAATCTGGACGTATAACACTGATAAAAAAGAACTGCGTGGATTTCACATGGGTTTGGGGGTCTTTTTTGAAATATGGGTTTTTCTTATTTTTCTTGATGGTGATAAAATGTGAAGAAAGAAATTGAAGATTTATTTTTTTTAACTTCACGGTTCATTTTTGGAGCTTTTCATTATTTGGATTATGTTCTTTTATATTTCTTCGAAAATTGAGGAATTTCTTTTTCTTGGGGTTGATTTGGTCATTCTTGACTATAATTTCAAAATCGATTTTGATATGCAGATTTTTAACTGGTTTTGAGTCTAAATTAAGTGAATTGTCTTCTCTTGAGTTTATATGTGAAACAACTGTAAATTTTGAAAATATATCTTTTCGTGTTGATAATAAAATTGCTTACAAATCATAGGTTTGATTGCTGAGATTTGATAAAGAGAATAAAATAGCAACTTATTATGTTGATGTACTCTCTGTTACGTTTTGATACCGAACTCTTAGAAATCTAGGTAGAGAAACAGTGGGTAAATGAATTTTTTCATACCAAAGAATTTAAAGTTATATTCCTTTTTTCATCTTTTGTGGTTTTCTTAAACAACGTGATGTTCGTGTTTGACTATGCGAGCTTAATTATAGTTTATCCTCTTGACCGCAGATGTTTCTATTATAGAGGTATATTGGACATTCATGCATGTATTGGGTCATCCGAATAGTCCTACTGCCTAAAGAATTTATTAAGAGATCGTTTTTTAGTGTAAGAAAGCTCTAAGGAAAAACTTGTATTCTTGTGAAAAATTAAGGATGTTGCTATTACATTTAAAGTTTACAGTCAAATATTTGTGAGCTTTGCTTGTCTATGTTGTTTTTTCCATTGCTATTGCTCGAAATCGAAAGTAAGAATTGTGGGTTAATTCATACAATCCAATTAGAGGGGGTTAAGTATTGCAGGATGCTAATTAGATTTTGACAATCATAAAGATCCATTTTCTTCTGTACTTTAATAATGCTTCAGTATATTGCAGAATATACTTCAAGTTGAAAGTAATTAATTTGAATGAGATTGGTAATTGGTGAGCAAACAAGAAAAGGTTAATGAGGACTCATCTCAATAGACCATACATTTTTAGCTTTATAAATTAAAACTGTATATACAAATACTCTTATTTGATAAACTTTTACTGGTTTTTTCTTTGCTAAACTGGATTGTCATAACATAGGGATTCATAGCTTAATTTTAGAATTAAAAACAATATTATTTCTAGATATCCAATGTAGCTACACCTTTTTTTTTTTATTATTATTAATTTTTTACTCAATGTAAATTTCTCACACAACAATCATTCACAATTTTAATACTAATATTCGTTCTATACTATTAAATACTCAATTACGACTTTACCACGTGCAACGCACGGACAGTCACTAGTAGATATAGATATGTGTATGTTGTGTTAATGTCAAATTAGCACAGTGTTTTTATGTTAATGAAGTCATAAATAAATTTTATTATTTGGTCATCAAACTTTTACAGGTTTTATATTATTTATCTGAATTTAATTACATTTAAATATTTTGTCTTTTTTCATCTTCTACAATAATAAATTACTAACGTGATTGACCAAAAATACGAAGTGGTTTCATAACTCCATTAACTCATTAATTTTGAAAGTTCATCCAATATTCACAAGATCTATTAAAACACTTTTCAGTATTTTAATTTCTTTGTTCAAACCATAAACACCATAAATATGAAGGTAGTAGAAAGCATAACATAATTCATACTTACTAAAATTAAGTACATTAATAAACAGTACCTACATTCCGTTACAAATTTAGGAAACATAGAAAATTTGACATGAAAAAAAACATCTGCACACCGAAAGGAACAGATTTTTGACTAAATGTATAATCGTAAACTCAAGGCCACACATGTGTACAATTAATAGACTTTTGGGCGGTGACCGTCTATAGGTCCTTCGCCTACATATTTTCTCAAATGTTAGGGATTGCGCTGCAAAAAAAAGTTCAGACCTATTTGCACTTTATGGAAAAGTTAAGAACCCCAACTACATTTCTTTTATACTAGATGTGAGTGGTTATATGGGCACCAGTGTTCTAAAAAACGTAGAGTGTGATTATGCGAGAATGCCGAGTTTCAAGCTTTATGGGTTAGGCGAGACCTAGATGAGGGTGAGACGTGAGGCGTGGCTAGGCGTGAAGGCTGCACCTCAAGCCTAAGCAGAGTCTAAACACCGCTTATGCGAACTTTTTAGAACAATATTTGTCACTACATTTTTAATAGACTAGTTTGACACGCGTGAGTTGCATGTGCTTTTGCAATTATATTGTCAATTTTAAATATTTTTAAAAATATTATTTTTTAATTGTTAATAATTGAAATGTTAAAATAGCAATTGCAATAAAGATAAACAAATATGATCCTTGATAACATGTTGTATTATATTGTTCGATGTTGATATTTTATTTATATTTATAGAAGTACAATTACAATCAAATATGAGTTTTATATAGTGGTAATACGAATAGTAACTTGAACTCATTGAATAATTTTTGGTGATTTGAACTTTGATGATTGACGAACTATTGATATCAAATCTTATGAAATTAATGATGTATTAATAAGGATCTTCAATGTTGTATTTTACTGAAAAAATTAATATTTACTAAATTTTTTGTGAGAGAATGTAATGTCTGACTATATAATATTGTACATTTAAATTAAATTAAATTATAAATTAAAAAAGTTTCAAATATTAGTTGTGAACTATAATCACTGTAATCTAATGTATTAAAAACAATCTTTTAATCTCCATTTCAGTTTTGACAACCATGATTTGAATTTTAATGCGGTAATAAAAAAAAGTAAAAATTTGTCATTAATTTCTTTACAATCAATTTCTCATTTCTTTCATCTGCATAATGCAAAAAAAAAAAAAAGATAATCTTTTCACCTACATATTTAATTTAATATATTAAATGTTTACAAATTTTAATTGTACATTTAATAAATTATTAAAAAATTAATGTACGGTAATAATGAACAATAAAAGAGTAATAAATAAATATTAAAAGATAATTGCATTCATAGAAATACAATTACAATTCGAGATGAGTTTTATATGTTGATAATACCAATAATAACTTGAACCCAGTGAAGTCCTTTTGGTGATTTAAACTTTGATGATTGATGAACCATTAATATCAAATCTTATATAATTAATTATGTCCAGGGCTGCATTTTACGAATAATAAAATTAATAATTACTAATTTTATTGTGAAAGAATTTAATGATTGACTACATAATAGTGTACATTTGTTGGAGTAGTAGTTCTGAACAATATTATCTGTGTATGTTCTCTTTTTATTAGACGTGTCTAATTTAACAACGTAGATGAAAACGTTATAAACGTAAGTAAGAAACAAAAATTATGGAATTGTCAATGATTATCTATGTTATGAGAATATTGTTGAGGGACAGAAGTAAGATGAGAAGAATGTTTTATACATATTAATAAAATTAAATTAAATTAAAAATGAAAAAAGTTTCACACGTTAGTTCTAAATTATAATATATGTTTGGTGGAATTTAAAGATTTAAAAAAATAACAATAATAAAATGTGTGGTTAAAAAGTTGATAAAAATTGTAGGTTCCACAAAATATGTGGTTGGATAAGAGTTTGATATAAAAAGAATTAGAAAAAAAAAATTGAACCAAACATGTTCATAATAAATGTAATCTAATGTATAGGTTAGGGACCTCCTAGGGACCACTTTTGCACCTAATAGCCTAGGTTAGGGACTTCCTAGCAAAAAATGAAAGGTTATAGACCAAAAACGTACTAAGAACATACGCTAGGGACCATTTGCCCCAAAATTCTTATTAAAAATAATCTTTTTATCTCCATTTCAGTTTTGACAACCATGATTTGAATTTTAATGTGGTAATAAATAAAGTTACAACTTTTCTCATTCATTTTTTTTTTTTTTGTTGAAATCCATTTCTTATTCCTTTCATCAAAAAAAATTTATTTGAGATCATCTTTTCATCTTCATATTTAATTTAATAGATTAAATGTTTAAAAATTTTAATTGTACATTTAATAAAGTGTTGAAAATTTAATGTACAATAATGATGAACAATAAAAGAATAATAAATAAAATATTAAAAAATAATTACACACTAATGAATACTAAGGGTGAATATAGAATTTTAAAAAATTTGTAAAGGTAAAATAGTCCAAAAACGTTTCTCCTTTTTAGGGCCTTTTAGATGTAGTATAGATTAAAGACTTTTACTTATTCTTATACTTAAGTCTTTGACTTTTTTTTTTCATCGCATTCTTATTCCAAACTTTCCATTAAATAACACATTATGCCCTGTCAGTCACATTAAAAATTTATGTTAAGAGCGTGCAAATAGACTTATTTGCTCTCATATACTTTTAAATAAGCAAAAATAATAATAACAAATACAAAAATACGATTAAATATTTGTCTCTTATTTTAAAGCATGCAAACATAATATTTGGACGAAAACCGTCATCAAGGACAATATGTGTTAATTAATGAAATATTGAGTATAAAAATGCGATGAAAAAAAGATAAAAACATAAATGTGATAATAAGTAAAAGTTAGAAACTTTTAATAAAATTAAAATGTGTTAAATTTATTAAAAAAAAGGATGATTTTCTGAAATTTTCTGAAATTTATAAAATTAAAAGTCAGAAGAATATTTTTAATCGAATAACAAGCAATGAAATACTGGTTTTCTGAAATTTTCAGAACTATATGGGTTCTTAATTTTCTTATGTATGTTTTTTCAAATTCAAATATGGTTGTTTTGTTTAGAACATATCAAAATTTTGTTTTATCTTTGTTTGTTTGTTTTCGTTATTACTAGCTGTTTTTGATTATCTATGGCTTGTATTATAAAGTTAAATTGGGTCCACATCTTTTGCATATAGTGAATGTTTGAAAATGTTAAAATTATTTTTTAAGTACTTATAAATTATAAATTTTACGAAATGTGTGAATAATAATTATGTTTGACAAATTTAATTAATTTAAATTATAAATTAAATTTAGCTAAACAAGTTGAAAATCACTTACAACGCATTACATACTAGTATATGAATATTTTGTAATATTTGTATATTAATCAGTATTTTAAAAGACGTAAATGTGACTATGTGGAAGTCGAACTTTAAGCTTTTCACATTCATACGAAACATTGGCCAGATCGAGCCGAAAATAAGGTGTAAGATGTGGCTAAATGTACAAGTCCGAACTATCTATTTAGAGCACTGATATTAAGGGAAATGATCCATGTGGCAATTGGAGAAGAGAAAAGTGATTCAATAGCCACATGACACATGTTTTGTGGCCTTTATCACCGACCGTAGGAGGTTTACTCCGCTAAAAGCACAAAAAAGTACTGTTTTGTCCGTCACTACGTCTTCATCCTCTCAAACCAAAACTCATATATATCTCTCTCAATTCCTCCATTTCTCCATATTCTTCTCCATATTCTTCAAAATCAAACTCTACTCAAACAAAACTCTTATCTCTCTCATTTTTCTCAACTCCTCAATCCATTAAAATCATTTACGGTCGGATTCCATCACAAAAAAATAAAAAAACGGTATACTAGTAATAACTCTTCCCCACTTATGGAAAGGAGATTGATAAGTGTTGTTTTACATTTATCTGGATCATCAAAAGTGGACGATTGTAAGTACTCTTAAGTGATTTTCTACTTAATTGTTTGTTGATTTAATTGTTTTAGGTCAAAACTCGAGATCGGACAGAATTGGAGAAAAACAAAGCAAAATAGGCGAAAAGACACTGAAGGCATACGAAAACTTGGATATGGGATCAACTTGCAAATATCCAAAAGTTGAAGGACTTAGATTGCAAATAAAAGAGGACTAAATTGAAATGAAAGAAGAAATTGGAGGACTAAAGAGGATAAAATCAAAAGTTGAAGGACCTTGTATGCAAATAAGAGGAAAAAAAGGACAAATTATAAAGAAATATGAAGTGGGGACCAAATAAAATACATATCAAATCTTGGAGGACTAAAGCTGCAATTTGAGATTAGAGTTCAATTTGAAAAGTTTTTCATTGTTTGCCGCGGTGAACCCGCGGTTTGCAAACTGCGGTTCGACTACGGCAATGCGCTGTCCGCGCGTTTGAGTGTTTTTGGCTTATTTTTAATTCCAGTTAGAGCTTTTTTTTTTGTCTTTTCATGTACATGAGTTGTTAAATTAGTAAAACACTATATAAAGACTTAACCTAGGTTAAAAGAAAAAAAGGTTAATTCTAGGGAGAATACAAGAGAAGACGGAGAAAAGAACGGCAAAGAAAACGAATAATGACCAAGATCAAGAAGATTGTAACGTGAAGATCGAGATATCTTGGTGCAAGATAATATATCTTTTCATCTTTTCTTCAGAACCATGTTATGTATTCAAATCTTTTATTGCTTTCTTTCTCTTGAACCATGAGTAGCTAAATTTAATGTTTGGATGAACGAGGTAGCCTAGCTTAATTCTTTAATTTCGAATCTCAAGTTTTGACTTATAAATTATTTAAGTATTTGATTTTATTTCTTCTCTTCATGCTTGGAATAACTGGCCATTATTTCATTAATCTTGTGGATTGTAATGAACTAATAAGCAAATTATTAATTTAGACCACGCAGTAAAATTCGACAATTGGATAAAAGGTAGAGATACACTTTTATTATTGCTGCTGTCTGAATTGAATTCTTAGGAGAATTAATGCATCTAATTAAGGACCATTCTGATTGCCTAAGTTGACTTAATTAGATAGGACTAATTTGAACTCGAGAGAGGTAAATTATGTTAAATTCGTGAATTCGACCGAATACAACTTTAGGAACAAATATTGAGAGGAGAAATTAGAGATGACAACTATGATGAATTCATTTGTCCAAACACTTTAACCATCATTTTTTTTTCTAAATTCTTGTTATTTGCTTTTACATACGTTATTATATTATTTCTTTAAATTCATAGTTCCAGTTTAAATCTTTCAAATCAACTCAATTCAGATTGTTTTAAATAAATTAGTATTACAATTAATTTAACTAGTATCTAAATAAGATAGTCTTCGTGGGAACGATAATCCGGTCTCAATAGGTCCACTTTATTACTTGTTTACGATATTGTACACTTACAATCACATTATTTTCACAACAAATTTTTGGTGCTGTTGCCGAGGACTATTCTTATTTAATATTAGTTTAGATTAATCGTTAGTGTTTATTTTATTTTATTTATTATTATTATTTTTAATTTCTTCTATTATTATTATTATTATTATTATTATTATTACTATTTTCTTTTTTCTTTGTTTATTTCTTTCAAATGGCAGATACTATTAATGCACAACTTGCTTCATTAATAAAGTAGGTAGAGCTTTTGGTCAGAACACAGACGCAAAGAATGAATGCCATCCAAGCAACCATCATGTGCAAAAATTGTGGGGCTAACCACTCGACATCAAATTGTATATTATTGGCCTCTTCAGAATAGACAACTTTGTGCTAAATAATACACATCAACAGTATAATCCATATTCACAAGCATACAATTCGGGTTGGAGGCAATACCCAAAATTCAGGTGGTCTGATAATTAGAATAGCGGTAATGCCAACAATGCTCAGCAAGAGAGAAGACCAAGTTTAGGGGAGATGTTCCAACAGTATATGCAAAAGATTGATAAACTAATGGAGAGACTGGACACAAATTATCAGAGTCAACAGGCTTCTATCAGAAAATTGGAGACTCAGATTGGCCAGTTAGTCCTGCAATTGTCAGATAGCAAACCAGGCACTTTACCCAGCAATACAGTGACAAATCCAAAAGAACAAGCAAATGCAATCACTACTAGGAGCGAGGTACTATCAGAAATTCACGTGAAAAAGCTAGAGAAAAAGGACAAACAGTTGGCAATTGAAGAAGAAGAAGAAGTTGTGAAGCAAGATGCAAAATCAAAATAAGAAGAATATGTGGAAAAAGAGAAGTTGATCCTAAATGAGCAGAATAAAAAATTGACATTCAATGATATTGCACTTATCAAGCAATTATCCGACTCTCATATTTATTCTAAAATTGATTTTGTGATCAAAGCCGATGAGGAAATTGAAGTTTTCGTAGTGGTGTTCGAGCAAGGTGCTAAACTAAAATTATATTTATTTGAGAAGCGCAGGTTAAATATTTTGAGGATAAACGAAAAATGGTGCAAAGTCAATAGATGTAAACAAAGCAGGTCCTCCAAAGTATTATTTAAAGTGCCGTAAAGCAACCAGACAATAAGTCGAGCTCTAGACTATAAATCGAGCGCTTAATGGGAGGCAACCAATTTTTCTATCCCTTATATGTTTATTGCATTGCATGTAGAAATTTAGGACTGCATTAGGAAGTAGAGCACGTTTCTCGATTTTTAGTAAATTGGTACATTTAATTATTTTTATTTATTTCAGGCTACACATCGTCATTCTAATTCCATTGCGTACTGATCAGCTGAAAGTCCGACGTTATCTCCATGCTTTTTGATTTGGGTTAACTCTTTCCTGTTTTATTTATTTTGCTTTATTTTATCACATTGAGGACAATGTGGACTTTAAGTTTGTGGGTGAGACTTTATTATTTTCATTATTGTTATGTGTGTGTGTTGTGCAAAAAAAAAAAAAAAATTATATGTGTGCTTGTATGTTGGATAGCCTTGCCGGCTTATGATGATATTATTTGAAATTGTTATTATTTCATGAATTATGACTAGGTGATGCTACTTAAACTGTTTTTATAGACTGTACTTATCCATGTGAGATATGATTAAGTGTGAGCACAATAGTTATAAATATTACTACCTTTGGTTGGTATATTATATTGAATACAATAGTAAACATAAGTTGTGAAAACCAAAACCACCAGTTGACAACTCAATTACCTAACCAGTTGGAAGGATAATTTGGGAATGGTTAAACCATTGCAGAAGCTGTTTAGATATATGTTGATTCCGTGCTTGAGTAATAGTTGTGTGGAGTGTATTTGGCTCCCATGTGGAATCTAGGTATTGACCGGATGCTAAATCTAATCCCCGCTTATTTATCTTGCTTCTTTTCTCAAATAAATAAAATAAAAAAAAATATTTGAAAGGCATTGCAGTTGCGTTATCTTATACCTCTATTCGTAGCCTGGTTGATTCGATTGATACAGCCCGTTGGGGTTCTCAAAACTCGGTGCCCTAAGGTCTATCAGATCTGGGAGTCATCGGCCTAAAGCTCGCTATAAGGGTCATTTAGAAAGCTTAAGGGAGTGGGGTCTTGCACATAAGATATTTAAAAAAAAAAAAAAGAGAAGCAAAAGCAAGTTTGAGCCTTTGTGCGCATAACTTGGGGATTTAGATGACTAGTGAGTTTGACTTACCTAGTGGAATCTTGATGGCCAAAGTATTCAATAAAAGGAGAATCATCACAGATCTAGATAGCAACTGTATTGGTTAGACCTAACCAAATTTTGAGCAGTAAAATAATAAGTGTTTTGAAGGCAACTTTAGAGTTAACACCAGGGTGAGAGAATGCATATCAATATAGGAGTGTGTATTTTTACGAGAGAGAAATGAAATATTTGACCATTGGGGACAGAATATTACCAACCTAAAGGTTTATGTTGATTGTATCGACTATGTGCACACACATATATTAATCGAGTATCGGATAAGTAAAAAAATTAATTTTGGTAGCATAATTTAGAAGTTTTTTATGAATTGATTGAGTTGTTTCAAAAACATGAGGCAAATACGGCAAGCTATCTATTATAATATATTTTAGTATTATTTGTTTGATTGTTTAAATAAATAGTTATGTTCGAGGACGAACAAATGTTCAAGTTTAGGAGTATTTGATAAGTGTTGTTTTACACTTATTAGGACCATCAAAGTGGACAAGTGAAATTACTCTTAAGTGATTTTCTACTTAATTGTGTGTTGATTTAATTGTTTTAGGTCAAAACTCGAGATCGGATGGAATTGGAGAAAAATAAAGCAAAATAGGCGAAAAGGGACTGAAGGCGTACGAAAATTTGGATATGAGATCAACTTGCAAACATCCAAAAGTTGAAGGACTTGGAACGCAAATAAAAAAAGACTAAATTGAAATAAAAGAAGAAATTGGAGGACTAAAGAGGATAAAATCAAAAGTTGAAGGACCTTGAATGCAAATAAGAGGACGAAAAGGACAAATTATAAAGAAACATGAAGTGGGGACCAAATAAAATACATATCAAATCTTGGAGGACTAAAGCTGCAATTTGGGATTAGAATTCAATTTGAAAAGTTTTTCACTGTTTGCCGCGGTGAACTGCGGTTCGATCGCGGCAATGCGCTGTCCGCACGTCTGAATGTTTTTTAGCTTATTTTTAATTCCAGTTAGGGCTTTTTTTTGTCTTTTTATGTACATGAGTTGTTAAATTAGTAAAACACTATATAAAGACCTAACCTAAGTCAAAAGAAAAGAAAGGTTAATTCTAGGGAGAACACAAGAGAAGACGGAGAAAAGAACGGCAAAGAAAACGAATAACGACCAAGATCAAGAAGATTGAAACGTGAAGATCGAGATATCTTGGTGCAAGATAATCAACATCTTTTCATCTTTTCTTCAGAACCCGGTTACGTATTCAAATATTTTATTGCTTTCTTTCTCCCGAACCATGAGTATCTAAATTTAATGTTTAGATGAACGATGTAGCCTAACTTAATTCTTTAATTTCGAATATCAAGTTTTGACTTAGAAATTGTTTAAGTATTTGATTTTAATTCTTCTCTTAATGCTTAGAATAACTGGCCATTATTTCATTGATCTTGTGGATTGTAATGAACTGATAAGCAAATTATTAATTTAGACCATGCAGTATCGGCAATTGGATAAAAGGTAGAGATACACTTTTATTATTGCTGCTGTCTGAATTGAATTCTTAGGAGAATTAATGCATCTAATTAATGACCATTCTGACTGCCTAAGTTGACTTAATTAGATAGGACTAATTTGAACTCGAGAGAGGTAAATTATGTTAAACTCGTGAATTCAACCGAATACAACTTTAGGAACAAATATTGAGAGGAGAAATTAGAAATGACAACTATGATGAATTCGTTTGTCCAAACACTTTAACTATCATTTTTTTTTTCTAAATTCTTCTTAGTTGCTTTTACATACGTTATCATATTATTTCTTTAAATTCATAGTTCCAGTTTAAATCTTTCAAATCAACTCAATTCAGATTGTTTTAAATAAATTAGTATTACAATTAATTTAACTAGTATTTAAATAAGATAATTTTCGTGGGAACGATAATCCGGACTCAATAGGTCTACTTTATTACTTGTTTACGATATTGTACACTTACAATCACATTATTTTCACAACAAGATCATTTTCACTTATATTAATTGTCAACCTTACTCTAAAAAACGTAGCAAATTTTAACTCATCTCGATGAGAACCAATACATGTATAATTCATTGTATCCTTTGATAAAAGGTAATTTGTACTTTTGATTCACAACCTTTCCAATTTGTAATGAATCTACTTCTAACCTTTTCTTTTATACCAAACATTTCCAATCTTTTAATTTTTGGCAAATTCATTGTATCGTACGATAAATGGCAAGACGTACAGCAAATTTGAATTGACATGTGTAATCCCTTTCCATGGCTGTCAATAATTTAAACTTTAATCCTTTATTTTATTTCTTACGTCCTCTCTGACGTTAATCCTCCCAAATTATGGTCCAAAGGAAGAAAAGTAAGAAAACAGACGCTCCTCAGAAGTCATCAATGGCGGTTTTCTTTATAAATAAGAGGAATACCTGTAATTTCATTTATATTATTCCCTTGACCCTTGTCATTAACAGACAGAGATTGCAGAAAAAACCCTTCAGATTCCAGAATAATGGCAGCAGAAAACAGTGTAAAAGTGCCTAGAATCAAGCTGGGTTCACAGGGATTGGAAGTGTCTGCACAGGGACTGGGATGCATGAGCATGTCGGCCTTCTACGGCACGCCGAAGCCCGAGCCCGACATGATCAAGGTTATTCATCATGCCATCAACTCCGGGATTACATTTCTTGACACCTCCGACGTCTATGGGCCGCACACCAACGAAATCCTCCTCGGCAAGGTCCTTACACTTGCCCTACTTCCTGTCAACCCCACCCCTCCCCCACTCACACGCATGTTTGATCATAGAAGTCTGCAAGAATGCTATCTGCACTTAATTTCCGGCTACACTGACTGTACAATTTTTGAGCCGGATGCGCTTATCAGTCGTCATGTTTGACAAAATGCTGCAACTGGGATTTTGTGACATGGTGGCATGGAGCTCCGATGGGCCCTGCTTATCTGTTTTAATTTCACTTTATATACGTTATAACATGGATTGAATAAACTAACATCAAACTAATTTTCATTTTGCTGGAGAAGGTAAATCAACACTGACTTGTTTATTTATTGTTCTGCACTTCTCATAGTGGCCAGTGTGTAATACATCAATGATAAATGTTTATGTACCGTTTGCCATCAAATTGCATAGGCTTTGAAGGATGGGATGAGGGAGAAAGTAGAGTTGGCTACGAAGTTTGGGGCAAAATTTAAGGGTACCCAGATGTCTGTACATGGAGACCCTGCCTATGTACGAGCTGCCTGTGAGTCCAGCTTGAAGCGGCTAGATATTGATTGCATTGATCTTTATTACCAGCATCGCATTGACACAAGTGTGCCCGTCGAAGTCACGGTTAGCTCTTTATTCTCCTTTGTATTTATGTATCTCATAATTGTATCCTTAATGTACTGAATCAACTGCCATTATTGGTATCAAACCAATAGAAATTCATACAAGTTAGATCTTCTAATCGACAAATAGGCCAATGAAAGAACTTCAATTTCATTAATTGATTTCTTGATCACCTTCCGAATCCAATTCCAAAGTAGATTATGTTCCTTAACTTTTTGATGTTGATCGAACCACTGTGAATCCTCTTGTCATCGTTCTCTTCTTTTTTTCCCAGTTACAAAAGTCTTAACTTGCTCCTATCTGATTCTACCATTGAGGTTATTTGATGAACTTATAAGATGTTGTAAGATCAAATTGAAATCATCTTTCTCATACTTTTGAAAATTGATATTCTACATAAGATATCCCCCCCCCCCCCCCCCCCAACCTTTTGGGGGTGGGGGAGGAACCAATTCTCGAACCCTGAACCTTCGCTGTGGGAAACACAATCCCTAGGTATATTCTACATGAGTTGAACGCGTGTAAACTTGAGTATTCGCTAGTGGCAATGTTAATATAATCTGGATAGAATGAGTTTCAATATACATTTCAATTGTCATACTGCTGGGATCTGTTAGGCTGGATGCCTTTTTTTGGCTGAAACTGACTAGTTTAAACTTCAACATCATGATCTTTTATTTAATTAGGGATGCATGACCTGATTCATGAGAAATCTAGTTAATTGAATTATATGTCTTTCTAGGATATATATATAATACACTACAGAGTCTTATAACTGATAATTTCATATTGGCATTGATCGATCTTGCTGATGCGAGGTTAGTATTTTCCTATCGATGCATTAATCAGCTATGGCCAACAATTATCATCGTTCCTTACCTAGACAGTAGCATACTTGTTTTGTTTTGTGTATTTTTTTTTTTTTTTTTTTTTTTTTGTCATGCTTGTTTTGTTTGTTGACGATTATTCAAACATAATTTGGTAATCTAGCTGAGATAAATCTCATGTAATTTTTGTTTTCCCTTTTGAACATTCTTCTTTTATCATATGAATCTATTAATTATGAAAATAAAGGGAGTCGTTTATTTCCTTGAGAAGGCCTAGATCGCCTTCTCAAGGAAATAAACAAACAGATTTCTTATAATTACAAAGCATATAAAGACACTGTATATACACAAGTTTTGATGTCAAGAATGGGAAGCAGAATAATACCTGCTACTCTTGTGTATATACAGTTATAGATCTCCTTTGTATTTTTTGACTTGATTCCAAATGTTACTTACTTGAGCCTCTTCTTATTCCTTTGGATATCTCTCTATGCAAGATCGGAGAACTAAAGAAACTAGTGGAAGAAGGTAAGGTAAAATATATAGGCCTATCGGAGGCCTCAGCTTCAACAATCAGAAGAGCACATGCTGTTCATCCAATATCAGCAGTGCAGTTGGAGTGGTCTTTGTGGACAAGAGATGTGGAGGAAGAAATAATTCTCACTTGCAGGTTTGATTATTATTGTGATAATTTTTATATTTTGAGCCAGTAAGCAATATAAATTTCTAACTCTATCCTTGGTCCAATTGTTTAGAGAACTTGGCATTGGAATAGTAGCATATAGTCCTCTTGGACGGGGATTCTTCTCCTCCGGTCCAAAAGTGGTTGAAGCTTTCTCTGAAGGGGACTTTCGCAAGGTTTGTTTGGTTTATACTTCGATCACTTATGAGCTTCAAATTCAACTATAAATTTTATTATGTATCCGTTGTGCACGCAATCAACTTTTTCTAATTTATGATAGATATAAACTAAGAATCTTTGGAATTATGAATATTATTAAGTCCTTGTTTGGTCCAGGTTAAAAATCTGTGGTCAAAGTCAACAGTTAATTTTATCACACATTTCATGAGACTCTCAACTTTTATTAAATTTTCAACCACAAATTTCATCAACTTTTCTTCAAAATCTGCTAAAACGATTTCTCAAACAAGCTTTAAGTTATGCCCTCATTAGTAGCTAATGACCACTGCAAATCTCTCACCTTGAAGTGTGTGTGTGCACGATATGTCTAGAGGCCGAATTCATTCCTCTTCTAAAATGTAATTTTCTAGATACAGTCTGATCCACAGTAACTTTAGTATATATTCTCAAAACTGTTTTTACTTTCTTGTGGTTATACTTTCGAGTTTGAAATATGTGCTTTAGGATTTTTGCAGTTACTACCAAGATTGCAACCCGAGAATCTGGAGCACAATACAAGACTATTTGAGAGGGTGAAGGATATGGCAAATAGAAAGGGATGCACCACTTCACAGCTAGCTTTGGCCTGGGTACATCATCAAGGAGATGATGTGTGTCCCATACCTGGTACCACGAAACTTGCAAATCTCAATGAAAACATCAGAGCGTTGTCTGTAAAACTGACAAAAGAAGACATGGCTGAGCTCGAATCTATTGTTTCAGCTGATGCAGTCAAGGGTGATAGATACGGATCTGGTTCGGGTACGTGGGAAAATTCAGACACACCTCCTTTGTCAACTTGGAATGCTGCTGCATGAAGACACCATCTACCTTTACTTAGTAGGGCTAGAAAGGCTGGACAATTGCTATTTTGAAGACACCATCTACCATCTACCTATACATGTGCTATTTTGATTAACCCAGCCTGAATTTTTTCACGAATAAAATGGCAATTCAATTCAATATGTTTGGTTGGTTTATAAAAACACAGAATTGGCTGTAATATGAAGAGAGGCTTGATCATTACAGTGCAAGATAGATGGTGTGGAGAGGTTGAGACCAAAATCTGCCAATAAGAATTTTATCCATTGTAATTGACAAGTAGCTTGGACCATAGATGTATAGTCTGATTCAGAAGAAGAAGGAGAAACACTTTGCTTCTTGGTTTTCCAATTCGAGAAAAGTGCAAAAATCCACTTGTAGTACAAACGGGTATCAGCATGATTCGCCCAATATGAACATGCACAGGCAATTAGTTGTGAAGAACTTGAAAATGCTAGTAAAATGCCTTTATCAGAATTACCTTTCAAATAACGCAAAACACCAAAAAGCTGCTTCACGATGTGGTTTTGTTTCCGGTTAATTTGGACAATATGTCTCCCCTTTTCTCTCTTTTGGTATTTGCATTCATTAATTTGGATTTGAAATCTCGTCCAGTAACCTAGAATTTGGTTGATTTTGTTTCTGGTTAATTTGGACAATCTGTCTCCTCCTTCCTCTCTTTTGGTATTTGCATCCATTAATTTGGATTTGGAATCTGGTCCAATAACCTTTAATTTGGTTGGTTTTGTTTCCGGTTAATTTGGACAATCTGTCTCCCCCTTCCTCTCTTCTTCTTTTCGTTGTCTTCTTCTTTTTTCTCTTTTTCCATTCTTTCTATAATACTGTTTTTTTTGTCCACTTTTGGATAATTCTCTTATCTCTTGGAAGAGTAAGAAGCAGACTGTTGTTTCCCATTCTTCTACTGAAACAGAGTATTGTGCTATGGCGTCTACTACTACTGAGATTGTGTGGTTGCCTTGGTTACTTGCCGATATGGAAAGCACAATGAGATTGACTGTTATGTTATCCGACATCATCTTCAGCATGACACTATTTTCTTACCTTTTGTTTCTTTATCGTTGCAGTTTGCTGACTTTATCACAAAGTTACGCTCAGTCTACCATTTTCGTTTTTTGCTCGACAAACTCTCGCTGCTTATTGCTGTAGCATCGTGAGTTTGAGGCGGGATGTTGAAATATAGAATATATATTAGAATATATTCTGTGTTAGAATATAGAATATATTAGAATATATTATGTTTGTTTACTTAATATAGATTATAGTTTTTATTACTATATAAACTATTTTGTAATTGTAGTTTCATAATATCGTTTGCCTAATAAAATGGTTGTTCTTTCTTCTCTATTCTTTCTTCTGTTCTTCTTTATTCTTTCACAAAAACGATCTCTCCAATGTATCATGTTCTCATCATCTTTGGTAAAATTAAGTCCCCCACAAAGACATTGATAAACTGCTCTACTCAATTACAAGCGAAAACAATAATGAAGAAGTAAAAATTTAACAGCAAAGAGAATATATAGTCGAGTGATAGTTAAATAAAGCAAACAGCCAATAAGATGACGATAAATTGAAGAATCAGACGAGTTCTCAAGCTCAACATTTTGCTCCATCAGTGACCTAGAAGTACAACAACTCAACATCCCCATTATCTGTTCTAACACATTTAATGGGAAATACAAAATGCAATTCATCTAAATGAAAAGCAAGTGCGTCATCATTTTGTATTTTTCGTATTATACTTGGTTGATGCAAGAGAAATTATTATTTTTTAAAATGTGTTGAATTTCAAACTTGTGTTTCATCAAGAAACCCCAAGTACAACGACTAAAATCATCAGCAATTGTCAAAAAAATAGTGTGCCAAAATTACCAGGAAAGGAAAAACTACCCCAAATATTGCAATGAACGAGTTCAAAAGGTGAGGTAGTTTTTATATAATTTGAAGGAAAATGTGTTCTTGTATGTTTCCCAAAGCACATTCGTCATCATCCTTTTTTATTGGAAAAGGAAACATTAAAATCTAAAGCATAAATGGACTTTAAACTATTCACAGAAGGATGACTTAAACGTTGATGCCAAATATCTAAAAATAAGTTTTACATTGTTATAAAGATTTGTTGAATGGTGTAGATGATAAAGACCATTCCAACACTATCCACTCCAATCTTTCTCTTTGTGGTGAGGTCGTGAAACACACAACTACCACGAAAGAACGTTATTGAACAATTAAGAACATAAAAAATGACGAGGAGCACTCGAAAAATTATTGTTGGTAGAATCAACCATGATGCAATTTGAAATTGAGGAAATTGTACCAGATGTCACTTTTCACTAAGTCATTTGCAAGAATGTCACTTTTTAAAAACATTTGCAAAATTGTTACTTTTTAATAAAATTGGACGAGAATACCCTATGATAAATTTCCAATTAGATATTTTATTGTTAAAAACTAATGTAATAACATGTGTAAATTGGGAATGAGAAACATTAATTGAGAGTTGACATGTCTGTATATCACTATAGCAAAATTTAAAGTCCAAACCTATCTCGAGAAACATTAATTAAGAGTTGAAATGTCTATTTATCGCTGTAGCAAAATTTAAAGTCTAAACCTACCTTCACCCACGTCTCTCTCTAAAACCACCCACTTTTCTCTCCAAAACCCACTTCTATTGAATTCCAAACCCACCTCACCCCTCTCTCCAAAACCACCACTGACGAAGCACCATTTCTCTTCTCCACAAACTTTGTCAAAAATCAATCAAAACTTACTTCTTTTGGAATAGACGTATGTTGACATCCCACCGAACTAGGGTTTTGTTAGAAAAATTTTGGATTTTCTTTAAAAATGTTAGATGTTGGTCTCATATATGTGGTGGGCTTGTTTGGAAAATTGATTTTAATGTTGATTGTGATTCGTTTTTTACTCTGTAATTCTCCCATCTCATTTCTTTGTTACTCTAAGCAAAAATTAAAGTATATTTTATTTTTTTCCATTTATTGTTGGTGTCCATTTTATGATATTTGAATGTATAGTTGAATAAAAAATTTTCTTTATGATAGATGAATATACTTTTTAGATACTTATGGAGATGCATTTCCTTGAATTTATGGTGCAATTTTTTTGGATGTGGTTTTGATTGTTTTATTTGCTAGAATTACATGTTGAAAATGATGAGTTTGAAAATTAGGTTCACGTAAGAAATGTTTTATTCCATGTTGTAATTTGGACAATTCATTAGTCAATCTAGACAGATGAATTCTAGAGTTCTAGACAGTTCGTACGAATTGACACGGACTATTGAGAAATATACATATTCCATAGTGTAGCAATGTCATGTAAATTGGGATGTTAGTTTTTTCATTTAATTGTTGGTTTTATATTGGAGAATTCAAGTTCGTAAATTTGATAAACACTTTCCTTTATGACCTATTTGATGAATAATTTTTTTTGGAATATTTATAGAGATGCATTTCCATGAAATGTTGACTTTGCGTGTTTTAGTTTGATATTTTGTGGTAGATGCTACTATTTGAGTTTGTTAATTTATTTTATTACTTCTTAAACTTATTGTTGACATAGAAATTTGTTGATTTTGTTGGTGTAGATGGACTTCCGGTATTAAATTCCTGAGAAACATCGGGTTCCACACTTCAGTATCGCAAATGAGCAATTTGAAATATCTAAAAATCGTGCTTGACAGGTTCGACGCACAACAAAAAACTGATTTTGAAAGAAAAGAAGTTATGCGTTACAAAGGTGGTGTCATCGCTCTAGGAAAAAAGGTGAGCATAGATGAGGAGCATACATTAGTTGAGAAGGATGCCGGTGATGACGAACCGTCAATTGAAAATGAAGTTGAAAACGAGCAGACAACTCTGAAAGCTACTAAAACTCGCCTATTGCGCATATAGATTCCAATAGCTGCGACTATGACCCTCTACACTAGGGGCGACAATTGTTTTTTGGATTACTTGTTATGGAATATGTTTCATGCATTGCTTACTGGTACAATTGGACTATAAAATGTTTAAATTGTTTTAGGATTTCTTGTTGTGAGAACAATTATTTTGTTGGATTGCTTGTTGGAAGGTCTATGTTCCGAGTGATGACTACTTGTGTAATCTCATTTTTCAAATTAGAATATGGAGTTTTTTGTGCTTAATAGCAACTGTGAAACCATATTTTGCGGAGTTTATGAATTTATGGTATGCGTTATTAGCTCTTGTTGTGTGGAGTAAGAAGTTATAGACTCTTATTGATAACTGTTTGCCAGGTAAAATTTCACTGAACTATCAAAAATTCTAGCAGATAACTGTCGAGACAGATATATGACTTGTCGGGAACATGTAGTGATAAGGTTCTTTGTACTACCAAAAGTTTATCCATCCCATACAAAACAGTAATGCGTACATGGTTAACTGGTCTTACATTCGTGTCCAGATTTTATATTACAAGCAAGTAAACAACATTAACCTACTTATTCCTAGTGTGATTGGATATGACACAAGTGGTCGGATGGGTCCGGACGAGGAACTACTCGATCAACCAACTGGTCGGATGAATCTTTCACCGACTCCATTCTCGGACATCAATGACATTTTCGTGCCCTCTTATTCAGTTGCAAATGAGATTCATGCATCCTTTCTATTACACTAGGTGAAAACGTATTGGCGTACATGTTACCGTACGAGGACTCTTCTGAGGTTGTAGCACACGGGTCCATCGAAGCTCAAAACTGTTTGTGTTGACGATGTTGGAAGTATATCGATCTCTTTTTGTTGTGTAATGTTCGTAAACCATCTTGCATTATTTTTTGTGCATTTTAATTTTCTTAAATATTAGGGTTGTTTGATATGATGTGTAACTAATTTTCACAATTTCTTACACAATATATGGAGTACGCATTTTGAAGTTTTTTTGTCTTCATCTTTACATTATTGAATAATCCCTATGCACAATCTGTTTGAAATTCGATGTCCAAACTGTCGAGAATTACAGGAGCAAACTATCAAGACAGACATTTTATCTATCAAGCATATATTCTATCGAAGATTATGCGTAGTACAACAGTTTGATCATTAAAAGCTCAACGATATTTACACCAATATTGTAAAACAAGGTTGATTCTGGTAAATGTACACATATTGGAGGCTACCGTATTAATAACAAAAAAATAACAAAAAAAAAAAACAAAGATTCATCAACACACGCCTGTTATGCATTGGAATATGGTTTGTTCACACTTGTCTATTGTGTTGCCCACACCGACTACATTTTTTTTGTCCTTTAGGTGCCTTTCATTTGAGAACGTTTACGATGCGTGGGTGGTCTACCAGAAGAACGACATACATTTAGTGGCAAAATTCAAATGGAGCTTAATGGTTGTTTAGGAAGTTGTTAATGTTCAAGATAAGTGGCGAAAATAATTAATTTTTGTTTTGTTTTGTTAATTTAGCTATTATCTATTGTGTAATAACATCAGTTATTGTTTAGCTTCTCCAACAAGGTACCACATCGTCTACGAATACGTGCCTTTCATGTTTTGGCATTAAATGATGAGAAAAAGTAATGAAAATGGTAAAATAGACTCCCCCCCCTCCCCCTCATTTTTGTGACATCTATACAAAATCTTGTTTGAAATTTAGAGCATATATGCTCTGATTGTTGAATTGTTGATGTTTATTTCTTATGTGACCTATATATTTAAAATACAGTTATATTATAAGCTATCTAATTTAATAAGGTCATATAAGTGATCAATTAATTTGGCCCTAGAAATATATACCAGTATGAACTCTATAATCTGTAAAGACCTAATACTTGTCTAATTAAGGTTGATGAGAATCTAATTATCCAGCATATAAGGAATATTATATGGTTAGGTCCCTAAGGTCAAATTATTAATTAGCTCATAGTTTTTCTTCTCTATCCCTATCCAATGTCCCATTGAGCACTAAAGAGATTTAGCTGCAGAAGATCATAACCTTCTTAATTTCAATGCAATAGATTTAGGTATTCTTCTTTAACACATATATATTCTTGATAATCTATCATAAAGATCTTGAGTTCTTTAATTATTTAATTATAGTTAGAGATTTATGTTTAAAGATCTAACAAGTGGTATAAGAGCAGAAATCATATTAAATTTTTAGGATTTTTTTTAATACATATTTTAATTTTGAATGAACTATAAGGAATTTTTAGGATAAAAATTATTATGTGTATGAGTTTTTGGCTTGATTTGTTGAGCAAAATAAATATATGAAGAATTAAAGATTTTTTTTTTTTAAAAAGGGTATATAAAAAAAAAGGGCGTTGTTATGGGGGAGGCGCCGCCGCCCGCCAGATTTAGCTGGCGGCTAGGGTTTCGAAACCCTAGTTGTTGAAATTTTTTTGGAATGGGACCTCATGTGAAAATTTGATGAATTCAAGGATTATGGTGCAATTTTTAATTCAAGTCCCTTAAGTTTTCAGATTTTAAAATCTTAACCCTTAAAGTTTTGAATTTTCAGATTTAGTCCTTAAGGTTCTGGATTTTAAATCTTAGGTCCTTAAAGTTTTCAGATTTTAAAATCTTGGGTCTTAAAGGTTTGGAGTTTTGAAATTAAGCCCTTAAAGTTTTGGATTCTAAGATTTAGTGCTTAAGGTTTTGGATTTTGAATCTTAAGTTCTTCAAGTTTTAGATTTTTAGAATCTTAGGTCCTTAAAGTTTGGAATGTTCAAATTTAATCCCTAAAATATCTTCTCTTGAATTAATCGTCTTATATTTCAAAATAAATAAATTGAAATGATATGTTGTCAAAGTAACCTATATCGCGTGGATTTATTTATTTTAGAATATTAAGATGTGTGTGTCTGTTGTTTATATGAACAATGGTCGGCGCAAATGAAGGTTATTGTTTGGCCAAATGACAGATATATCAGTGGTAATAAATATGTGACAATTATAAAGTTTTCATGTGGATAATAAGTTGGTCAAAAGAAAGACTTATTGTTTGACAGATTAATTATCAATGTTTGATTACTACACTGAGAGTACCATTTACAAGTTAATGTTTCTGTCCAAAGACTAAATATCAATATTTTGCTAGGTATTTTGTGATGGGGACTACCGTTATATAATTTGTCATACATATGTTATGACATGATTATTAATTGTGAGCTTGTTATATTCTCTCGTTTTCAATTTCTGGTTCTGCTTCTACAATACTTGCCAACATTAATTCCATCCATGTGCTTTATGGCACAAATTTCAAGAATTGAAAAGAGAACGTTATGATTATTCTCGGTTACATGGATCTTGACCTTGTGCTTTGGATAGTTAGACCTCCTACTCTTGCTGATGAAAGTTCCACTAAGGATAAAATGGACTAAAAAAATGAGAACGTTTTAACCGCACGAGTCTTATGATCATAAAACGTTCCATTCCAAAAATATTTAGGGGCGCTATGTATGAGGAGGAAAATGCTAAGATGTAAGAATGCCTCAATTACGCTGCATGGCGTGTTAAGAAATTTATGCTTCTCGCTATGATTTGTTCTGAATTTAATTTAGCTTCTGTACCTAGACACACTTGGTGGATGGATTCTGTTGCTACCACTCACATAAGTGTGTCTATGCAGGGTTGCCCATGGAGTTAACAGCCATGTGATGCTGAAAGATTCATCTATGTGGACGATGGCAAAACAGTTGCAGTTCAGACTATAAGGACTTTTAGGTTATTATTAAGGACTGGTTATCATTTGAATTTGAAAAAGACTTATGTGGCACTGTCGTTTAGACGAAATTTAATTTATGTTCGTGCATTGGACAAATTGGGTTATTGTTGTTCATTTGAAAATAATAAATTCAGTCTCTTTCGTGATTCAAATCTTATTTGTACTGGTTCCTTATCTTTTAATGACAACCTATATTTATTGGATACAATTGCCTCGTATAATGAAACCTTGCACACTAGCTCACGTGGTACAAAATGCAAATTAACTAATGAAGATTCCACTGCATTGTGGCACAAACGCTTAAGATATATCTCAAAACATAGAATTGAGAGACTTGTGTCTGACGGTATTCTGGATCTCCTTGACTTGACACATTTTCAAGTCTGTATTGAATGCATAAAAGAAAAACAAACAAATGTTGGGAAATTAGGTGCCAACACAAGTTTTGACGTCTTAGAAGTAATTCATACTGATATTTGCGAACCATTTCCTACAGCTTCTTGAATGGTCAACAATATTTTATTACGTTCATAGATGATTATTCGCATTATGGTTACCTATATTTGATTCATGAAAAGTCTCAATCACTAGACATATTTAAGACCTTCAAAGATGAAGTTGAAAATCAACTTGACAAGAAGATTAAGGTTTTCAGATTTGACCGTGGTGGTAAATAGTATGGCTGATATCACGGATGTGGTGAACAACGTGACCTTTCGCAAAGTTCCTAGAGGATTACAGTATCGTCCCACAATACACAATGCTAGGAAAACCTAGCATGAATGGTGTTGCTGAGAGACAAAATATGATGTTTAAGGACATGGTAAGAAGCATGATTAGTCATTCTTCTTTATCAGAATCTCTCTGAGGAGAAGTACTAAAGACTGCAGCATACATCCTTAACAGAATTTCAAGCAAAGATGTGGTCCCTTATGAACTTTGGATAGGCAAGAAGACTAGTATTATGCACTTACATATTTGGGGTTGTCTAGCCGAGGCAAAGCCTTACAGGCCGAATGAAAAGAAACTGGACTCAAGAATCGTAAGCTGCTAATTTGTTGGGTACCTGAACGGTCAAGAGATTACAAATTCTGTGATCCCTTGACTAGGTCCCTTTTCAAGACTGATAATGTAAAATTCCTTAAGGGTGTTGAGCTTTGGAATTGAGATAAGGTTATGGACATTGTCTTTGAAGAGAAATTCGTTTCCCTTCCTGCTATTGTTATTGATAATGATCAGACTCTAATTTCTGACATTGTTCAAGATGCGAATCTAGATTATTTAGATAATGTCGATGAGCTCCCTATCCAAAATGAATGAGTTGCTCCTGATTAGCAAACTCAACAACCTCAAGAACAAATACCATTGAGAAAATCCATTAGATAAAGGAGAAGTGCGATTCCAGGTGACATATCATCTTTCTCCAAGAATGTGAGGTTGACATAGGAGTGGTGAAAGATGATCCAATCAACTTCCATTAAGCCAAATAGAGTTTTAATTCTCAAAAGTAGATTGATGATATGGAAGATGAGATGAAATTAATGAAAGAAAATCGCGTTTGGAATCCCGTCAAATTGCCTGAAGGTGCGAAGCCCATTGGTTGCAAATGGATATTTAAGACCAAGAGGGATTCAAAAGGCAATGTTGAGAAATATAAAGCTCATTTTGTTGCCAATGTCTCAGGAAAAAGGCATTGATTATAAAGAGATTTTCTCTATGATTTTATCGAAAGACTCTTTCAGAACCATAATGGAACTTGTAGCTCATTTTGATTTGGAGTTACAACAGATGAATGTAAAGACTGCGTTTCTCAATGATAACATTGACGAAATGATATGTATGGTATAGCTAGAAAACTTTGTGAGTAGTGATCTAATGAAAATGATATGCAGAATAAAGAAATCTATTTATGGTCTCAATCAAGCTTTTCGTCAACGGTATTGTAAATTTCATCAATGGTCTCAATCAAGCTTCTCGTCAACGGTATTGTAAATTTCATCAAATCATTATCTTGTTCTTGTTCGAATTTGAGATAAATGTAGTTGATAATTGTGTGTACCATAAGTTTAGTGGGAGTAAATATATCTTTCTGGTATTATATGTTGATGATATACTGGTAGCTAGTAGCGATATATGTTTATTATACGAAACCAAGAGATTTCTAACTAAGAATTTTGAAATGAAAGATTTTGGGGATACCTTTTTTGTATTAGGCATATAGATACATTGAGATTGCTCTCGTGGTATCCTTGGATTATCATAAAAGAGCTATATCAAAAGGATACTTAGCAAAATCGACATGAAAGATTGTGGACCGAGAAATATGTCTTTTGCTAAAGGAGATAAGTTCAGCCTCAGTCAATGATCCAAGAGTGAGGTTGAGGTGAAAGAAATACAAAATATTTCTTATGCGTCGACTATAGGAAGTCTTATGTAAGCTCAAGTATCTATGAGTCCGGATATAACGTTTATAAGAGATTATTAGGCAGATATTTGAGTAATCTTGGGATGGATCATTCGAAAGCATTAAAAAATGTTATGCGCTATTTACAGAGAACAAAAGATTTCATGTTCACATATCGGAAGTCAGATAATTTGGAGATCATTGGGTATTCTGATTCCGATTTTGCTTGATGCCAAGATAGTAAAAGATCCACATCGTGCTATGTTTATCTGTTGACTGGAGGATGTTTATCTGTTGACTTGAGGAGCTATATCCTGAAAGAGTGTTAAACAGATGCTCATAGCTCCATCCATCATGACAGCTGAGTTTCATAGCCTGTTATAAGACATCTAATTATGGGATATGGTTGCAAAACTTGTCACTGGGCTGCGTGTTGTGGATGGTATTAAAAGACAATTACAGATATATTATGACAATAAATCAGTTGTGCTTTATTCCAACAACAACAGAAGCTCTACGAAGTAGAAACACATAGACATCAATTTCTTGTTATCAAATAGAGAGTTTAGAGTAGTCAGATGTGTATAAAGCATATTGGCACAAACTCCATGATTACAGATCCACTCACCAAATGTTTACCGCCCAATGTGTTTCACGTGCATATAGCTCATATGGGTGTTATATTGTTTGACAATATGCTGGTTTAGTGGGAGTTTGTATTTTGATGCTTTTCAGTAGTAGACACACTTTAATTATTTTCTGCAGAATAAAGTATAGTGGTTGTTACTAATCTCTAATTTAGTCTTTCTATTTGTGGTTTAACATTAAGATTGGAAAGATTTGGTATGATCTCACTAAAGAATAAAGTTGGGCCAGTCGGAAATATGCATGTTTCAGATCACATTGTATACATCTATACTTGATCTATATCATTGAATATGTTGGTGTGATGACCATTTTGATGGGTCCAGGTACTAATATGTGTGTGTAACGAAGGCCACTTTGATCTCAGGCTGACATAGTATATGAACTAGATTGTAACTAAAGAAGTGTTTCAAGGCAATACAGCATTTTTGTGTACACATAATGTTATATGATATAATTGTTTCGGATAACGTATGTTGCCCAAGAGAGAGATTGTTGTGACTTATTTCTTATGTGGGCTACATATTTAAAATACAATTATATTATAAGTTATTTAATTTAAAAGAGCCATATAAGTGATCAATTAATTAGGCTCTAGAAACATATACCAGTATGGACTCTGTAATATGTAGAGACCTAATACAAGTCTAATTAGAGTTGATGGAAATCTAATTAGTTAGTATATAAGAAATACTATATGGTTATGTCCCTAAGGTCAAATAATTAATTAGCTCATAGCTTTTCTCCTCTATCCCCGTCTTAGAGCGAGATCCCGTTAAGCACTAAAGAGATTTGACTGAGAAAAATCCAAACCCTCTTAATTTCAACGCAGTGGATTTAGATATTCTTCATTAGCACATATTCTTGATAATCTAGCATAATGATCTTGGGTTCTCTAATTATTTAATTATAGTTAGAGATTTATGTTTAAAGGTCTAACACTGATACCATATCAAATGTCAAGAATTAAACAATGAAGTTTGCATTATACATATATTTTTGTCGTACAAAGATAGTATATACAAAATGTTACAAGAATAAGTTATGCATTTCCTAACTTCTACAATAAAAATTATTGACTAAAACTCCTCGAATAAAACTAATTCTTTTAAGGAGGCCGTTCCATCTACTAATGTATTTGACAAATAATGACGATTCTTAATTTCAATTAATCTAATGATCTAGACACTACAACAAAAAGTGCCTTTTGCAACATCTCAACGACAACATTCATTAAAAGCTTGTTGCTAAAACGGGTCTACGGCAACAGTCATCAAATGTATGTTGCAATTGGTTAATTCAATTGGCATTCCGCAACAACATTGAAATGAATGTTGTTAATATAACCTTTTGCAACGGTCAGTGACCGTTGCCAAAATAATAATATATTTTCCTATTCAACAACGGGCAATGACCGTTGTCATATAACAACGTTTTTAGCAACGTTCACTGAACGTTGTTAAAACATATACCACAACATATTGGCAACGGTCATCGGCACGTTGCTAAAACTTTTATTAAAAAATAGATTTGGCAACGTTCTTGGCACGTTGTAAAATCTAAAGCCCAAATACGAGCCCAGTTAACAAATTTCCTACCCGCGAAAACTAAAAATATTTGCCTCCAACATCCAAAATACGTTCTGTGTATCCGGCCATCTCCTCACTTTGCTCTTCTTCCCCCAAATGTAACCCAAAATCCAATTCAAAACCCTTATGTTTTGATTTCCTTTTGGGCTGGAAGAAATCCTTCTGAAATCTGTTTGTTTGTTGCTAAGATTTGTCTTTCATGTTCGTGAATCATCTAGCAGGAACGTGAATCTTCAAAATTCAGAAAACTCGGGTACGATTATGTAATTCATGAAATTAGTGAATATTTCCTTTAGGTGTTGTATGTATGGATGTGGATATGTGTTTTTCACCTTGTATTGAGGCACATAAACTTCAATTCCATTTTAGATTAGTTTATGGACACAGTCGCAATCTTCAATCTTCATAAGAACACGGATTATGCATATTCACGGAAGAGAGGTGGAGGGGGTTAGGAGGTTAATAGACGAGCAAGATGGTTGGTTTCGGACTTTTTCCATTGCTGCATACAGGCCCTATTTTGATGTTGACACATCTGATGTTTTAGAAAGGATAAAAGATTCACTCTTTCCTTTACGAGGAAGCTTTACTGAGAAGACTGCTAGCAACCCAGATTTGTAAGTTGTGGAGCTATTTCAAATTCATTCTGGGAAGTGAGATGCAGTAATAACTTCGTAAAATGATCATTATAGTGTCTGGTAATAGATAAGAATGTGTGTTCTTTTCTTTTAGTAAAATATGAATGCTGCTTTTATTCATGTTATTCTGAAGAAAAATATAACGTCTGCAATCCTGAAGGCAAAATTTGCACTCTAGCAGCATTCATGTTTCTCTATGGGCATGATGTCTCATGAGCATTCATTTGTAATTTAAGCATTGAGATCAATATTGTAGTCTCTTTCAATATTGCAGAATAAGTTCCCTCCATGACGACTGGGCCTCTTGAGTTAAACCCTTCTTTCTGTTAACCTTCTTGAACAGAAGTTGACAAGAGCAGTTTAATTGTGTTGATATGGCTTTTTAGGACTCTGGTTGATGTCTATTTTTTGGAATGAACTATATCGTCATTATTATTATTATTATTTAAGTAATACAATATTAGGACAACTGATTAGAGATAACATAATTAATGTAAGCAATCAATAGAAAATTGACCAATGACAAAGTCCAAATTAGTGGGAAAGTATTCAATAGAAAGTATTCATGGCGAAGTGAAAAATCAAGTTGATCTACAATGGAAATGATATTTAATTTTATTGTTTTAATTTGTCCTTTTAATTGCATTAATTGATATAGATCTCTGACATTAATTTATATTGATGTAACAGATGTTTGATCTTGTTTGAAAGAAGTCCTTGAAAGATGGATAGAGTTGAAGTGAGTTTGGCTCCTCTTATTTGACTTCTATTTGTTAAATTATGAAAATATTAATATTTATCTTTTCTTTAATGTTGAATTAAAAAGTCTTCTAAGCAAGCTTCCAAAAGACGAACTAAGCAACAAAGAGCCTTATATGCTGCCGTAACTAGAGATGAAAATCAAGGAGTACACATTTCTGATGAACCAGAAAATCGTAGGTCAATGCCAGAAAATGATCAAGACATGCAATCAACAAATGTGGATCCTCCAAAGAAGAAAAGAGGACCCACCGTATTGAAAATGGTTCCTGAAAATAATTTTCATAGACTGGAGCTTGAATTCAATGATTTGGGCCAAGTGGTTGGTAAAAACTCTGATAAATTTGCATCAATAGTGGGAGCCATGGTACGAGAACATGTGCCAGTTATAATTAAAGATTGGCATTCGGTAGATGAAAAGAAAAAAATTGAGCTTTGGTCTTTCATTCAGGTATACTTTTAACATGTTGACCTCTTGTAGAATTATAGGTTAATTCACACTTATTATATTTTCTATCTTAACTTTGGCCTCCTTTTACGTTTCTTCTAAATTGGTTTTTTGTATTTATGTATACCTACAGCAAAGGTTCAATGTGAGTGATTGCCACCAGAAAATGACGTTTCAAAGTATGGGAAATTATTGGAGGACATTCAAATCAAGACTGAGAAAAGAAATAAAAAATGAAATAACAAAATCTGCGAATAGAACACGCACTATTGCCCTTCTTAGACCAAAGAATGTAAACTCAGATGAAGCATGGGAACAATTTGTCGATGAGACTTTTTCTGCTGACTTTCAAGTAAGTAATTTGAGTATGAAGGAAAAAAAATATTATTTGAGTCTACTTGGTTTTTAATTTTTAGTTGTCTTAATAGGAAAAAAGTTCTAAATTTAGTAGAATGAGAACTACTCAGAAGCTTGTTCATACTATGGGGAGAAAGAGATATCCACGTACAGCTCATGATATGGTAATTACACACTTGTATTTCTTTTTATTATATTCCATTCTTATGTTGACTCACTCTTTCTTTTAAGAAAATGTATGATTTTTTATTCAGAAAAAAAATAATCCAAACATCATAGGGCTAAGAACTAAAGTGTGGATTCATGGACATCTTAGAAAGGATGGAAAACCAATAAATGAAGCAGTTTCAGAAACCTTGGTATGATTATTTTATGAAAGTTGTTTTATTATAATATGTATTACATGCTTGTATAAACTTTAATTTGAGTTCCATTCTTGTAGAAAAAGATAGAAGATTGTGCCCAATCAATCTATGATACTCCAGCAGAAGATTCCATACGCGACGATGCTATTGCTCGAGTTTTAGGTCCTGAACGTCGTGGAAGGGTTAGGGGCCTTGGATTTGGCGCTACACATTCAAAAGTGGATGCTCATATTCAAAGTAGTGGGAGAGTGAGAGAACTTGAAAGCCAATTGCAAACTCAGTCAGAGAGGATGGGAACACTAGAAGAAAAGGTTGAAGCGCTTATGAAGTTATCGCAACTGGTAAACTTTTTTAGTCATGTACTATGATAATTTAGGTAAATATGAAAATACTTGTAGAATTTTAATTGCATTTTTGTATCATTTAACAGAATCAAAACAAGAATGCAGAGGACATAAGTTCACATGCATTTACTCCTCAGGTTTTTGTGTCTTACTATAATATATAGTTGTTTATTTATTATAAAAACATATTATGTCTAGCACATTTAAAGAAGGATATTTATCATGTTCATATCAATTTGTAGTCACAACAAGGAAGTGGTTTTCAAGGAGGCAATGAACTGGACAATAGAAGTTGTCAACTATTGCATTGGTACAAGTTTGATGGGGATGAAGTTGTAGCAGAAGGGAAGATTGCATCAACAGACCCAAGTGCAAAGGTGCATCACATGCCTCTTGGACGAGACTGTTGGAAGGTTTGGGTTGAAGAAGTCTATATGGAAAATTTAAACTTATATCGACCTACTGCTGAGATTCGAGTTCTTAATGAAGCATTGGGAAGTACTATTGCATGGCCAAAGAGTAGTATTAAACTTATTTGAAGAGGGTATGTGTACTTGGTACTTTTTTTATGTGTAATGTTTTTTTGTTAATATGTTCATTGTGACCAGTTAAGGTTAGAACACAATCTTGATCTTGTTCATTGTGACCAATTTAAGGTTAGAAATGAGATGAGCTAAAGGAATCCGAACCTCTTAGTTTCTTGTTCAAAGTAGATCTTTGCCATTTCCTGTAGCTTTTCTCCATCTTTTCTTCTGTTTTTTGTTGTTCTTCCATTCATGCTTGCATCACAACATTATATTTATAGGTCAGGAATAGATGGTTAATTGTGTTACTTATCAGAATCCTCTGAGGGATCTCATACTCTAGTAACTTATGTTCCATTGTTTTTGGGGACAGTGTGCTTTTTTACCAAACTACTGGTTGATGTTTGAATATGTTGAGTAGTGTGAATAGTAATGTTCTCTTGAAGCTGTATACGGTAAGCTAAGTTGCAGTCTATATAGTGCGGATGATGATATTGTACTAAATTGCAGGCTGGAGTTGTAGCTGCCAGAAAATCTATCAACATACAATCACTTCCCAAGATAATGATATTACATCTGATGCGTTTTGGTTACGGAAGCTCTGGAAGCACCAAATTACACAAGGCAGTGCACTTTCCTCTTGAACTAGTGCTAACCCGTGATCTCCTTGTTTCCCCCACAATTGAGGTAATGGTCCATTACATCATTTTCAATTTCTTGGTTATTTTTTAACCTTAAGTAGATCATCATCTTGTTCACATATTAACTGTTTGTATGTTCAAATAGATTAAATTATTAATTCTGCAAATATTTGGTGCCAATATTTGCCTTTTCTAGGTTAATGATAAAGTTAATGGCTGTAATTGTATTGTTATTAAGAGAAGAAATAAACTTATCTATATTGGCTCTATAGTGGTACCTTAAGAATGACATTCATTCCACGCCGTGATATGCTGATCAATACTTGAACATTAAGCTGAGGGATTATATTGCACTTAAGAAGTTGATATGTTCTTCTAATGTAGTGGTGGAGTTTGTAATTAATCTATGCATTACAGTTTACAAATATATTATTGTTCAACAACCATGATGATTCCTTTTATCCATATAATTGACAGGTCCGTGGGTTTTCATATTTACAAGAGCATCCCATTTTATGAAACCTCAAAAGTTCATTAATATTAAGTTGGAAATAGTCCTAGTTTTACAAGAAACTTGAAGTCCTACTGCGTATTGTGAATTCAACAATCTGTTTGGTAGAATTCAAAAATGGTTTTTTTTTGTGAATTGCAGGGTTGGAACTGATAGCGTAGGTTCATGTGGAGTAGCGGTTCTGCTCAACGGTTGGTAGAAGGGTTTTGGTTGATATTTTTGTGAAGTGCATGCAAAATTACCGGTTTCAAGATTTTGGTAGATTAAATATTTTTCGTGCCAAGAAACTTGTAGTACATGTGTATTTTGTTATATTTTGGTTCGAACTTTCATATTACAAGAAACTTCTAGGCTATAAATGTATGAATACGAATTCTTCTTTTTTATAATATATTTGATATGTTTGAACCTTGTTCATATTTAATTGATTTTGTATAAATTGCATTTTAGCGTTTAACCATTAGATTGAGTTTTATAGTAATAAACAGGTGATTGTTGTTAAAAAAATTTAAAAAAACTAATGAAATAAACGACAACGTACGCATCACCGTTGCTAAAAAAGAATAACAAAGAGCATTGCAACGTTGATAAAGTGAAACGACAACGATAAGGAGAACGTTTTTAAAAGGAAACGACAACGGTCAGGAGAACGTTGTTAAAGGGAAACGACAACGATCAGGCGAACGTTGTTAAAAGGAAATCACAACAGTCAGAAGAACGTTGTTAAACGGAAACCACAACGGTCGGACGTACGTTGTTAATAGGAAACAACAACGGTCAATGGAACGTTGTTAAAAAGAAACCACAACGGTCAGAATATGTTGTTAAAACTACATGACACAACAAGCAATGAACGTTGTTAAAGAACATTTACCACAACGGTCAGTTAACCGTTGCTATATCTCTAAGGTCGTTGCTAAAAAGTAAAATGACAACGCGCATTTGGTATTCCACAACGAACATTGCATGTTGCCGTAGAGATCTAGTTTTCGGCAACATCGAAGCACGCAACGTGCGCCCGAACGTTGCCGAAGGTCTATGGCAACGTTTTTTGCCCGTTGCGGTAGACTCTTTTTCTTGTAGTGAGATTTATTAAAGTCTTTATTAAGATGTGCTTGGATGTGTGTATAAGGAAGTTTTCCACTCATTTTTATTATTATTTTGTATCTCTCTCTCTCATATATTTTTCCACTATCTTTCTTCTTTCTACTCTCTCTCTTGCCACATAGATTTTTTTTAGAAAATGTTTAGTAATTGAGATGCTCTAATAACCACTTTTTGTGGTATGCACTTTTGAATCCTAATATACACAGTTAATTTTCTTGTTGTCTGTGAAAATTTGTATAATTATAGTGTGTTTGGAAGGGCTTTTTTGAAGTCTAAAAGTACTTCTTAAAGAGTAAAAGTACTTTTGGTTATTTTTATTGTTGTTTGGTTAAAGTCAACAAGTATTTTTTGACTTAAAAAAAGCTTAAAAAAATGTTTTAGAGAAGCTCAAATTTTGAGCTTTTTAAAAAAGCACTAATTGAGCTTTTACGAAAAATTGTAATTAACATTTAATGAACTTAACAATTAATAAAATTATCATTAATACATCAAAAAAAGATATTAATTAGTTTACTACATTAATTACTTATATTAAATTGTCACTTCATATACTTATATAAAGTGAAAAAGATAATGGCGTGTTAAATAATATAATACAAATTATACATAATATGTTTTATTTAAATAATTAATTATTGTTTAATCAAATATACTAAAATAATCATGATATTATAATTAAATTATATTAATTTTAATAGTTATTATATGATATAAAAATATATGATTTCTTTAAAAAAAATAATATGAGTTATACAATAATCAATTATTATTTAGTCAAATATAATAAAATAATCGTGTTATTATAATTAAATTAATATATTAATTTTAATAGTTATTATAGGATATATAAAAATATATTTATTTTAAAAAAAATAATATGAGATATATAATAATTAATTACTGTTTAATCAAATAAATATAAACTTTATACAAAAGTATTTTTATAATTCTACAACCAAACACTCAATTTAATATTCACAGTACGTTTTGGATTCATATCCAAATAGTCAACTGCTTTTTAACAAAAACTCTACAGCTAAAAGTTATACTCATAATAGTTATACCAAACGTACCCTTAATCTTCAATACTTATATAGCAAATACATTCTCAACCTTTTAGATTGGACTTTTCATCAACCTTTAATTCCATTTGCATAGTTTGTCATTTTTGAATAATTCAATCAACCTTTTTTTTTAAGTAGAGAAAGCTTCATAATCAACTAAAGGTGTCAAGACAGGCGGGCCGGTCGAACCTGCATTGGCCCACCAGCCTCGACCCGGAACCGGCCCGTGAACCGGGCGGACTGTTCAAAGGCCGATTAAGCTGAACTGCGGGCCGTTCACGGGCCGATTACCGGCCCGTGAACTGGGCCGACTGTTCACGGCCTGGGCAGTTCAACCTTTAACCGCTGGCCTGATTTGATTTTTTTTTTAAAAGGCAGAAAATTCAAACTTTCATATTTGAAATGAAATTTAAGAAAAATAATAAAACAAATGGCAGAGAGCCGTTTAAAGTGAAAGATGTGACAGACACGTGATGTTTTAGTATTTAAATATATAAAAAAAAATAGAAATTGAATTAAAAAATTAAAAAATGTGAATTTATCATTCTTATTTATTTTTTATTTAGTAATTTAATACATTTTTTTTTATATATGTAAACATTTTTTTTTGAATTACAATAAGTAACTAAATTTTTTTTAGTAATTTTTTAAAAAAAAATCAATTTTTTAGTCATACGGTCCGAACCGGGTCGAACTGCGGCCCACATGGGCTCGACCCGGATGGGCTGACGGGCGGGTTGGGCTCGTGTTTAATTTTTGTGGATTGGATTGACTCGGCCCGTAACTCGCTGTGGTGCAGGCTTTTTTTAATGCAGGCCGTCATCAGGCTTCATCAGAAATGGTTCGACCCAGCCCGCTTGACCCGAATTGACAACTCTATAATCATCCATGTATCAATTTACTTGACATGCCATGCCAACCACTGAGGTTGATATAACCAAAAAAAAAATAAATATTAAAATTGCAACATAAAACCAAGTAAGCACATCAAATGAATAGACCACTTATTTCTTTATATTAAAAATACACTTAAAATACAACCACCAATTTTTTTTTCCCATTTTCCAAGTATTGTGTAATCAAACCTTGATTTTTAAAAATAAAACGTCGATTAATTTTCTTGTTTTGTTCACTATTTTATTTGTATTTTAATGCCACCATTCCCGAAAGCTTTGGCCATTCCCCGGCTTTGGTAATTGTGATTGCCAATAACAAGTTCACCGGACATTCCAACCAGCATTGGCAAAATGGACAAAACATTGGAGGAGGTTCTTTTCACAAACAATGGTTTCTCCAGTTGCTTGCCGGAGGAAATTACACTATTGAATGGCACAAACGTTATCGACTTAAGCAGCAACAAGCTGATTGGTGAAGGTCTGGAATACCTGCAGCAAGTAGAAACCTTAGAAATTGCAAACAACATGTTGAGAGGATATGTCCCTGAAACTGTTTGCGGTTTACGATTTATTCAAAGTCGAGTACTTTTATGAATTTTTAAGAGAGTTTCTGAATACAATAAGTGAATTTATTATTTTCTTCAAATGTCGTTGTCTCTCAACTATCGTCGTACTATCAACCGTCGTAGCACCATCGACCTACCAAAATAAAAAATCCTGACCCACTATTTAAAGCATTTTGCCAAATTTGATCTCAATTTTCTTCCCTCATTCAAAACGTAATGCCCATATATATACAAATTACATCATCAAAAAAAGGAAACCAAAAGATTCCCCTGATCTTGCGCCCCAAGATCTTGCGCCCCAAGACTCTCTCCTATAATAGAATTAATGACAAATTACATTAATGACAGATTATGTCCTATTACCCCCCTCAAGTTGGAGCGTGAGGGTCTCGAACACCCAACTTGTGCAACAAAAATTCAAATGATGATCGACCCAAAGCTTTCGTAAAAATGTCCGCCAATTGCTGCTTAGTAGGCACATACGAAGGAAGAATTAAGCTGTTTGTAATCGCATCTCGTACAAAATGACAGTCTGCCTCAAAATGTTTTGTCCGCTCATGGAAAACAGGATTCTGTGCTATATATAACACAGACTGACTATCACAATAGAGTCGCATGCCCATCTTATGTTGTACGCCCAACTTCCCAAGCAATTGTTTGAGCCACTTCAATTCGCAGGTAATAGAGGCCATCGATCTATACTCCGCCTCTGCTGATGAACGTGAGACAGTTGGTTGCTTTTTGGTTTTCCAGGAAACCGGAGAACAACCAAGTAAAACAAACCAACCACTCAATGATCGCCGCGTTAATGGACAACTTGCCCAATCGGAATCACACCATCCTTCCAAGTTTAATTTGCTGTCAGCACGTAATAAGATCCCTTGGCCAGGACTCTTTTTCAAATAGCGAACAACACGTAAGCCAAATCAGGTCGCGTAAACTGGGAGAGAATGTGAACTGAGTAAGCCAAATCAGGTCGCGTAACACCCAAATAAATCAACCGCCCAACTAGTCGACGATATCGCTCCGGATCATCAAGGAATCGTCCGGATGCCAATGCCAAATGATGGTTTTGCTCCATAGGGAATTCGGCAGGTTTAGCACCTAGTAATCCTGTCTCAAAAATAATGTCCAATGCATATTTTCTCTGACAAATGAAAATGCCTTCGAAACTGCGAGCAACTTCTAGCCTGAGAAAATATTTCAATACCCCCAGATCTTTCATTTTAAAGCATTTTCCAAGATAGGCTTTAAATATGTCCAAGGCCACCATATCATTGCTAGCAATAATCATATCATCCACATATACAAGCACATTAATCTGAATTGTGCCCTTTGTCAAGGTGAATAAAGAATAATCTGAATATGATTGTTGAAAACCATAATTCTGCAATGCCGTTGCAAGTTTGGCAAACCAACACCTAGGTGCTTGTTTTAAACCATATAAGGACTTCTTCATTCTGCACACCAGATTGGATTGATTTTTCTCGAATCCTGGAGGAATTTTCATGTAGACCTCTTCAGCTAAATCACCATGCAAGAAAGCATTATGTACATCCATCTGATGAACTTCCCACTTTTTGACGGCTGCGATTGCAAGAAAAGTACGAACTGTCACCATTTTTGCAACTAGAGCAAAAGTCTCGTTGTAGTCAATACCTTCTACCTGATGATGACCAAATATGACAAGCCTAGCTTTCAATCTCTGCAAATTTCCTCGTTCATCGTACTTTTCAGTATACACCCATTTACTGCCTAGAGCTTTCTTCCCAGGGGGTAATTTTTGCAGGACCCAAGTGCCTTGATCTTCCAAAGCCCGTATCTCCTCGGCCATAGCCTTTCTCCAACCTTCATGTTTTACAGCTTCCTTAAAAGTTTTAGGAGGATTGCCTGCAGTTACTGCTGCTATATATTTTCTATGGTTATCAGAAAATTTATCACAAGACACAA
The DNA here is from genome assembly GCA_030279155.1 of Forsythia viridissima. Classification (NCBI taxonomy): domain Eukaryota; kingdom Viridiplantae; phylum Streptophyta; class Magnoliopsida; order Lamiales; family Oleaceae; genus Forsythia; species Forsythia viridissima. The sequence continues at coordinate 8,616,524 of CM059036.1, forward strand.
AGTGGGAAATAGGATAAGGATTACCCGAGGAAGTTGGTGAAGCAGATGAGTTTGCGGAGGAACTTTTCTTTTTCACAATGGTATGAGTCACAAAGTCACGGTAGCGAGAATTAGGTAATTTTGAACATTTGCCTCGTCCCAGTTCTGTCACTGTCTCCGCATGAGTATCACCTGTAGGTGCATCTGCAACCACCGAGTCTTGGGCCGCCTCTAAACCCCCTTCACGTCTCTGACCATCATCACCCCCTATATTACCCCCTATCTCTGTATTACTCCCTCCCCCCAGCGCCATAGTTTCCTCAATGGCAGCAGGAAAGATATCATGACAAGCCACCCCTTCACATACAAAGTCATCAAAATCTTCCTCATAAAAAGATTGAGTACCCACGTTATGACTAGAAGCATTATCAAGTGGGACAACTCTATGTTCAGACAATGGAAACACATTTTCAAAAAATTTAACATCCCTAGAAACAAAGATCTCTTTTGTTTCTAAATCATACAACTTCCATCCCTTTTTAGCAAATGGGTACCCCAAAAAAATGCACTTACGACTTCTACTAGCAAATTTGTCACCTTGATGTTTTTGATTATGAGCGTAACATAAACAACCCAAAACACGAATGGCTTGTAAATTAGGAACATGACCAAACAAACATTCATAGGGTGTCTTATAATGAAGAACACTAGAAGGTGTGCGATTTATTAAGCAACATGCCGCCATCACACACTCTCCCCAAAATTGAATAGGCAAATGCCCTTGAAAACGCAAATCACGTGTGACGTTCAAAATATGTTGATGTTTACGCTCAACACGACCATTTTGTTGTGGGGTCCCAACACATGAAGTTTCAAAAATAATGCCATGTTTCGCAAAATAGTCAGTTAAGCATGTAAACTCAGTTCCATTATCACTTCTAACACGCTTAATATGCTGATTAAATTGCCTTTTAACCAATGCAACAAAATTTAGAATCATGATGCCAACTTCCAATTTATTATAAAGCAAATAAACCCAAACTGTTCGTGAGAAATCATCCACAATAGTCAAAAAATAAGAAGCCCCACATGAAGAACGAGTCCGATAGGGTCCTCACAAATCACAATGAATGAGCTCAAAAATCCTACTAGCACGACTACTACTAATAGGAAAACTGTCTCGATGTTGCTTTGCACAGAAACATACATCACAACCATTTTTATTCAAACCACTAAATTGACTCACAAACGAAAACTTCCGAAGAACTTTCTCTGAAGGATGCCCCAGACACTTGTGCCATAACTCCATGGACTCACATCAACTGCCCACATGCTGACACGTGCTGACAAGTCAGCATGTGGGCAGGAGATCAGGACTCGGTACCTTGGCGTGTGGAACACCACAGAAAAAGAAAAGCCCATCCTTGCGCTCACCCACTCCAATCAACCTCCTCGTCACTCGGTCCTGTATAACACACAAAGTATCAGTGATTTGAACAGTACAATTATGCTCATCTAAGAGTTGGGTCACAGAGATCAAATTACAATCCAAATTGGGAACAAGTAACACATTATTAAGTCTCAAATTGCCCGATAACACGACACTTCCCTCATGTGTGGCGGCTGCAGACCGACCATCTGGTAATTGCACAGGACAATGACTAATTGTCTTCAGATCAATTAACGATTTTAATGTACCAGTGACATGATGAGTGGCCCCGGTATCGAGTATCCATAAACACTTACCCGTCAAACGATCTTTGGGCTTTGGTAAATTAAGAAGATCAAGAATGGTCTGCCATTGGGTAGGCGTAATGCCAGATAATCCTGCTGCCTCTGAAGTGTTTGGCGATGCCTGAGAAATACTCGTCTGTCTCGAAGAGCCAACAGTGGTTTTGTTTGCGCGAACCGACAGGGCACCACTATTGCCTCCCCCTCTGCCATTTCGACCACCAGCTGTACCACTACGGCCACCACCTCTGCCTCCGCGGCCTGGACCACGACCACCACGAGGCCGATCCCCCCACCAATCCGGGAAGCCATGTAGTTGAAAACATGAACTTTGATCATGGCCTTCACGATTGCAATGCACACAAAACCTGTCAGAATTATCAACAGAATGAGATTTACCTCTAAGATCCGTCTGAAGCTTAAAAGCCATGATACTATCGCGGTCGTCCTTCTCAGGATGAAAATTGCCACCACACAAGCGCTCCTCTTGTATCAAAGTCTGGTATGCCTTGTCTAGCGAAGGTAGCCTGTCTTGAGTCAAAAGTTGGGAGCGGACCGAGATATAGGCGCTGTCCAGACCAATGAGAAACCATAGGAGCCTTTCTTCCTGCAATAACTTGGTATATTGTGCAGCAAGATTGCACGTAAAACCAGCAAAAGTACAAGTTGGTAGAGTAATATAATTGGCTAATTCATCCCACATCTTACTGAGTCGTCCAAAGTATGAAGTAATGGTCTCTATCTTCCCTTGCTTGCACTCGGAGAGAGATGCTTTGAGTTGACAGATCCGTGTTCCGTTCACTACGCGACCCTCCATAATTCTCGCGTATCCTCATAGTACGAGAGAGTGGATCGGAGTGAAGGATCAATAGTGTTCATCAACCATGCAACCAACATGGAATGCACAGTATACCAATCATCAAGTTTTTCTTCATCTTCGAGAATCAAGACCGTCCTGTCCAGAAACCCAAACTTTCTCTTGGCTTTCAAAGCCGTACGAATAGCTCTTGCCCATTCATCATAATTATCTCCTTTCAGTTGCACCGGGGTGATGAGAATACCTGGATTGTCATTTGATCCCAGTGAAAAAACATCTATCTTTTTCGCACCGCTGGAGCTTTTGGTTATGGCAGCTGCGTCGTCGGCCATGTCGGAAAAAAATTGCCGCACCAAACTCTTGGTAAAAAAACGTCTCCTCCAACCTTAGGGGCGCTCTGATACCATGCCAAATTTGATCTCAATTTTCTTCCCTTATTCAAAACGTAATGCCCATATATATACAAATTACATCATAAAAAAAAAAGGAAACCAAAAGATCCCCCTGATCTTGCGCCCCAAGATCTTGCGCCCCAAGACTCTCTCCTATAATAGAATTAATGAAAAATTACATTAATCACAGAATATGTCCTATACATTTACAGCGTTATTAGTACTTCGTGGACACTAGTCTTGAACCTAACTCTGGCAAACTTATTTATTGACTTTCAAATTGTGGGCTTTTCATAGGCTTTGAAGGATGTGATTTCATACCCTAATATTATAAAGCGATGCACTAGAAGAAAGAAATTTAGAACACTAACCGATTTGCAGCATTCAAGCAAAATCCAAACGAATTTATCGCTCGTGATCTCTAGAAAAAGATTCAGGTAATGAACTTCAAATTTAACCATAACAATTATTGATAGCATAACTCAATTGTAAACAAAACCCACAAAGCATACCACTCAAGATGGAGCCCATGCAAAACCAATCCCAAAATTCACATATGATACACAGCCCATTTTTTGACACATATTATGCATCATATATGTACTGATGTACAAGACAAAATATCACACTTTATATTGTACCCTTCCTACCTTTGATGAAAATCAACCACTACTGAAGTTTTATGTCTAAAAGGACAAATATAGATGAAAAGTTGAAAATGAAAAAGACTCAAAAGACACAATTTAAAGAAGGCAGCTAATGACAAAAGGCAGGACAAGAAATCAAACAGGATCATACACCACCATTGTCATTGCTAGTGGCGGCGGCGGCGGCGATTTCAGGACTAGTCTTGATTTGGTTATGCTTTTGAGAAGATCCCTTGCAAAGACTAATGGGGTATTTTATTGCATTGAGTTCAAGCTTTCTAAGAACAGCTTTGTACTGATCAATGCCACAAATATCTGATAGCCTAACAAGGTAAAGAAGAACATCTGATAATTCTTCACCTAAGTGCAATTTCTCTTGCTCTTTCCAATCAGGAAGGCCTCTTGGGACCTCACCTTTCCACTGAAAAATCTCAGACAATTCTCCCACTTTACCTACCTGACACAAAAACATGCATCAAGAAGTATAAGCATTAGCATAAAAAAAAAAAAAAAAAAAACACAAAATAAGGGTACAACTTGTGGTTAAAATTATAAGTAAAAGTTGGTCTTTTTAGTATGTGACAGTTCTAAAGAAGATTGTGTCTCTGTTGATGTTGCTGCCTCAGACAGTATTCTGACTACAAAGTTCTATAATGATATACGGAGAACATCCCTGATACATGAGAGAAACTTAAGAAATGGCACAAAGAAAATCATTTCTGTTGTTTTCCAAAGTCATAAGTTAACTATTTCTCATTATAAATTGATGAATAAATAAATATTTGTATATATTTTTGTTTTGGGGATGGCTAGGATCTTGCTGCGAGGAAAAGAATTCATGCATTTGCATTCGACTCTAAATTTATTGAGAATTAAAGCTTAATTTGTTGATAATCTTACAGCATTTTGTGGGCTACCAATCAAAGCACTTTTCATCTTTTTACTACAAATTTATCAACTAAGAATCCTAAATACACAAAAACAAATGATGTCAAGTGCTGAAGAGATCAAAGAAAGAGAGAGATTCTAGCATTGGAACTGTAGCAACTGTCATTTTTCTTTCCAGTTTGCTACCTCAAAGTTCATCAAAAAGAGAACAAATTTCCGCAGGAAAAAAAAAAACCAGAATTTTCAGGCAATATGTTCAGTGTGCAGGATTAAAGGATAAACAGTTGCCCAGCCATATGAGTGGTGGGTAAGTGATCAAAGATGAAGATAGCTTGAAAATCAAAAGGCAAAAACTCACAAACTGTATGCTAACAAGAGAGAAGGGTATAATAATTAATAATCACTTTGTGTTTCTGCAAGTTTTAACCTTTTGGGGTCATACTTTGGCTATGAAGTTCAAAGAATTCACTCACTCACTTCACTTTATTCAATACTACAAACGAGGTATGAAAAAAAAAAAAACCCACACACACACACACACACACAGAGCCAACCTGAATGACATCATGAGATAGTAAAATAATATTAATGACCGAAAAAAAAAACCCATTTAGATAGATACACAGTTATATATCTATATGTGAAAACAAAATAGTACAAACCAGTGCTAAAAGCAGATTTCTGGGGCTATGGAACTGATTCCAGTCTCTTTCCTTTGCAAAATTTGTCATTTTTTCCTTCAATCTTCCTTCGCCTGACGCACCCTTCATTTCTTCTCTGTTTCTCGATGTCACTGCCGTTTGGGTGTTCTTCAATAATTCGGCCGAAAGCTTATGCGAGAGAGAGAGAGAGAGAGAGAGAGAGAGGGTCGGGGGCGTATATAACGTGGAAATATCAATCATTTGATCGAGTGAGGTGTGATGGAAGATATAGACTAGTTGACTTTCGATGTATTAGTATTTATTTTGATTTAAAATTTTAGTTTGAAATATGCTTTTATTTTCCTTTTAAGTTCGAAATTTTAATTTGCTTTGTTAAACTAGTTCTTAGTTGATTGAAATGTTTCTTTATGTTTAACTTTTTTTTTAAACTCACTTTTTTAAATATCTATTTGGTTATGTTCATAAATTCATGATGAATTGCCAATACACCTTTTAATTTTAACTGATAGTGCAACTACTTATCATGTAAACAATTTAAAATGATGTAATACAGTTTTTAGCACAATTCACAGTTGCATTAGAGATGATCTAACAATGACAAATGATATGGAATTAAACTTCCTCTTTCATTACAAAACAACAAAGGAGGTCTGAGAAATGATTAAATGATCAATCAACCCTTTTCTGAATTCAGATATAATCTTTGGTTTGTATACTAGTCTCTTTGTCCCAACCAAGCTCGTCCAGCAACATTTTCAAAGCATTAATTTGTCTCATTATACTTGAACGTCCACCTAAACAATAAAAAGAATTAGAAACTTTACGACGGGTTATACAATCTAGATATAAGAAACTACTAATTTTAATGCTCAACTAATAATGCTTTGAAATTGTCGATTTGATTATGAATGACTTCTTCCATTGGATGGGATTACTAGAATGGAGACAACTTTAAAAAAGAAAAATCAAAATTAAAAGATTGAGCCACTACCGTACTAAATCAACAATAAAAAATTAGCAGATCCAAATAATATAGTATCAAAGTGCATAACTATGTCATATTATTGAACTATCAGAGAATCATATACTAATAATCGAGACGAAACTCAAATAAGAGGAACTCGTTGACATTACTTTATTATGAGTCTAATGACAAATAACTAAAATCCAGACATGTACCTGAGTATCAAACACAACAATGGGTACTATTCTTCATGTGATTGAACCTTCAACCGATTGACAATTCGAACATATTTAACAAGATAAATTTATTTGCTAGCACGTGTTCCTCTGAACGATAGTCTAAACCGACGGCCAGCTTGAAGCTTATTATAAAAATCAGACCAATTACCGCTAGTATGAAGTTGATTATCAGACAGTTCCTCAATCATTTTTACACATCTCATTTCCTTAAAATGTTGAGGATTGAATAACCCGAGAATCAATCTTATGCTATGGCGCATAATACAAATTGCTACTCTTTAAATTGACAACAGAATCCACATTCCACTTAACTGCTCCCACAAAAGCTATACCCAAATTCATGACAATTTAAAGAACTTGTCAACTTGATCACAAGCCAAATTAATCTCAAAACACCAAATTATCTCCTTCCACATTAGAAACATATTAGCCTACACTACATAACCAAATAAATGTTGTATAAATACAGACAACTAGCATTTGTTTCTCTATTGGAAACAGGAGAGTTAAACTCATATTCATAATGACCAATTATCTGGGAAATCTACTACAAAAATATCAATACCAAAAATAAAAAATAAACTTGACACGAACTAAATTGTAAATTGAAAAATAGAAGATAGAACCCCAATAGTATGCAATTCCGCATCCACTCATATACTGCACAAGTCATTAACAAGATACCAACGCTGAAAAATTAGTCATTTTGATCAATATCGTGCAGCACTTTTTAGTCATTTTATACCCATCCAAATGCAATTGGGGACTGCTTTGAAGGTTGTTTGGCTTTTTTGATGAGGTGTTCTCTTCAATAATAAACAATAAATTTTCTATAGCATGTCTACCAAACATTGTATTAAACATGTCTAAATTGTTTACAAATTGATTATATATCAGTTGATCACTCGATGTTTTGCACATGCTTTTAGTTGCGTCTCAATCAACATGATATTTAATTTTCAGTAAATTGCAGTTGGATGGACAACCATAACTTACACGACCCGTCCCAAGCAATATTTATATACCTAAGACGTGACGTGCGCCGATGATGGATACCAACTAAGGGTTGGACCCACCACCAAGGCTACTATTATTACAACTCACTATTGCTTATTTTTATGAAAATTTTGGCATTATCTCCTCTGTAATTTAGACTAATCAACCTGAAATAAAATACTACATATCCCAACAAACTTATTGATAACTAAATGGGACCATTTGCCCATCCAATACTCATAACAAAATAACGCGATAGAGACTAGTCGAATTATAAAACTTTTGTTATTTAATTAACATAAACTGTACATACAGATATGAAATACATAGTGAGCCCCATCTAACTATTTACAAGTGATGCAAAATGATATCCAAAAATGAATATGTGTCCCAAAACAATAACTACATGCTCTATGAAATGAGTCATACTAACTAACTCTGTCGTGTGGCTCCGATTTCGAACTCAAAAGCTTTATATCAAAAAACTGCCTAGAAACTCAACCGCTACCTGATAAAAAAAATCATTGATGAAAAATATATGAGTTTATAGACTCAGTGAGTGGAGATTTTCGAAAATAATTATACTCTTTTCATTTATAAATATTATCGAAAACGAGCTCACGTCACTTAACAATTCACATTATAACTTCTCATAACGTAAATGACTCCAACATCTAACTCAACATTTATATCACATTAATTTCAACAAGTAATATCAACTCATATTTGTAGAATATTCATCAGCTAAAATATATCATCACTTCATCATATCACAATATACTGGGAAATATCACCAAAATGTACCTTCTAATTAAAATCGGTAATATAGTCATGTATGTGTAAACTGTCCTCAAAGCTAGGCACTCCCATACACGGGCTTAAGGCCCCCTCAGTGTATGGAACTGGCTCCCAAATCCTCTAATAATACATCACAGTACACGGTCAAGATCCCTCAGTGAAACTATATTTACATGGTCAATTAGACCCCTCAGTGTAATATTGAACATGGCCAAGACCCCTCAGTGCACTAGAATAGATAAAATCATGGGCACTTTTTTGGTATTTTTCAATATCACATATTTCTCACATTCCATTTCACGAGTAATCAATTACAATCTTCATAATTTCACAATTAATATACGAAATAAACTTTTAATTTTAATCGCATAAAATGACCAATAAGTTCTTAAAATCATACGTAACATATTAGTATAATTAATTATCATTCTTTAGAATATTTAATTTTTCCACTCACAGAATTGTCTATTGGAGACTAACTCGGCTGATAAACTGTTTTGATATTTGAGTCGCTCCCTGAGATAACAATATAATTATCAAAATCAAAACTCACTTATAATTCTCCTTCTTGAAAATCTAATAATTCAAGCAAGGAATTGAACTACTAATTCTTAACCCACTATAAACATACAATTAAACCAATTCTTAAAATCAAAGTTTCTCTTCTTACCTCATATCGTAGCCAAACCAGGAAATTAATTCTTCAAAGCTTAAAGTTTCATCACTTTTAAAAATTTCTTTGTGATTTCAAATTTTTTAATATGAATTTGGGTGTGAGAAAGGAAGAAAAAGAGAGAGGACAATTGCTGCTTCTTTTTGCTGAAGATGGCAAGTGAAAAGAAAATGAAATGAAAAAATGAGAATAAAAGTGATTTGTATTCCAAATCCATCCACCGCCTGACTCAAACTTATCCCATAATTTTTTTTAAGTTGGCATGACATTTTTTACCAAGAAAATTCCAAGTTTGATTGAGTTATTACAAACTCACCCTTTTCAAAAAATTTCATCCTCGAAATTCAGTCGGCTAGACACTGAAAAGATGTGGATATTGAGAATGCATCTAATCTTTATTTTCCCACGTAGCCTCTTCTATTGTGTGATTTCTCCATAACACTTTAACTATTGCTATAGTTTTACTTCGAAGAACTTGTTCTCACTATAAGAAAATCGCATATTTACGACAAAGTATTTACCACATATATAGCAACTATTGTAAATAATGCTATATACAACAAGCAAATCACCTGTTGTGAATAGTGAAATTTATTAACGACGTATTGTTTCTTACCGTCTTAAAAAATTGTTATTTACGTCAATAATTTCATAACCGCCTTAATAATCAACAATTTTTACCACGACCAATAGCCCATAGTAAAACAATATACTATTAACGACAAATGTTTGAACCCATGATAATAATTTCACTATTAACGACTGTACAACCATATTAAATAGTCTGAAAAAAAATTTATTAGTCCCGTGGTTTCCTTTAATTACTTCAATCTGTCCCTTTTCATTCCACCTCTAGCAAAACCCATCTCTTACAAACCCTAACTCAAAAATCATTCAACCATCTTCACCCAATTTTTTCCTTCTAAAATCCTTAATTTTTCTCAATCCTAAACAACACAATCCATTCCGTCCCTTCCTCCTGCACCGTTGGATTAGCAAAATCTGGCCGGGTATTCTCTCCTAGCATAGCCAATGAAGTTGGAATCCAGGTATTTGAATGTCATGGGACTTGGAAGAGCCATCCCACAAAAGCTAGCTAATGTGGTTGGAGAACCCAAGTCCATATAAACCACACAAAGGACGCCCACGCATTCGATGTGGGATTCAAGTTCCCATAAACTTCAGTGGAAACCATGACATTGAATTAATTGCAATGGGTTTGATTCTTCTGAATTGAACCATGTTAATCTCCCTTCCCCCTTTTCTGCTTTTTTTTCCTCCATTTTCTGTCAATATTTTTGTATTTTCTTCTTAACTCAAATATATTATCTCTAGAAGAAGAAACCAAATTATGTGAAGGAGAAAAGCATAAATAGATAAAATGAATAAAATTAAATGTTTGGAATTAGCTTTATTTTTCGAAATGACTAACTGGGCATCCGATAATTCTGTACAAGATTGAGAAGTAGGCTATTAGGATTTTTGTGAAACATCAAATTTTACAAAGTAGACATCGCATTTTTATGCATAATATTGAACTTTTGACTTTTTGAGTGTGGACATCTGAGACTTTTGAAAAAGATTGAATAATTGGAAGTGGGTGATTGAGGTTTGGTAAAATATCTAATTTTACCAAGTGGCTATTGTAAGTATTAGTTTCTAGCTTTCTAATTTTCATTTGGTTTACTTCCATATCACAAGAGCAGAGTGATGGCCGCAAGTGTAGATATTGTTTGTGGGGTTTTGATTTGTTATAAGTCCACATATGTTTTCATTGACTTAAATGCTTCCATTTTTCTTAAAGGGTATGCATGTCTCACTGGGCCAACACGCATTGTCAAGTTTTATGAGACTGAAAACCAACATCTATTTATTACACAAATAATGTATTTTGCTTTAATTACTTGTGTTATAGCTTCATTACTTGTTATATTTACTTCCCATTTACGCATATAAACAACTATTAGAAATTTCTTATTTTTATTTGTTGCATATATAATTTCAGTTTTCTAGAGTTGTTGAATAAAGACTTCCAAATCCAGCATAGTTATATTTTGTCACAAGTTGAATAACTCTATTAGTATTATTAGATTTTGGAGTTATAAATATGGATTTTCACAATTGTTACATCATTCTGGACTTCTTGAACTGTGCTATTATTACAAGGCCTGGAGACAAGTTCTCATAGAAAGATTTGGAAATGGCAAATTGATATTGCTATATCATAGAGATAATGATGGAATGGATTAAATGGGCAACTTATGATATTGCTGTGCTAGTTGATTCAGTCCATATTTATTCATTTTCATTATGCTTATCCATTCCAAAACTTCGAAAGAGACTATAGTTTATTGACTTGTTTAAATTGCTTGTTCGTAGGAAATCTCAGAAAAAACAAGCATAATTGTATGACGTTGGCGCCTTTTCATTGCACCGGAAGACAATCACGCGCCAACATACGTTGAGAGTGTACATGTTGAAATGCGCACTGACTTGGGCGGGAATCCAAAGGACGACCACGCTGCTACACTCATTGTATGATTTTTTTTTTAAATTTTGGTACGTAATTGAAAGAAGATGTGCATTTTGTATCATGGTTTATATTAATTTATTTGACTTTAAAATTATATATATATATATATATATATATTGTGTTAAAAAGTACTTTTTACAAATTAACTTAAGGGGTTACATTTTTTCAGGTCTCTTAGAATTAGATAATCAAGAAGAAAGCAATTGAGAATTGGACAGTCAAAGAGACAAGTATTAAGAGAATTGTAATTAATTAATGCTATTTTTGAGTTGAACTTTATATTCCACTTGTATGTAATTGTCCCGATCTCCTGAATCCTCGTATGTAATGACACTATTTTTAGTACATTTGACTTTACTTATGTAATGAATGATGACAATTCTTTTGATTTTTGAGTAATAAAGATATTATTTGGTGCATTAATTTGGATTTGTTGCTTTAGAAAATGGTTTGTAAATGTACAAGGCTAGGGTGTACAAAATTTTCATTTTATTTTTATCTTTTAAAGAAGCTTTTTTTACTACGGGAGGAAACTGTTGTGAATGAAGTCATATAAGAGTGAATTTACTATGATAAACATATGTCATAAGAACATTTACTAAAATTTACTATTACTATTTACAATAGCAACCATCTGTCGTATATAATAACTTGTTACGACAAACACTTCTCCTCGTTATTAATTGTAATGATAACGAGTGTATAAGTAAGTATTTATTACATTTTCAAATTGTGGTAAAACCGTAGTAAATACTATTTACGACAGACATTTGCTGTAGTAAAAGTATTCACCACGACTTTTATTATCACAGAAGTAAATTCGTGGTTAATCTGTAGTAAAAGTACTACACTTTCTGCTACAGATTTCATTATCTATAACGACGGTTATCGACTATGGTAAAAAGACTTATTTCTTGTAGTGTCTTTTCTATCTAATATTCCAATTGGCTTCTCTTCATATGTAAGATTCTCTTTCAATTCAACTGGTTGCGAGTCCAATACATGAGACGGATCTGGAATATACTTACGCAACATGGAAACATGAAACACATCATGAATTCTAAATAGCTCAGTGGGCAAGACCAAACGATAAGCAAATGGACCATTGCGCTCAATAATCTCATATGGATCGATATATCTTGGACTCAATTTTCCCTTTCTACCAAATCTGAGAATACACTTCCATGGAGATAATCGTAGAAAAACTCTATCTCCAACTTCAAATTCAAGATTTCTTCTACGTTTGTCTGCGTAATTTTTCTGTCTGTCTTGAGCCATCTTTAGCTTTTCTTTGATTAGCTTTACCTTGCCAGCAGTAATCTGAACAAGTTCAGGGCCTAACAGTTTTCTTTCACTAACCTCATCCCAACAAACTAGAGTTCTGCACTTTCTACCATATAGTGCTTCAAAAGGAGTCATTTCTATAATAGAATGATAACTGCTGTTAAATACGAATTCCATTAAGGATAGATGAGTATCCCAATTCCCTTTAAACTAAAGAACACAAGCCCGTAACATGTCTTCTAAAGTCTGTATACTTCTTTCTGATTGGCCATCTATCTGTGGGTGAAAATCTGTACTAAAATGTAGTTTAGTACCCATGGCTTTCTGTAAACTAGGCCAGAATTTAGAAGTGAAACACGAATCTCTATCTGAGACAATAGATACTGGTGCTCCATATAAACTGATTATCTTATCCACATATATTTTCGCTAATTTATCTAGTGAATAAGTAACCTTAATGGGCAAAAATTTTGCAGTTTTCGTCAATCTGTCTACCACGATCCATATACCATCATGACCACTCTGAGTACGAGGAAGCCCAAATAAGAAATCCATGGTGATGTGCTCCCATTTCCACTCATGAATAGGCAATGTCTGTAAGAGTCCAGCTGTTCTCCGACGATCTGGTTTCACTTGTTGACAAATAAGACATATGGATACAAACTCAGCTATTTCTCTTTTCATTCCATGCCACCAATAATGTTCCTTAAGTATGAGATACATTTTAGTACTACCCGGATGCATAGCATAAGCTGAACTATGTGTCTCTTCTAAAATTTCTTTCTTTAATATTGAGTCGTTTGGAACACTTAGTCTGCTTCCTATAACCAAAGCTCCGTCATCTCGAATAGTATAATCTGCGTGTTTACCGACTTCTTCTTTCAATTTACTCAACATCGGATCTTAAGTTTGAGCTTCTCTAACTTTGTTAATCAAAGTAGGTCTCAATTGAAATTTAGCAAATAATGCTCCCAAACTGGTCACTGATAGTTGAGCATTCCAAACTTTGAATTCATTGAACAAGGATTAGCAAATTGCATTAGTCTGATTCGTAGAATTAGACGTCTTTCTACAGAGCATCAGCAACTACATTGGTCTTTCCCAGATGATATTCGATTCTATAGTCATAATCTTTTATTAGCTCCAACCATCTCCTCTGTCTCAAATTCAACTCTTTCTGATCAAATATATACTTTAAGCTTTTATGGTCTGTAAAAATCTAACATCTCTCACCATACAAATAATGTCTCCAAATTTTCAATGCTAAAACAAATGCGGCTAGCTCTAGATCATGTGTAGGATAATTCAGCTCATGTTTCTTTAACTGTCTAGAGGCATAGGATATGACCTTCCCATTCTGCATCAAATCACAACCCAAACCTTGACGTGAATCATCACTGTAAATCACAAATTCCTCACTCGGAGATGGAAGAGTAAGTACTGGGGCAGTAACTAATTGATGTTTCAATTTTTGGAAACTCTTTTCACATTCTTCAGTCCACACAAAGTTAACATTTTTTCTAGTCAGACTAGTCAAAGAAAGAGCAATTTTGGAAAAGCCTTCAACAAAACGACGGTAGTACCCTGCTAAGCCAAGAAAACTACGTACTTCTGTCACATTAATAGGTCTTTCCATTTTACCACTGCTTCAGTTTTATGTGGGTCTACATAAATTCCCTCTGCTGATATAACATGTCCTAAAAATATTACTTTGTCGAGCCAAAATTCACATTTACTAAATTTAGCATATAATTGTCTATCTCGCAAGACCTGTAAAATGATTCTAAGATGCTCGATATGCTTATCTTGATTTTGAGAATATACCAATATATCATCAATAAATACAATTACGAATCTATCGAGATACGGATAAAACACTCTGTTCATTAGATCCATAAATGCTGATGGGGCATTGGTCAACCCAAACAGCATCACAAGAAACTCATAATGGCCATATCGCGTTCTGAAAGCAATTTTTGGTACATCTCCATCCTTGATTTTTAGCTGATGATATCCTGAACGCAAATCAATCTTTGAAAATACTATAGCACCCCAAAGCTGATCAAATAGATCATCAATACGTGGCAAAGGATATTTATTACAGATTGTCACTTTATTCAACTGTTTGTAGTTAATGCACAATCGCATGGTGCCATCTTTCTTTTTCACAAACAAAACTGGTGCTCCCCACGGAGACACACTAGGTTTGATAAAACCTTTGTCTACCAATTCCTGTAACTGGACTTTTAACTCTTTCATCTGATGGAGCCATTCTATATGGTGCTTGTAAAATATGGTGCTTGTAAAATAGGTGCAGTTCTCGGAATTAGGTCAATAGTAAACTCAACTTCTCTATCTGGGGATAGACTTGGCAATTCTTCTCGAAATACATTAGGAAAGTCTCGGACAACTGGGATGTCTTCGAGTTTTATCTTACTAACATTTGTATCAATTACATGAGCTAAATATGCAAAACAACCCTTCTTGAGTAATCTTCTAGCGTCAATAGCGGATATCACACAAGATGGCAAGATTCTACGCTGTCCACTAAATATAAATTCAGGTTGTCCTGATCGTCTAAACACAACCTCTTTACGAAAACAATCAACAGAAGCATGATTTACCGCTAAGAAGTCCATGCCCAAGATAATATCAAAATCATGGATATCAAGTGGTATTAAATTTTCCTTGAGCGCCTGATCATTCACCTTGATCCCACAAGCTCGATATACATTCTACCAAACAACTATCTAAAGGTTCTAGCTTTTGATTCGCATATATGGCAAGTGCAATTGAAATAAAAGAGTGTGTAGATCCTGGATCAATTAAAATACGAATATCTCTATAAAAAATAGTTAACATACCCATAATTACATCTGGTGACTCTTCTGCTGCCTGCTGTGTCATAGCAAAAACTTTTGCCTGATTCTTTGGACGTCCTACCTGGCCTTTCAATTTTATCCCGCTACTACTTGCTACATTGGGCTAAACTCCACTATTTGTGCCTGCTTTATTAGTCAAAATATCTTCTTGGATCTGATTCTGTCTTGTACTACCCACACTCTGTTGGGGAGAAATATTCTTGGTGATATGCCACTCTCCTACTAGAACTGGGCAATTTCTTCGTATATGCCCTGCTTGGCCACAATGATAATAGACACCAAACCCCTTGAACTTCAAACACTCGCCCAAGTGAAATTTTCCACAGAACTTGGAATGAGGAAATTTTGTGCTGTTGGAACTCTCTCCATATCTCAGAGTGAATGGTCTCTGGGAGGAACTCGGAGTAGGAGGATGGTTACTCCATGACTGCTGTATCGTACTCTGGCTAAATCTAGAGCCTTGATTTCCTCGTGATCTAGGCTTGAACTGGCTTGAAGTAGAAACACCAAGTCGAAATCCTCTATTATTCTTCTGAGGTGGTCTGTAGTTAGAAATTTCTGTCTATATTTGACTACCGCTAGCTCTGAATTTTAGCTGTTCTTTATCTGTTTGTCTATCTGACATACTTTTCTCCACTCTCAAAGAGGATTCTATTAATTTGCCAAATTCGCTCCAACCTGCTATAGTCACTGATGATCTAGTCTCTTCTCTTAAACCATCTTCAAAACGTCTGCATTTGTCAAATTCATTATCAACCAGGACTTGTGCATATTTCGAAAGTTCAACAAATTTCTTCTGATATTCCACAACAGTTGAAGACCCCTATACTAGCCTCAATAACTCATCCTCTTTAGTAACTTTATAAGAACGAGGGTAATAATCATCATAAAAATTACGCCTGAAATCTGCCCAAGTTATAATAGAAGGGTCTAGATATTTGTTCTGCACTGACTGCCACCAATCGTATGCTCCATCTTCTAACAAAAAAGTGGCGAGACGTAATTTTCTGTCATCTGGGCAACCCATCACATCAAAAACTCTCTCTACTTTTATCATCCAGGCCTCAGCAACTGCAGGATCAGCTGTGCCTATAAAAACTTTAGCCCTTAACTTTGTTGCTCTCTCAATACTGACATTTCTATATGTAATGCGCATAGCCAAAACAACTGCAGTAGCAATTCTTTCAACATCAATTGGGTCATTTTCAACCATATTCCCTGTCTCGGATGTTCAGGTGGCTAATAAACTGATTCTTCTATTATTTCATTCTCTCTAAGATTATCTCTATCAGGAGCAATATGAGCCTGGAGCAAAATATATTGGAGCTTGCGAGTTCTACTACCACGACGCATGACTCACCTACATGGTATGCATGATATGCTAAATATCATAATGTGTGTGTCATGCAAGTAAGCTTATAAACTCTGAACCATGCTCTGATACCAATCTGACACGACCCATCCCAAGTAATATTTATATACCTGAGACGTGACGTGCGCCGATGGTGGATAACAACTAAGGGTTGGACCCACCACCAATGCTACTATTATTACAACTCATTATTACTTATTTTTAAGCAAATTTTGGCATTATCTCCTCTGTAATTTAGACTAATCAACCTGAAATAAAATACTACATATCCCAACAAACTTATTCATAACTAAATGGGACCATTTGCCCATCCAATACTCATAACAAAATAACGCGGTAGAGACTAGCTGAATCATAAAACTTTTGTTACTTAATTAACATAAACTGTACATACAGATATGAAATACATAGTGAGCCCCACCTAACTATTTACAAGTGATGCAAAATGATATCCAAAAATGAACATGTGTCCCAAAACAATGACTACATGCTCTATGAAATGAGTCATATTAACTAACTCTGTCGTGTGGCTCCGATTTCGAACTCAAAAAGCTTTATATCCAAAAAAATGTCCAGAACCTCAACCGCTACCTGATAAGAAAAATCATTGATGAAAAATATATGAGTTTATAGACTCAGTGAGTGGAGATTTTCGAAAATAATTATACTCTTTTCATTTATAGATATTATCAAAAACGAGCTCATGTCACTTAACAATTCACATTATAACTTCTCATAACGTAAATGAGCCCAACATCTAACTCAACATTTATATCAAATTAATTTCAACAAGTAATGTCAACTTATAATTGTAGAATATTCATCAGCTAAAATATACCATCACCTCATCATATCACAGTATACTGGGAAATATCACTGAAATGTACCTTCTAATTAAAATCGGTAATATAGTCATGCATGTGTAAACTGCTCTCAAAGCTAGGCACCTCCATACACGGGCTTAAGGCCCCCTCAGTATATGGAACTGGGTCCCAAACCCTCTAATTTACATCATAGTACACTGTCAAGACCCCTCAGTGAAACTATATTTACATGGCCAATTAGACCCCTCAGTGTAATATAGAACACGGCCAAGACCCCTTAGTGCACTAAAATAGATAAAATCATGGGCACTTTTTTGGTATTTTTCAATATCATATATTTCTCACATTCCGTTTCACGAGTAATCAATTACAATCTTTATAATTTCACAATTAATATACGAAATAAAATTTTAATTATAATCACGTAAAATGACCAATAAGTTCTTAAAATCATACGTAACATATTAGTATAATTAATTATCATTCTCTAGAATATTTAATTTTTCCACTCACAGAGTTGTCTATTGGAGACTAACTCGGCTGATAAACTATCCCGATATCTAAGTCGCTCCCTGAGATAACAATAGAATTATCCAAATCAAAACTCACTTATAATTCTCCTTCTTGAAAATCCAATAATTCAAGCAAGAAATTGAACTGCTAATTCTTAACCCACTATAAACACACAATTAAACCAATTCTTAAAATTAAAGTTTCTCTTCTAACCTCGTATCGTAGCCAAACCACGAAATTAATTTTTCAAAGCTTAAAGTTTCATCACTTTTCCACTTTTCAAAATTTTTCTATGATTTCAAAATTTTTAATATGAATTTGGGTGTGAGAAAGGAAGAATAAAGAGAGAGGAGGACGATTGCTGCTTCTTTTTGCTGAAGATGGCAAGTGAAAAGAAAATGAGAATAAAAGTGATTTGTATTCCAAATCCATCCACCGCCTTACTCAAACTTATCCCATTTTTTTTTAAGTTGGCATGACATTTTTGACCAAAAAAATTCCAAGTTTGACTAAGTTATTACAATAACAACTTCAAAAATGGCTATTTTGGACATAAATACCCTCAACGAATTATATAAAATCTCTATATATCTCATTCAAATGTAGTCAAAACAAATTCAAAATCAAATCTACAATTCCAACTCAACCCAATAAGAACAAAAATTCAATAGATTCTATGGTAGATTAGTTTGAGTTGTTTTTAGATTCGAAAATATGTTGAATATAATTACTAAAAAATTGTTAGAAGAAGTTGTATTCATGGATTAATGTCTAGTTTGAAGAAGAATAAGGTGGAAAAAAAAAAGCTAACCGAAAGGCATTTGACGCTCAAGTTGTTGAAAGACATATTTTTTGTCGTTCTACAGCCTGAACTATCCTTCGACATAAATTTTTGTCGTTCAACAGGCTCATTATAAATTTATCACTTCTAGCTCTTGTAACAGAATAAACTTGTTTCTATAATATTTAATTATCTTAAAATATTTAAAAAAAATTACAAATCAAATGGAGCAAAGTGCGCTGGAGAGTTGACTGGGTTAGAGAAACGCCAATTCATTAGTATATTTGTAATTTGTATATATAGGAGGTTGGAATACATTGATGAATTTTTTTATAGAGAATTTTTGTATTATTTAATATGTTTAAGATTTGTAATTGATAATGGATCTCTAAAATGATATGAAATTTTTATTCAAGTGTTTGGTACAAATGCATTTGGTAGTATTTTTAAAAAATAAAAAATAAAAAATCAATTATTTTGGTGGAATTATTTTGGTTGTAGTGTTATTGTCATCGAGTTGCACATGAATCTTTAATAATTGTTTGAAAAGATAATTGCTAGATTCAAGGAAAATCGAAAAAATTGAATTTTATCGGATATATTTATTGAAAATTAACAATTATGCTGATTGAGAAGCTATTAGAAGAATTTGCAAATACCATTCAATAATCAACTGATAATATTGTACAAGATAAGATATACAAACATTAAAAAACTGTAACAAAGCAACCTTGAATTACATTTGTGTTGGGATAAAATGCGTGAAAAGCAATGAACGATGTTGAGATCAAACTGCAGCTTTAGTATTGGCCTTTTTTCAACCAGATAATTAGGTACACATCCATGTAAAAACCTGACAAGATTCACAAGAAAACTGAGATTGTTATTTTGTCACCATGATTTATTTCCTTCACAGTTCACAGTTAGGATTGATGATCTAAATCATGTTAAAAACAAAATACTTACTTGTGATAAATAGCTTCTTCTCTTAGCAAATATCACCAATATATCCTTAACAGGGGTTGAAGGACATTATGGGCGTCTAGATGGTCCCACTCCAATGATTCCCACCATTGTTTCTCCGCTCCCTGTCTTCCCACTCCAATGATTCCCACCATTGTTTCTCCACTCCCTGTCTTTTTATCTTTGAGAAATTTGGGAGCAGATGGTTGTCCATCCAGATGCAATGGGAACTTCTTTAGTACTGTACATTTCAATATCGAAATAGACTCAATGGAATAACAAATCATCGTCCACTTGTAGATGCTCTTTAATTTTGATAGATTCTTAAGAGAGAAATCTTTTAACTTTGGCAGGGTGAAGTTATCGCTACTGTTTGCAGTAGGATCTTTGCCATCGTCTCCTATTATCTCTTCCATTTCATCACAATTAGAAACATCCAACTTTTGGAGATTATGGAGGTTTTGTACCAAACTCCAAGGGAGAAGCATCTTCATTTTACCACAATCATAAATGTGCAACATTTTAAGCTGGGAAAAAGCGCCATGTGGAAGAGGTGAAACTACTTCTCCTCCTTCCCACTTGAGGAGACCAATAAAATTTGGCAAATCATAAAGGGATAAATCTTCAAGGCTTTGGAATGGGACCCCACGAGACTATTGTTCTTCCTCTGTAGACGATAACCTCATAATGCACACTATTTTATCCTCGACTACTATGTCGCATTTCTTTAAGTCTTTAGCATTATTCAACATTGGAAAATAATCTAATAAGCAACAACTCAAGCCAGATCCTTCAAAGAGTAGTTCATCAATATCTTGTGGCAGTAAATTCTCATCAACGCCTAGTGAGGAATCCGCGAGACTGTCATCTCCAAAATGTACCACTTTACAAGGTGGATAATATTCATCATATCCAAAAACTTCTCCAGGCTCGTTTATAATAATGTGGTAGGATCTGAGCCGTCCTTCACTTTGTTGAGACTTGATTAATCGGTTAAGATCGGATACACTATTCAATCTTCCATCAAATAGTTCAACTGTTTCAATCCTTCAACATCTGTTGGGTGTACTACATGACATGGCAATGTGAGCTCCTGAAGATGTGAGTCTATGAAAAATCTCAGTCAGCATATTCTTTAAATTGCAACAATCCAAGTATAGGATTTTGAGGTGGTCAAGCTTTCCATACCTTGTGGCACTTCCTCAATGCTAGTACCTGTGAAGTCCAGCTGTCTCAGTAACCTGAGCTTTTCCAATGGTTGCACGTATACAAGATTTCCACAGCCTCCGAGCAATAATGCATTAAGTTTCTCCAAGTGTGATATGGAATTTGACAACTGCTCAATTGAAGTCTCACTTAAATTGAGAACACAGACCACGCATCTTCTCAAAGAAACATTCTGGAATAAACATGAGAAGATAATTTTTACTCAAAATCAATGATGAAAGTCTAGGACACTTTGGTGACGTGTCAGGTGAAAAGTCATGAATAGAGTTATCCATCAAGGAAACCTTATCCAAATCTTCTGACCAGTTTTGTATCTTTGATATTTTCGTTAACTCTAATCCAAGTTTTACCATGTACCTCGGGTTATGTTTAGTTATAGTTAGTGCCATATCTCTGACCAAATCATGCATCCTCACGACCTCTCTATCTGTCCAGATTTCTACTAAACAGGCTTTTTCTAGTTTATTTAGTATTGCATGACCTTGGTCAAACTCTGCTCGCCTACTTAATCTTGTATCCATCAGCTCTTCTGAAAAGAAATTTGCAATCAATTCGTCTCTTCGAATATCAGCCTTCAGGATACAAGGAGCAATACAAAAAAAAAAAAACTTTTTAGCTTTGGATCCTTCAATCTCTTAAAAGCATACACGAGTATTGGCAAAATACCATTTTCAAAAATGTCTAGATTGTTCTTGGATTCATTAGTGGCTTATATTTTATTGCTCGAAATTTTAAAATATATTTCTTGGATTTTATATTAAAATATAAAAAGAAAAAAGCTATTAGAATTAGTGACATGTAAAAAGACACTTGTGATTTGTGAATGAATGGGAACTTTGATTAAAAATCAATACAAGGTGCACTGCTGAACGACCAGAAGGGAACAAACTTGAAAAAGTCACAAAGTGTTGAAGGAAATTGTTGGCATTGGGATGCTCCCACTCCAATGATTCCAACTAGAGGTGTCAATCAGAGTCAGGCGCCGATGAAGTCCGGTGACGGCCCGCATTAGAAAAAGCTCGCACCATGACGGGTTGCGGCCCAGCCCACAAAAATTGAATACGAGCCCACCCACCCGTCGGCCCATCTGGGTCCAGCCCATGTGGGCCGCGGTTCAACCCGGTTCGACCCGTAAGAATAAAAAATTAAATTTTTTTTAAATTACGAAAAAAAATATGTTACATATTGTAATTAAAAAAAATGCGTGTGTTAAATTACTAAATAAAAAATAAATAACAATGATAAATTCACATTTGTTAATTTTTTAATTCAATTTCTATTTCTTTTTATATATTTAAAGACTAAAATAGCATGCATATGTCACATCTTTCACTTTAAACGGTTCTCTGCTATTTATTAAAAAAAATCAAAATAGGTCAGTGGTTAAAGGCCGAACCGCTCGGGCCGTGAACATCTCCCGGTTCACGGGCCGGCCCGCGGTTCGACCTCCTCGGCCCGTGAACGGGCGCCTGGTTCACGGACCGGCCTACGGTTCCGAGTCGAGATGGGTGGGCCGACGCGGGTTCGGCCCGCCCGCCCGTCTTGACACCTCTAATTCCAACCATTCTCTCTCTATTTGTGCTACTTTAACGCGAAGCTTTAATAGTGTTGAAATTATTTTTTAAGTGTTTATATTTTAAGTTATTAGTGAATGCGTGGATAAAAAGTGGATTATAAGTTGTGGATCCTATGAAATGTGTGGATAAAAAATAGGGTTAATTTCACTAACGATCACCAAAGTTACCTTCAAATTTCAAAATGGTCAATGAAGTTCAAAAGTTGGAGCGCTGGTCATTAAAGTAAATAATCTTTTTTTAAATTGTCACTTTGTTAAGTTTCCAACTTAAAATAATGATGTGGTATACAATATGCCGTTATTTATTGCATGATAGTCCATGTAATTTATATTATATCCACTTTAGTACTTATATTTTCAATTATCTTTCAATTAAGTCCTCCACAAATTACATCTTAAGTCCTTAATTGTTTTACATCTTTACATTTTGGTCCCCAAATTTTCAATTATATTTCAGTTAGGTCCTCCAAAATTGCATATTAGGTCATTCAACTTTTTACATCTTTAAACTTCGGTCTCCCAAATCTTTGATTTTAGTGGCCTTAATAAGTACAATTTTAGTAGTCCAAATAATTGTACTTTCAATTAAATCTTGACTTTACACTCGAATTCTAGTGGTCAAAATAAGTCAAGAATTTAACTGAAATTGTACTTATTTTGACCATTAAAATTTTACTTATTTTTGCTACTAAAATCAAGAATTTGGAGGACCAAAGTTTAAAGATGTAAAAAGTTGAAGGACCTAAAATATAATTTTGGAGGACTTAACTGAAAGATAATTGAAAATTTGAGGACCAAAGTGTAAAGATGTAAAATGATTAAGGACCTAAGATGCAATTTTTGGAGGACTTAACTGAAATATAATTGAAAATATAAGGACTAAAGTGGATATTATATAAAGTACATGGACTGTCATGCAATAAATAAATGTCTATTTTGTGCCACGTCATCAATTCAAGTTGAAAACTTAATAGAGTGACTGTTTGAGAAAGAATTATATACTTTAGTGACCAGCGCTGCAACTTTTGAACTTTAGTGACCGTTTTGAAATTTTAAGGTAACTTCAGTGGCCGTTAGTGAAATTTACCTCAAAAAATATGTTTGACTGAAATTATAATTTAAGCAAGGAAAATTGGCGCAAATTGTCCCTAATCTTTACCATTAGTGCATAAATAGTTCATAATGTTTGTTTTTTTTTTTTTTTTTTGTACTGAAGTCTCTAACTTATGTATTATGATGAGCAATTAGTTCTTAGTCGATGAAAAAGTCATATATGCCCTTAGTGTCCCTTAGGTTTAATTAGAGAAATTTGTAATTAAATTTCTAATCTTTACGAAATGTGCAAATGATCCGGTACATTTATTAAATAATATTTAATTTAACATATTAAATATATTACTATAATCGTGTCAATTAATTTTTTCATGAGTAAAAATGTGAAATTATTGTACTTTAAATGTATGTAATTCCTATGTGACGTGAAAAACTTGAATAAAAACTAAGTTAACTAAATAACAAAATGACGTATATAATTTTATGACATTGAACTAATTTTATCATATATTTTTATTTAACATAAAAATACTAATAGAAATTAATTTACACATTATGTATTTTTTATTTTTGAACAATAATAAAACGATAAATTAAAATATAAAGAATACAATTGGAACTCTAATATTTGTAGTTAATAAACGAATAACTCAATTAAATAATAATATTTGAGTATAAAGTTTGTGAAAGTTGTTTTTTTATGTTGTAGAGATAAAATAAAAATAAAAATTTATTTAAAATGTTTGTCTAACATATGTGTCTCCCTCAGTAGTAGATCTAGCAGAATTTGACAAAGGGTCGAAGGAAATTGTTGGCATTGGGATGCTCCCACTCCAATGATTCCCACCATTTTTTACCGTCTGCATATACTTGAATCTCTTTAAGAGATGGAGGAGGAGATGGTTGTCCATCGAGAGGAGCCACTTTCTTTAAGTTTGTACACGACATTATTATAATTTTCTCAAATATGGTTCTTGAGATGGAGAAACGAGGAATCTTTTTGTACAGTAAAGAGATGAGCTTCATTAGTTTGAAATAGTTAATTTGGGTTTGTGTAGATGCATTAATGTTTTAATTTTAAATGGGGTGGGGTGGAGTGGAGTGGAGTGGTGCGGTGTGGAGTGGGGAAGAAGAATATTTTTTTAATTATTTTTTTCTCTTAAATTTAGAACTTTTACTGCAAATTTTTATTTATGAATAGTAAAATATCAAAAATGTCCTTATGAAATAAAATGAGTGGAATGCACGCTGGGATCATTTGTGCAAAAAAGCCAGAACTAACGATTAATTTGACGGAATTGGACGGAAAGGACCATTGTTGCCAACAATGTTTGAAACAGAGGCTAGACTGCCAAAAATGAAAAAATAGGTCCTCAACCTGCAGTAAGTACAAAAGATAGGGATCATTTGTGCCAAAAAAAAAAAACCTATTTTCAAATATCTTTCAGTTAAGTCCTCCAAAAATTACATCTTAGATCCTTAATCATTTTATATTATTATACTTTTGATGCCACGAAAATCTTCCAACTGTTTCAATGCCAAAACATCTTCTATTGGTACTTCTATATGAATTGGCAGTCTGAGTCGCTGAAGAAGAGAGAGACTATGCAAGATAACTGTTGGGATCATGCAGGATGTGCCAACCAAATCTAGGACTTTGAGGTTGGTCAAGCTTTCCATACCATCGGGTAACTCCTCAATACCAGTATGTGAGAGGTCCAGCCGTGTCAGTAGCCTGAGCTTTTTCAAAGTTGGCACGGATTTAAGACTGAAACAATTTCTGAGCAATAATGTTCTGAGATTCTCCAAGTCTGAAATGGAATGTGGCAAGTACTGAATAGATCTAGTTTCACTTAAATTGAGAGTGCGTAAGCCACGCATTTGCGTAAAGAAACAATCTGGAATCGACTTCAGAGGATTTTCACTCAAAATCAATGTTGAAAGTTGAGGACAATTGGGTGACATGCCAATTGAAATTTCCTCTATAGAGTTATCCATCAAGGAAATTTTATCCAAATCCTCTGTCCATTCTTGCACGGCTGGTATTTCACTTAGGTTAAGTCCAGCTTTTACCATGTATCTACGGTTACGTTTAGTGATCCCTAGTGCCATGTCTCTGATCAAATCATGCATCTTCACCATTCTATCCGGAACCCTTTCTAGTAAGCAGGCTCTCTCCAATTGATTTAGTATTGCATGACCTTGGTCATTCTCAGCTCGCCAGCTTAATCTTCTATCCATCAACTCTTCTGAAATGAAATTTTCAATCAATTCCTCTCTTTTAATAGAAAAGTCTTCAGGATACAAGGAGCAATACAAGAAACAACGTTGTAGCTTTGGATCCCTCAGTCGATCGTAACTGTACAAGAGTATTGGTAAAACCTCGTTTTCCATGTCGGCTCGCCCCATACATGATTCTTTCAGTTCTTCTGATGCATCTCTCCACTCGTGAATATCAGTCACCCCCCTCATGCTTCCAGCCAATGTGACGAGTGCAAGTGGCAAACCACCACATCTTTTTACCATGTTCTTGCAAATTTCTTCTACTTCTGGATGAAGTTCATCTCTGCCAAGTTTCTTCAAAAATAGTTCCCAAGCTTCTTGTTCGGAAAGTGTGTTCACTTTTATAATCCTCTGGCAGCCCATTCGATGATAAACTTCTTTTGATCGACTTGTTATGACCAACTTGCACCCATCCCTTCTAGGAGGAATGCCGATCTTCTCGGCATCAATTTGTTTCCAAACATCATCCAGTATAAGTACAAAACTCCCCCTTTTCTGGAATGTCTGAAATAGTTGAGCTGCCCTTTTCTTCTCGTCACTCCCACGTGCGAAATCTAGATTCAGTGCTTGGGCAATGTCACTCTGCAATTTGTGAATGCTGAACTCTTGAGAGACGGTGATCCAATAAACATGACCCGAGAATTTGGGTTCATTTAAGAGCTTATCATGGGCATGCATTACTAGAGTTGTTTTGCCTACTCCCCCCATTCCATAAATGCCAATGCTTAAGATGTTGTCATCCATTAATGACGACCAAATGTCATTGAAATTTTGTAGAAATGCTTGGCCATTGTGTGGGGGTGTTAACATTAGCTGGCCAATACTTTCATCAACCTCAAGAAAATGCCCTCCAGGAAAATCACTTTGATCATCAAGCTCTATCACTTCCTTAGTCATTCTTTCAACCCGTTCAGCCAACTTTTGTCGTGAATAAAATCTGCTGCATTGTATTTCTTGTTCCAAGGTTTCAAATTCTGTTATATTGTTTTCGACATTAATCAACCAATCTTCAACCTCTCTCTTGCGTTTTTTTCCAGCCTTTTGTAAATCTGCTTGCACATCAACTTTTCGACTTTTCAGCAATTCTATTTTTCTTTGAAGGGTTTGTGTATTTTCCTCCAAGTCTGGGCATAGCAGTGTGGCAGCATTTGTAACAGTTTCTAGCAGCTTATCCATTTGACTTCCTGAAAATATCATGCAATATTGTTATATACAGTCAAAATTCACCATTATATATTATTAAAATCTAAAAACTACTCTATTATATAATTTATATATTCAAATCAAGCACTCAAAAATGACTAGGGTGTATTTAATTAAGATTTTTAATGACTTTTCTAGAGTTTAAAGTTTAGGTGTATTTAATACAAACTTTTTAAACTCTATCAAAATTAAATTTTGGAGTATTCAATATAAATTTTTAAAAAGTCTTTAAAAGTAATGCGGTATTCAATTCACACTTTTTAAAATCATACAAAATTAGAGATATTCAAAATGTCAATGGTATATATTGAATATAACCTTCAAGTTTTGCTAAATCTTAAAAATAGTCATTAACCAAATAATACCTAAAATACCCTTAATATATAAAAACTTCAATATTTGTTATATTATTCCTCTAATTTTACAATTTTAAGGTTCCTCACCCGAATTTGTATCAGAGGCACATTAGAATTATAATTTTGTCAGATAATTATAATAAAATATCAAAAATTAATATATTTGGACAAATTAATTGGATAAAAACTTTTTTGATACATAAATTTGGATTAATTGGAGAAAAG
This sequence comes from Forsythia viridissima, assembly GCA_030279155.1. NCBI lineage: Eukaryota > Viridiplantae > Streptophyta > Magnoliopsida > Lamiales > Oleaceae > Forsythia > Forsythia viridissima. The sequence goes on from CM059036.1 coordinate 8,644,385, forward strand.
CCTATTAGAAAAGAAGATCAAGAAATTCTAAAAGAAATTCAGCAAATTGAAATATTAAATAACACTAATAAACAAAATTACAAAATCTTAGAAATAAACTTTTTGAGGAATATAAAATGTTAAATGACCAAATAAAAATACTAAAAACTCAGCAAGAATTAGAAAAATAAATAGAAGAATAGAAATATTAAGAAAACCTTTAACTTTAGAAAAAAGAATAATAAATATAGAAAAGGAATTAAAAGATTATAATGAAATAATTATTGAAATTGGGAATAGATTAGGATTTCAATTTGAGAAAGAAGACAAGATACTAATAAAAGAAAATATTGTTATGATGAATAAAGTAAAACAAAATTGACTAATAAATAGAACAAGAAACCATAATAGAAGAATTTCTTGAACAAAATAATAAATTCCACCAACTACTTGAACCATATAACTTAAATCAAAATATGAATACACAATTAAAAGATATTTCAGAAAATCTTTTAAAAATTAATGAAAATATTAAAATATCAACAACTATAACAGAAAACATATAAAGTTTTACACTAAAGAAGAACCACAAACTCTAGAATCAGTATATAATTTCGTGAATGAAACAAAACAAGAGCTTGAAGAAAATTCTTTAAAATTTCAGGAGAAAATACAGAAAGATATAGAAAAATGTTAGAGGATCTAGAAATACAAATGGCTAACATAAGTTTAGGAAATACTAAGATGAATACTAGTACCACAAGAGTTAGTAGTTCTACTACCCCTCCTACAATAAGCCAACCTCACTTTACCCTTAATATATAAAAACTTCAATGATTTTTATAAATAAAAGATATTACAATTCACAAGGTATAAATAAAAATATCACAATTTCTACATCATTCAGCCCAAAGACTTTGAAAGACTTTGGAAAAAATAATAAAATCCATTAAATAAATAAATAAAAAAGTATACCCGAAATTATGGTACAAAAAACAAAAGAATAAACTTACCTCACTTCTGGCAATGATGGTTGGAGGAGAGAGGAAAAGAAAAATAAAGAATTTGAGGGTTTCAAAATAGAAATTAGAATGAAATTCAATTAATGATTGTTAAGAGTTTCAAAAAGTACAAAGTAAAGTGAACATTTTTATCTAATTTCCTAGACACATAAATATTTACCTTGAATCGAATCGTGAAAATCCCAAAACAAACAGCGGTAGGAGCACAAGATCAATATCCTACAAATTTTATAACAATTAAGTGAGAGAAAGCTGTGGGTTGTAAAGCATATATACACTCTTTTAGTACGACTCCAACATTGACGAAGAACCTTCAAAGAAGGAGATTAAAAGCAGAACTTATGGGAAGCCACATAGAAAGAGGAAAGCACTACGTGAATTATTGTACCATAGACTCTAAGCAGAACCTTCAAGGAAAGAGGTTTGAAAATCCCAAATGCAATAATTGAACCAAGGGGCCCTTTAAGCCATATAAGTCGGAAAGCACTACATGAATTATTGTATATGTACATAGTGAATAGATCTGCATTTTTTAAAATCTCTCTTCTATTCAAAATCGTGGTGTAACTTTTATCTTTCATTCTTCTAGTCATGGAATAGATGAAATAAATTAAGAATAAAGAGAAAAAGAAAGAATCGAAATTGATCGATAGATTTCTCGAAACAAACGAACAAGTAAAATAGAGACGGAATTCTAGATTTAAAAAAAATTGTGGTCTAAGTATACAAGAAATGATGGTAGACAAATTATAAAATTATAAATAAATAATAATTACCACATATTTCAATTAAAATAAATTATAAATAGACGATTTCTAACACACTGTTTAAATATGGACGGTATACTAGACATATTCCAATTTTCTCCTTGTCATGTAAATAATTTAAAATAATGTAATATTGTTATATACAGTCAAAATTCACTATTATATATTTTTAAAATCTAAAAACTACTCTATTATATTATTTATTCACATTAAGCACTCAAATCATGACTAGAGTATATTTAATTAAGATTTTTAAAGACTTTTCTAGAGTTTAAAGTTTAAGTGTATTTAATACAAACTTTTTAAACTCTATGAATATTCAATATAGATTTTTAAAAAGTCTTTAAAAGTAATGCGGTATTTAATTCACACATTTTAAATCATATAAAATTAGAGATATTCAAAATGTCAATGATTTTTATAAATAAAAGATATTACAATTCACAAGGTATAAATAAAGATATCACAATTTCTACATCATTTAGCCCAAAGATTTTGAAAGAATTTGAAAAAAAATAATAAAATCCATTAAATAAATAAACAAATAAAAAAGTATACCCGAAATTATGGTACAAAAAACAAAAGAATAAACTTACCTCACTTCTGGCAATGATGGTTGGAGGAGAGAGGAAAAGAAAAATAAAGAATTTGAGGGTTTCAAAATAGAAATTAGAAGGAAATTTCAATTAATGGTTAAGGGTTTCAAAAAGTACAAAGTAAAGTGAATTTCCTAGACACATAAATATTTACCTTGAATCGAATCGTGAAAATCCCAAAACAAACAGCGGCAGGAGCACAAGATCAGAATATCCTACAAATTTTATAACAATTAAGTGAGAGAAAGCTGTGGGTTGTAAAGCATATAATATTTCATGAATGAAACCAAACAAGAGCTTGAAGAAAAATTCTTTGAAATTTCACGAAAAGATGCAGAAAGATATAGAAAAATATTACATGATCTATAAATACAAATGGCTAACATAAGTTTAGGAAATACAAATTGCTAACATAAGTTTAGGAAATACTAAGATAAATACTAGTACCATAGTTCTACTACCCCTCCTACAGTAAGCCAACCTCACTTTACCCTTAATATATAAATATTTACCTTGAATCGAATCGTGAAAATCCCAAAACTAACAGCGGCAGGAGCACAAGATCAGAATATCCTACAAATTTTATAACAATTAAGTGAGAGAAAGCTGTGGGTTTGTAAAGCATATATACACTCTTTTAGTACGACTTTAACGTTGACGAAGAACCTTCAAGGAAGGAGATTAAAAGTAGAACCTATGGGAAGCCACATAGAAAGAGGAAAGCACTACGTGAATTATTGTACCATAGACATTAAGCAGAACCTTCAAGGAAAGAGGTTTGAAAATCCCAAATGCAATTATTGAACCAAGGGACCCTTTAAGCCATTGAAGTTGGAAAGCACTACGTCAATTATTGTATATGTGCATAGTGAATAGATCTGCATTTTTTAAAATCTCTCTTTCTTATTCAAATTCGTTGTGTTATCATCCAGAACTTTTTTAAAAAAGGTGGGAAAGCATTAAAAACCTTCAAGGGTCCCTTTAAGCCATTGAGGTGGGAAAGCACAAAGTGAATTATTGTATATTTGACAACTAAAATAAAGACGAAGAGAGAAGCATATCTAATACAATTATAGATTGAAAAAATTGTTGTTCTCATTTATAAGAGGAAGTGATAGATAAATTATAAAATTTTAAATAAATGATGATTACCACACATTCCGATAGAAATAAACTAGTATATCGCTTCTTTTGCGGTGGAATCAGATCGTAAGCTCTATTATGATAATAGATTGAAGCGGTGAACAGATTTTAGAGATGATCGGTGGAGGGAGATGATCGATTGAGGAGGATGAATTGAGAAGGTGAACAGATTTTGGAGATAGTCCATTGAAGAAGATAATTTAATAGCAACTTTTGGAAGAGATGAATAGTGAATATGTAGTGACGTACAGAGTAAATGAATATTTTGTTGAAAAGTTGGTTTTAAATAAGTTGGTTTGACCAACTTTTGACCAATTATTGAGTGGGTCCTGTTAATTGGATACAAGATTTATTTGGCCGAATGTGTTCTACTCCATGAGTAGATTAACGTAGTGTGTTTATTTTCTCAAAATCAAAGTAAGTGGGTGTGTTTGATTTTGATTAAAATTAGTTTTTTTTTTTTAATTTTTTTGTAAAAGTTGATAAAAAGTGATGAGATACGCGGTTGAAAAATTGTAAAAAGTGGTTGAGTGTGTTTTACTCTACGAGTAGGTTAACGTAGTACGTTTATTTACGTAAAACCAATTTTAGGTGATTGAGAAATTAAAGTCAAAGTAAACTACTTAAACTTAGTTAAGTTGGAATTAAAAATGGTAGAAAAATAGAACTGTCCATCCCATATTGGTTTTAAATAAATTGATTTGACCAATTATTTGAGTATGTCCCATTCAAGAGCGGAGCCAGGGATTCTGCGGAAATTAATAAAGCTTATAATATAACAATGTAATAAAGTAACAATACATAAAAAAAAAAATGACATACATCGTTCCGAAATCAATTATAGTATACACTTATCTATTCGAAAATAGATTAACATAATATTGCTACTATCTATATAAGGTGCTTATTAAGGGAGGAATATTAGCTAGATGCAAAACCCATCAAAGTTAACTGTACTTTTCAAAATTCAAACAGCCCATTCAATTAATATTACAAACAGGTTGCAGACATATCACATATGCATAATCTCCATGTATGCTTTTCAAAATTTCTATACAAAACTGTCAATAAGCAAAACATAAAGATTGAAAAATTAGTTTTGGTACCAAAGACAATGGCAGTGACAGCAGAAGATAGTCCCAATTCAATAAACTATAAGATTATGAAATTCAGAAATTAACAAAATGTTTAATACCTTACTTCAATGCGTGAGTCTTTATCTTTTTGAAAAAGAGATTGATTCGTTTTGTAGAATTATTTGTTGGACGTTGAGAAGATCATCATTCAGGAACGAACCGAACGAGGGTTTTTTTGTTTTTTGTTTTTGCAATTGAATTTCTGTTAGAGGAAAAGAGCAAAGGCCAAATTGTTGTTGTTGGAAAAAGGCTAAGGAAATATGGTTGCTGTTGGGCTTGGGCCTAATTAAATTCAAGGTCGGTCACTGTTTTGGCACTTATGGACTCTAAAGTCATATAGCCAAAACTTAATTCAATTAAAGTCATATTTTAGGGCTAAAAGACCAACATACCATTAATTGTAAAAAAACACTAATTTAATAATACTGTTTTGTTGTGATATTGTTTTGTTAGATACTATTTTATCTAGATAATGTACATTGGTATATTTATACCATGCTTTTATCCTTGATATTGTTTTATTATGACAATGTTTAAACCTATAATCTTGTACTACTAATGGAGTATTTTAAGAATAGTATTATTACTTCAACCATTAAAACATTTTGTACTTAGTTTTATATATGATATTGTTTTGTCTATAATACTGTTTTATATAGATAATATGCTATGATACACTTACACCATACTTTTATCTTTGAAACTTATTTTATTATGATAATGTTTCAACCTATGATATTGTTTTAATCTATGATAATGTTATTAAATGCAAATAGTATCAATTGTCTTATACTACTAATTGAACATTTTAAGAACAATATAATTATTTCAACTAGTAAAACATCTATGATACTATTTTAATTTAGGGATAATTGCATCAAAGGTCCCCAATGTTTCAAAATCGTTGGAGATATGCCCCTAACCTAAAAAAATAGCACCACACATCCCCAACGTATGAATAAATAGGCATCGTATGTCTCTCTTGACACTTTCCGTCAATTTTCTCCGTTAAAAGTTAGAATTGGACTACACGCACTTTATTTCTCAAAAAAAGGCGATTGAAATTGCAGGGTAAAACTAATCACCTTTGCAATGGCATCTTTTTTTTCAATGAACATGAAAAATCACTGATAAGAAATTCTTCTGGTGGCAATCCAAATATTTTTTGAAACATTGAATTCCTATGGGGTGATTTAATGTCCAACTGCAAGCACAATTCATATAGATAATTAAAAATCGGCAATGGCAAGTTCCAGGTGCAAATTAAAATTCACAATTTTACCTTCTTTCCAACTTCTTTTTCCAATTTCACCAAATAATCTCTAATCGTTTCAACTCCATTGTTATTATCCAAAAAGATTCTCAAGTGCAGCTTTGATTGAGAAGACTGAGAAATTTTCCCCTCAAGTGGAACCCACAAATCTGCATTTTTGATGGATGCATGCTTTAAAAAATTGATCTCAGCATTACCAAGAGACGATGATTGATCAAATGGACCATCAAAATCGAAAACTTCCACATCCAGCGTAGAAGGCGGTTCTTCTGCATCATCAAACTCGAGTATCTCTGTGTCGAAAAAGCTGTTTTCGTGTTCAAATGAGTCATAATTCGGAAACCCCCACAACTCACCATCGAGTTTGGACGAGTCAGAGTCCACTCGACCCAACTCGGCCTTCCCTTCACACAAAGCACCCACGACCGAGGGAGACGACACCGACGGAGGAAGCCCAAGATCGTCATTAGAAACCTCCAGCAAATACCCCAGATCCGGCTGTGACTCTTCTTTAGAAGCCGACTTCAAATCCACCACGTCCACAGTGGGAGAAGGCGAACCCATAATTTCCTCCTCAAAACTCTTCATGAAAGAGTCAAGATCCTTATTCGTTGTGTAGAACTCCGATTCATCACCCAAACTGTCCAATAAATCTTCTCCCAGCCTCTTAACCTCCGGCAAGTCAATCAATAAGTCAGGCTCCTCCTCTTTTTTTAATCTTCACTTCTTCCATTAGAATATACTTATAATATGAAATTCAGGCTATATTCACAAACAAACAATATAGAATGGAGTGATAGCTTTACCTTCCAATTCCAGTCGCATTTTTTAGATAAATAAAGCACGTGTATTCCAATTCTGACTTTTAACAAAGAAAACTGACGGAAAATGTTAAGAGGGACCTATTATGCATATTTCTTCATACGTTGGGGATGTGTGGTGCTATTTTTTTAGGATAGGAGCATATCTCTAACGATTTTGAAAGGTTGGGGACCTTTGATGCAATTATCCCTTTAATTTAAAATAATGTTATTGAATACAAACATTATCAATGGTCTTGTACTACTAATGGAGCATTTTAAAAACAATATAATTACTTCAACCAATAAAAAAGATCTATGATACTGTTTTATTTAGATAAAATGATATGATATGCTTATACCATATTTTTATCTTTGATACTGTTTTATTATTATGATAATATTTCAACCTATGATACTGTTATTTCTATGATACTGTTATTTATTAGGTTGTAGTTTGTGTATGTAATATTGTTTTATTAAGATATTTTCATGTATGATACTAATATATTAAGATACATTTATCCGTTATATTGTTTTAGTATGTATAATACTGTTTTGACAAAAAAAATTAAAGATTGCCATTTTAAGCTAGAGAGACGACTTCAAACGGCTAAAATACATCGTATGCAGTGACAAGACCATTGGTTTTGACCGGTTCGTCGAGACCATTCCAAAAACATATTATAATAAAAATTATAAGCACGTATGCAAGTTCTATGCTCATTTCTATTAGGATATTGTTTTTTGTGATACTGTTTTTCTATAATACAGTATCAAACAACACACATGACTAATTACCAATACAGAGAATAATCTAATGGCCAACTTTTGTCATAGCAATGCCCACATCGAACTTTTTCATTCCTACAGAAATTCAAACTACTATTTACAACAACAAATCATGGCAACTCTACAGAAATTCATCAAATAAATCTTCCTCAATATTTTCTATAATACAGTATCATGATACAAATGTGTTTATGATACTGTTTCTCATTCTTAATTACAAAACTACTCGTTACCATTCTCTCAAATCCACATTCATTATCTTCATCAAATCAGTTGATCTATGCAAAATCACTCACGATTCTTCAAGAATTTCTTTCCTCTCACAAAAATATGTTGTTCACTCCAGTCTTTACTGTCTAGTGTAGAATTTTTGTTCATCAATGGCAGCTTATTCGAATAGATCCCCTTCCCCAATTTTCACAAGACCCGTTAATCCAAATATTAGAAATTCATAATCTAATACTTGAGCCAAAAGAAGTTTCAGTGGAAACCCTATTTCCAAACCTACCATACACACAAATCCTAGAATATTTTACCCCAGTACCCCTGCCAATAGCCCTTCAGTTTTGTCCTGAGATTTTTTTATGAATTTTTGTAAATGGGTTATAATTTTTGTTTTGAATTGTACTTATGAATTTTCAGATTTTGCGAGAAGGCGCTCAATGGAGAAAGATGGCATCGTTGCTTCAAGAGATTGTGAAGAAAAAGAGAACAACGAAAAATATCACAACTTAAAAGCTGAAAAAATCCGGCAGGTGGCTATGAGTTCCAAGAATTTCATGTCTCCAACGATTTCTGCAGCTTCCAAGTTCAGTCCATCACCAAGAAAGAAAGTTTTGGTGTCGAGCCAAATTTTGATATGATGGATTCAAATCTGAATAAGATCTCGGAATGTTCTCTTGACTCGGCGGCGACAGCGACAGCGGCAGCGGCGGTGGTGGTAGTGGTGGTGGTGAGAGTAGTTGTGGCTGCGACAGTGTGTGGAAAATATGGATCATAGGTATAATTTTGGGATGAATATAAAAGTTTGATGAAGAGTATGACTTATTGACAATTTTGAAATTTGTTTTGACCTAATTTGAAACAAGTTACTTGCATGTGACTTTTTAGGCAATTTTCTCTTATTTATTTATTTATTTATTCAATGCAGACAATTGAATGGGCTAGCTACACTGGTCTCCGTCCCCGGTCTCATTAGTGGAATACAAGATTTCTTTGGCTGAATGTGTTCTACCCCGCGAGTAGATTAATGTAGTACGTTTATATTTTTTCAAAAATAATTTTAGGTGAATGAAAAATTAATGTCAAAGTAAGCTACTTAAATTTGGATAAGTTTGAATTAAAATATTGTAAAAAAAAAAATTTGCCCATCCTACATTGAAAACTAAAAGCAAAATATTCACTTTAAAACCCCAAGTTAGACATTGGGCTTGGCCCCCAAAAGTATCAATAGTCTTTGGTAGATAAATAAAATTAAATATTTAATTACTTAATTTTAATTACCTTACAAAATTTTGACAAGTGGAATGACATGATTTCACCACGTGTCTGACTTCTAGAAATTCAGACAGTTAATTCAAACACACATGTCTGTTAGAACAGTGCTGTCCAAACAAATTGTGTCTTTTCAGACAAAAACTTTTCAAAATATTATAATATGCATATTTGAAGTCCTTTTTTCCAGTTCGATTCAGAGATGTCAAAACATTAGTAGGTTCATTGGTTTGTAATTTGGAGTGCTTACAAAACATGGTCGTTGTATCTTGAGAAAAGAGTGCTAGAGATGCGTCATTACCAATACGTAGGGGTGGAATGACATGATTTCGACAAGTGGATTGACATGATTTCGCCACGTGTCCAACTTCTAGAAATTCAGATAGTTAATTCAAACACACATGTCAGTCAGAATAGTAGTGTCCAAATAGACACAACTTTCCAAAATATTATATTATGCATATTTGAAGTCCTTTTTAGTTCGATTCAGAGATGTCAAAACATTAGTAGGTTCATTGGTTTTTAAATTGGAGTGCTTACAAAACGTAGTCATTGTATCTTTGGAAATAAGTGCTAGAGAACCGTCAATATCAGTACGTAGGGGTGGCAAAAATCAACCCAAATCAATCAAACTACCCAACCCGACCTAACTCGATTGATTTGGATCGATTTTTGCCATAAATTGTGTTGTGTTCAATTTTGAAAATTTATTTTGTTGTTGGGCTGGGTTGTAGGTTACCTCATAAAAATCAATCCAACTCAACCCAACCCGACCCGACCCACTTATTAAAAAATAAAAATTAATTAAATTGGGTCAAAGTTTTTCATATTTTTAATTTTAGTGTAATTGACATTGGTCCAATTTGAATTGAGTTCACATTATTTTTTTAAAAACAATTCGACTAAAATAATAAACAAAAGGCCCCGAAGTGTATTTGTTCCCAAAAATATTTTCCCCAGCATGAATTGAACCTAAGCCCAACCCAAACCAACTTTGGTTTGGTTTGGGTCAATTTTTAACCCGTGGGCAGATTGGTTCAGTTTAATTTTTTGTCAAACTCAATCTGTTAGGTTGGATTCGAGTTAGACTCAAAACCAACCCAACCCAAATCACGCCTAATCCTACCAGTAAGTATTGTATTAAGGAAAAAGAGTCGAATTCTTGCTTCGGTCAATTTTATTTTATTTTCAAGTAAGTTCAAATTTTTGCACATAATTAATTATTACTTAAATTTTAAACAAGCAACCAACATATTTGAGTTTCCATTTAATTTTGTTGTGATAAATAGATTTATGAAAGTGCAAGTTCACATAGATTATTGAATCAAGCTTGTAGGCTTGCAGTGAAACAATATAGAATAGTGTAATAGATATTATTTTATTGATAATAATAATGAGTATTGATCTATAGTGTGTAAGAATTATGGTATCAACTTGACACGTGACATTACCACATTAGTCACTTTTTAAAAAGTTTAAAAAGTTATAAACAACTTTTTAAAAAGTAACAAATGTGGTGATGTCACATATCAAGTGAGTACCATAATTATTATACACCATAGTTGATATATCATTTTTCTAATAATAATACAATAAAACACAAATCTCTTGTAAAGATTCAAAATTTAGAGTGCGTTTGGTAGAGATTAAAAACCCATTTTGGTTTTTTTCAGCCGTAATTTTTGACTTTTCAACCCATTTTTAACATGAAAAGTCAACAATTTCAACTCAAATAAACCAATATTGGTTTATAAACTATTTATAATCTCTATCAAACGCACTCTTAATTATTAATTGATTTTGATGTCAACGAAAAGCTAATTCATCTTCAGAGTGCAACAGAATAGAATTCTTCAGAAGATTGACCAAAGTCAACAAAGAATTGAAAAGGCTTTTCAACATCAAACTCAAGCCTTGCTCACTCCGCTTGAGGCTTGTAGACAAAGGATTGAGGAAGTTACTAGTGAAATTATGGATCTTCTTTCTAAAAGACTTCCATTTGATGCACAAGAAGGAGAACTCGGAAGCCGGAAGCATCAACTCAATTTCATAGAAAATAGTTCTCTTATACCTCCATCCTCTCCTTTTAAACCTACTTATCCTCAAAACATTTCTCAATCATACGGCCCAATGTATTCTGAATCCTCCGGTTCTCTCAAGAACTTTTTCTCACCAGAGGAATGGGAAAGAAAACTTAAAAGGCCTAAACCGCCAAGAACACAAACAAAGCCCCGAGTTCCTCCTCCTAATCCAGAAAAACAACCACAGCTCATGATAAAGAATCCTATCTCTGAATTTCTGGAAAGAACCCATGCACAAGAAACCATTTCTCCTCCCATTTTGGCCATAACAGCAGACTCTAGTACAAGTGACAGCGACCCCGCTGAAGAGTCTGAGTCTTCCAGACAGAGTAACTCGTCTTATGAGTCATCCACACAACTCCCTGTTTATATGGCAAATGAGGCACAAACAAGCAGAGAAGAATCTACTGCCCAACATCAAGAAAGGCCAGCAGAAGAAACAGAACAAGTTGAACCTACTGTTATCTCAGAAGACGAACAGTCTAGCCCTCCAACCATTCCAAATGTCATGGGTCCGAGTTTATCTGCTGCTAGTGGCTCTTCTGTTAAGTTTACCCTCGATGATATTCCTCTTATCAAATGGAGGACCAGGTTCCAAGAAATGCAGGCTTGGTGTTATGCCGAGCTACAAAAACCCCTCATGACACATGCTGCTGTCATCAAATCTTTTCTTGCTCGTCTTACTGGTTTCCTCAGAGATTGGTATGATTCACTTGGAGAATACAGACAGTTGCAATATCTCAATACTCCCACAGTTGAGCAATGCATGAATGCCTTATATTGGGAATTCTGTGGAAGACAAGACCACTTAAAAGATATTGCCAGAGAAGAGTTCTTTAAATTAAAGTGTTGTTCCTATAATCCGAAAGATCTTGATAAACACTTTCAAAATGCAGCCAAGCGTTATTATCTGATAGGCAGAATGGATGATCCAAATATCAAGCAGGCCTATCTTGAGTCCATACCTCAGCCGCTTGGACAAGAAACTTTAAGGATGATCGAAATGAAAGGACAATTTCTTGGTACTACATCCTTTGGTGAACTCCATAATATGGTCCTTAGAACTCTCAAGAAACTCTGTAATCAAAGAGCTTTCCTTACGGACATACACACTACAGGCAAGAAACTCGAAAAGGCTTGTGAACGCCCAGAGTTAAAGATCAAGTGTCGTCACAACGACAAATCCTGTTCATGTCCAGGGAAAAAGAAGCGCCATATCAAGAAGTTCAAATTCAAGAAAAGAAATTCCAGATCGTTCCCTAAGAAACGAAGGTTCTTCAGGAGGAAATTCTCTAAGAAAAAGGGAGATCGCTGTTTTATATGCGGAAAGAAAGGCCACTTTGCTAAAGACTGTCCAGAACAGAAGAAGGCCAAGATTCTCAAACAAATCTGTGCGGTTACAAATATTGACGATGAGGCAGACCTTGAATCCGTTTTCTCAGAAGAAGATGAACAATCTTCTGACACAATCTTTGTCCTTGAAGAAAGAGCAAGTGACACTGATGATTCTTTCAGTGATCCCGATGAATGCTATGGATTACAAGTTATTAATCTAAGACTCTCAGTACCTATGGTTGAGATCAAAATCTTTCCAGGAAAATATGACAGGCCTATCATTGTCGCTGGATTATTTGATACAGGAGCAGCATGTTCAATTCTAAATCCAACTGTCCTCTCCTCTTCCATGTGGAAACCTCACAGGCAAATCTTCCAAGCAGCAAATAATGAATATTTCTCCACAGAAATCATCAGTAAACCTGTCAGCATCCAGTTCTTTCCTAACTGCAAAATTTCACACAGGCTTCTTGGATCATCTCTCCCAGGAAAAGACATTGTCATTGGTTTTGACATCATCCAACAGCTTTGGTCAAAAAGAGTCATCCCAAAATACAATGGTCTTCAATACAAATCACATTTCCTCCCATACATCCGTCCTACTACATATTTTTCCATGACATCCATACATTCTCTTAAGGAAAAACTGATTCGAGATTGTTGTGCAGAATCTCATACAGATTTTCTTACCAAATGCACAAATCCCTTATGGAAAAATTCTGAGTTCTTTATCTCTCTTCCATTCAAGTTGAATGAAGATGCCAATCCAACAAAAGCAAGTCATACAGGAATGGGTCCAGAACATCTTCAACTTGCAACTACAGAATTGGCTAACCTACAAGCCGAAGGACTCATTGAACCCACCAATTCTCAGTGGGCATGTCAAGCATTTTATGTCAACAAGAGAGCAGAACAAGTGCGAGGAAAAATGAGACTTGTCATTAATTATAAACCATTGAATCATTTTCTTGCAGATGAAAAATTTCCTCTACCTAACAGGAAGGCACTTTTTGCTAATTTATCTACTGCTAAAATGTTTTCTAAATTTGATCTGAAAGCAGGTTTTCGGCAAATTGGAATTCTTCCAGAAGAAAGACATAAAACAGGTTTCTGCATCCCAAATTCTCACTTCCAGTGGACTGTTATGCCATTCGGGTTGAAGACAGCTCCGTCTCTCTTTCAGAAAGCTATCACTCGCATCTACCATCCTATCATGAAATCAGCTCTGGTGTACATTGATGATATTCTCCTTTTCTCTCCAGATGAATCCTCGCATTCACAATTGTTATCTGATTTCTATGATATTACCAAAACTCACGGAGTGATGTTAGCCCAAAAGAAAATGCTGATTGGAGTCAATGAGATAGATTTCCTTGGTATGCACATCAAAGATGGCCAGTATTCTCTACAGCCCCATGTTGGCCAAGAATTGTTAAAGTTCCCTGATTCTAATCTTTCAAAGAAGGAAGTTCAACAATTCCTATGGATAGTCAACTACATGGCTGACTTCATTGACCACCTGTCCACAGTCATTAAACCCCTGCAGAATATGTTGAAGAAGAATGCTCTGCCTTGGACAGATGAACAGACTAAGGCTATCCAACTAATCAAGCAGAAAGTTCATAGTCTTCCAGCATTGTCTATACCCAACGATGGAAAAAGAATTCTCCAGACCGATGCTAGTGATCTATATTGGGCAGCAGTCTTGCTTGAAGAAAACAATGGAAAAAGAAACATATGCGGATACAAAAGTGGATCATTCTCTGATGCAGAAAAACACTACCATTCCACTTTCAAGGAGATACTTGCAGTCAAGAGATGAATTGAGAAATTCCAATTCCATCTTATTGGGCATCGCTTTTTTATTGAAATGGACATGTCTGCATTTCCTAAAATGCTAAGTTTCAAACAGAAGCAGATACCCAATTCTCAGCTTTTAAGATGGGCCGAATGGTTTGCAAATTTTGACTTCAAGGTCAAGCACATAAAAGGCCATGATAATCTTCTCCCTGATCTATTATCCAGGCCCAAGCCCAAAATCTCAGCTATAAAACCCATTCCCATTATCTGTATGATGGGACCATCTTCTTCAAAGCCATCCTCTTCGAAACCATCTTCTTCCAGACCCCCTGAAGCCTATCCAAATATGGACAATTTCCCCCCAGAAATAAACAACCTCATCAAGGATAAAACTCTCAAAGCCCGGTCCAGAGAGCTTATGCTTAAATATCAGTCCTTAGTCATCCAGAATCATAGGATTCACATTTTTGGAGGTTTAGGGTTCCATCATGATTATCCATTCCTTAACCTCTTCTTTTTTAATCCTGACAGGCTTCAATGGGCATTCTCAAAGGAAATTTTATGTTTTCTGTGGTATCTTCTTGAGCTTCATAAAATTGCTTTCTGTTTCAATGCAGAAGCCATGGCTACTTGGCTTCCAGAACTTGATTATGATCTTTGGAAGACATATCCTGAGCTTTATCCTGAACCAAATTCTTATGCAAAGAAATTCTTTGAGGGGTTTCACCCAGTTAATCATTGGATGGAGAAGTTTCATGTCTACATGGGAAAATTTAAGGACATCCGCACTTCAGTCAAAAATGTCCATGTTATCATCGTCTTTGATAGGCAAGGATATTTCACAGAAACATGGTACTATACTCATTTTTCTCATACCAGGGATTACACAGTTCTACCTTACAATCTCCATAAAGACTGGGAAGGATATCCGAAGGAATTCAGGACATTCCAGAGAAAAATGGCAGAAATCAATCAAACCATCCCTCCAGAAATCTGGCCCAACATCGATGATGATGCTCCATGGGAAACTCTTCCTATATCTTATGCAAAACGTCTCCAAGAGGATATCGAAATCCACATGAAGAAAAGATACCCTATGTATAATTATTATCGTCTTCCTCAACCAGATTCTGCTACTTCATGGTCGCAGTTATATTTAGGAAGACCAACTCAGAGTTTAGGGTTCACTTCAAAGTATGGAGAAAACACTCCAGAAGGCCAAGCACACAGAGAGAGACTCTGGAAAATGCTCCATGACAACATTACTGGTTCTGCTCTCACAAGTCCTCAAGAATCTTCCACCAGTTCTCAGACAGAAACATCTGCTCAACCTATCATCACATCACGTCAGTTAGACGTCACACAATACATGATAAGGCCATATTTTCCACGTATTTCTCAAGTTCCAGAACCATCCGAACCAGGACCAGTCCAGCCCGATCCAAGCAATCCGGACAACATTGAAATAATCCTGGATCAGATGTGGGAAGATGAAAGAAAGATGGAAAATTTACCATGGTGGAAACAACAAGGATTACCCTCGGATTCTGATGACTCGGATTCCCCTGCACGTGCAGCCAACCTTGGTACACCGTGATGATTTGTCTTTTGGAAAAGCAGATTCCCTCTTTTGATAAAATTTCATGTGGTCTGATCTTTATGTCTTTTATTTTGCTTTTAGTCATGTGTGTTTGTACTATTTTTCTCTTTTGTCAATCAGAGTCTGTATTATTTTTGCTTTCTCTTTTTATCATGCGTCCAGCTTTTGCTTTATGTCAAATGTGTCTGTAAAATAATTGTCCTTCATGGACCCTCATGTTTGTCTTTGTGTGTTGCCTCCGCCTATATAAGGAGGCTTGTATCCATTTGTAAATCATCAGTTTTTCAATCAAAAATGTGGAGTGTTTTGTTTATCATGGGTTTCTAAGTTTCTCTCTTCTTCTTCTTCTTTATCTAAGGATAGTAGGATAATATGAGAATGGTGAAATAGAATTAAGCCATTGTAGACATAGAGTATGCTCTGCAGTTGCCTCCTTTGGAGGATCCTCTGTATCAGAAATATGGTTCTACTGATCATTGATCCGTTATGGCGTGATGTATCTGTTCTTTGTAATTCCAATAGTGAGGCCCTTTGTTGCCCAAGAGAGGCTTGTGTGGCCCTTTACCGTGAATTACATTGTAACTGGGTATATCACGTTATTATGGTATCAGAGCCATAACAGTTTCATCTTAATTCTATGGATCCAGTTTCATATTATCTTGTGCTGATTTAGATTTAGAAGAAGATCTTCCAATCATGTCTCTCGAATCTTTAGATTTCCAATCTTTTTCTTCTTTCCGAAAATCAAATGCATCCAAGATTGATGGTCTCTACGAGATCACCCATCTCCCTGAAACTGATAAAACTCCTATTACTAGTCTACCTCTTTTAAATCCATATCATACTTATGCCAAACCTAGAAACTCCATATCCAAAACTGTTAAAACCCTTATCTCATCATCCAAAACTCAAATCAAAGAATATGTCCAGTCCTCTAAATTTGACCAGCATCTTCTGCCTGCAACTGAAAAAGACCAGTTCATAACTCTTGAGTTACCATCTCATTTACCCAAAGTCTGGCTTTCAGAAGGATACACCCATCTTCATTTTGGTGCTGTCCGTTTCGCTCTTACCGCTCATGGAAGAAAAGGACTTCCTACTGTTGCAAGAATGGCTCTTCTTGATACTAGATATGCTGATTATCAGCATGCTTGTATCGGGACTGTTGAAACTACTCTAAACGCCGGAACAGTTTTAGTCACCATGTTTCCAAATTTCAACATGCCTATAGCTGATCCCCAGCTGCTGTCCGCTCTAAAAATCCAAGTCCAAATTATAGGTGCTATTCCTTCAGGACTTACTTATGGGTCGACTCTGCACTATCAGATGGTCTATCGAGTACAAAATCATTCTCTCAATTTTGTCACTCCTCAATCAACTGAGGATGCTATATTTTTACAGATGGAGACAGATCATCCTAGTTGCACTTATGTCCCTAGACAGATCCCCAGGAATGAACTTCTTAAGTTAATTCCTGATACTTCGCTTACCTCTTATGAACAAAACCACCAGAACTCCAAAAATTCTCAACCCATCCAATCAACAACCCATCATTTCAGAAGAAACTCTAAAGGCCAAGTCGAAATCATGTTCAAAAGAGAACCCACTCAGAAAAGGCTACCTTGTTTTCCCACTCAACACGCTTTCAGTAAAGCTGAGAACAATATCCCTATTTATGCTTTTGACTGTGATGGAAAGCCCATATATGTTCAATCACATGAAGGGCACATTTATTGGGATGTTTGTTTTTGTAAAAGGTGCACGAAGAGAACAGGATTTGACAACAGAATGACCAGATCTAGCCAACACAAGTTACAAAAGGAGTATGAACAAAATTCTCCTCATGTTGGACTTCTTGGAGAACCATCTGGAAAGTTTGATTATTATGTCACTTACACTTCTCCTCCAAGAACTGATGACCCGATTGTTCCTACTGGATGGACAGATGATGATGATTATGATGATCATTATCAGTGGCACAAAAAGTGGGATTGGAGTAATCCAGAACCAGAATCATCTCCTAGCTTCATGTTTCATCCTCCTCCTCCGGAAGATTTTCCTCCTTTATCGAACTTTGATAAAGGACTATCCACTCATTCTTGGAAGGTCAAAAATCCTACAACCAGATCTCCTGATGGATCTGTTAACCAGCTCTCTCCAGCTGAAAAGGTTTTGAATTGGCAATCTGAAAATGCTGTGCAACAGAATAGAATTCTTCAGAAGATTGACCAAAGTCAACAAAGAATTGAAAAGGCTTTTCAACATCAAACTCAAGCCTTGCTCACTCCGCTTGAGGCTTGTAGACAAAGGATTGAGGAAGTTACTAGTGAAATTATGGATCTTCTTTCTAAAAGACTTCCATTTGATGCACAAGAAGGAGAACTCAGAAGCCTGAAGCCTGAAGCATCAACTGAATTTCATAGAAAATAGTTCTCTTATACTTCCATCCTCTCCTTTCAAACCTACTTATCCTCAAAACATTTCTCAATCATACGGCCCAATGTATTCTGAATCCTCCGGTTCTCTCAAGAACTTTTTCTCACCAGAGGAATGAGAAAGAAAACTTAAAAGGCCTAAACCGCCAAGAACACAAACAAAGCCCCGAGTTCCTCCTCCTAATCCAGAAAAACAACCACAGCTCATGATAAAGAATCCTATTTCTGAATTTCTGGAAAGAACCCATGCACAAGAAACCATTTCTCCTCCTATTTTGGCCATAACAGCAGACTCTAGTACAAGTGACAGCGACCCCGCTGAAGAGTCTGAGTCTTCCAGACAGAGTAACTCGTCTTATGAGTCATCCACACAACCCCCTGTTTATATGGCAAATGAGGCACAAACAAGCAGAGAAGAATCTACTGCCCAACATCAAGAAAGGCCAGCAGAAGAAACAGAACAAGTTGAACCTACTGTTATCTCAGAAGACGAACAGTCTAGCCCTCCAACCATTCCAAATGTCATGGGTCCGAGTTTATCTGCTGCTAGTGGCTCTTCTGTTAAGTTTACCCTCGATGATATTCCTCCTATCAAATGGAGGACCAGGTTCCAAGAAATGCAGGCTTGGTGTTCTGCCGAGCTACAAAAACCCCTCATGACACATGCTGCTGTCATCAAATCTTTTCTTGCTCGTCTTACTGGTTTTCTCAGAGATTGGTATGATTCACTTGGAGAATACAGACAGTTGCAATATCTCAATACTCCCACAGTTGAGCAATGCATGAATGCCTTATATTGGGAATTCTGTGGAAGACAAGACCACTTAAAAGATATTGCCAGAGAAGAGTTCTTTAAATTAAAGTGTTGTTCCTATAATCCGAAAGATCTTGATAAACACTTTCAAAATGCAGCCAAGCGATATTATCTGATAGGCGGAATGGATGATCCAAATATCAAGCAGGCCTATCTTGAGTCCATACCTCAGCTGCTTGGACAAGAAACTTTAAGGATGATCGAAATGAAAGGACAATTTCTTGGTACTACATCATTTGGTGAACTCCATAATATGGTCCTTAGAACTCTCAAGAAACTCTGTAATCAAAGAGCTTTCCTTACGGACATACACACTACAGGCAAGAAACTCGAAAAGGCTTGTGAACGCCCAGAGTTAAAGATCAAGTGTCGTCACAACGACAAATCCTGTTCATGTCCAGGGAAAAAGAAGCGCCATATCAAGAAGTTCAAATTCAAGAAAAGAAATTCCAAATCGTTCCCTAAGAAACGAAGGTTCTTCAGGAGGAAATTCTCTAAGAAAAAGGGAGATCGCTGTTTTATATGCGGAAAGAAAGGCCACTTTGCTAAAGACTGTCCAGAACAAAAGAAGGACAAGATTCTCAAACAAATCTGTGCGGCTACAAATATTGACGATGAGGCAGACCTTGAATCCGTTTTCTCAGAAGAAGATGAACAATCTTCTGACACAATCTTTGTCCTTGAAGAAAGAGCAAGTGACACTAATGATTCTTTCAGTGATCCCGATGAATGCTATGGATTACAAGTTATTAATCTAAGCCTCTCAGTATCTATGGTTGAGATCAAAATCTTTCCAGGAAAATATGACAGGCCTATCATTGTCCCTGGATTATTTGATACACGAGCAGCATGTTCAATTCTAAATCCAACTGTCCTCCCCTCTTCCATGTGGAAACCTCACAGGCAAATCTTCCAAGCAGCAAATAATGAATATTTCTCCACAGAAATCATGAGTAAACCTGTCAGCATCCAGTTCTTCCCTAACTGCAAAATTTCACACAGGCTTCTTGGATCATCTCTCCCAGGAAAAGACATTGTCATTGGTTTTGACATCATCCAACAGCTTTGGTCAAAAAGAGTCATCCCAAAATACAATGGTCTTCAATACAAATCACATTTCCTCCCATACATCCGTCCTACTACATATTTTTCCATGACATCCATACATTCTCTTAAGGAAAAACTGATTCGAGATTGTTGTGCAGAATCTCATACAGATTTTCTTACCAAATGCACAAATCCCTTATGGAAAAATTCTGAGTTCTTTATCTCTCTTCCATTCAAGTTGAATGAAGATGCCAATCCAACAAAAGCAAGTCATACAGGAATGAGTCCAGAACATCTTCAACTTGCAACTACAGAATTGGCTAACCTACAAGCCGAAGGACTCATTGAACCCACCAATTCTCAGTGGGCATGTCAAGCATTTTATGTCAACAAGAGAGCAGAACAAGTGCGAGGAAAAATGAGACTTGTCATTGATTATAAACCATTGAATCATTTTCTTGCAGATGAAAAATTTCCTCTACCTAACAGGAAGGCACTTTTTGCTAATTTATCTACTGCTAAAATGTTTTCTAAATTTGATTTGAAAGCAGGTTTTCGGCAAATTGGAATTTTCCAGAAGAAAGACATAAAACAGGTTTCTGCATCCCAAATTCTCACTTCCAGTGGACTGTTATGCCATTCGGGTTGAAGACAGCTCCGTCTCTCTTTCAGAAAGCTATCACTCGTATCTACCATCCTATCATGAAATCAGCTCTGGTGTACATTGATGATATTCTCCTTTTCTCTCCAGATGAATCCTCGCATTCACAATTGTTATCTGATTTCTATGATATTACCAAAACTCACGGAGTGATGTTAGCCTAGAAGAAAATGCTGATTGGAGTCAATGAGATAGATTTCCTTGGTATGCACATCAAAGATGGCCAGTATTCTCTACAACCCCATGTTGGCCAAGAATTGTTAAAGTTCCCTGATTCTAATCTTTCAAAGAAGGAAGTTCAACAATTCCTTAGGATAGTCAACTACATGGCTGACTTCATTGACCACCTGTCCACAGTCATTAAACCCCTGCAGAATATGTTGAAGAAGAATGCTCTGCCTTGGACAAATGAACATACTAAGGCTATCCAACTAATCAAGCAGAAAGTTCATAGTCTTCTAGCATTGTCTATACCCAACGATGGAAAAAGAATTCTCCAGACCGATGCTAGTGATCTATATTGGGCAGCAGTCTTGCTTGAAGAAAACAATGGAAAAAGAAACATATGCGGATACAAAAGTGGATCATTCTCTGATGCAGAAAAACACTACCATTCCACTTTCAAGGAGATACTTGCAGTCAAGAGATGAATTGAGAAATTCCAATTCCATCTTATTGGGCATCGCTTTTTTATTGAAATGGACATGTCTGCATTTCCTAAAATGCTAAGTTTCAAACAGAAGCAGATACCCAATTCTCAGTTTTTAAGATGGGCCGAATGGTTTGCAAATTTTGACTTCAAGGTCAAGCACATAAAAGGCCATGATAATCTTCTCCCTGATCTATTATACAGGCCCAAGCCCAAAATCTCAGCTATAAAACCCATTCCCATTATCTGTATGATGGGACCATCTTCTTCAAAGCCATCCTCTTCGAAACCATCTTCTTCCAGACCCCCTGAAGCCTATCCAAATATGGACAATTTTCCCCCAGAAATAAACAACCTCATCAAGGATAAAACTCTCAAAGCCCGGTCCAGAGAGCTTATGATTAAATATCAGTCCTTAGTCATCCAGAAGCATGGGATTCACATTTTTGGAGGTTTAGGGTTCCATCCTGATTATCCATTCCTTAACCTCTTCTTTTTTAATCCTGACAGGCTTCAATGGGCATTCTCAAAGGAAATTTTATGTTTTCTGTGGTATCTTCTTGAGCTTCATAAAATTGCGTTCTGTTTCAATGCAGAAGCTATGGCTACTTGGCTTCCAGAACTTGATTATGATCTTTGGAAGACATATCCTGAGCTTTATCCTGAACCAAATTCTTATGCAAAGAAATTCTTTGAGTGGTTTCACCCAGTTAATCATTGGATGGAGAAGTTTCATGTCTACATGGGAAAATTTAAGGACATCCGCACTTCAGTCAAAAATGTCCATGTTATCATCGTCTTTGATAGGCAAGGATATTTCACAGAAACATGGTACTATACTCATTTTTCTCATACCAGGGATTACACAGTTCTACCTTACAATCTCCATAAAGACTGGGAAGGATATCCGAAGGAATTCAGGACATTCCAGAGAAAAATGGCAGAAATCAATCAAACCATCCCTCCAGAAATCTGGCCCAACATCGATGATGATGCTCCATGGGAAACTCTTCCTATATCTTATGCAAAACGTCTCCAAGAGGATATCGAAATCCACATGAAGAAAAGATACCCTATGTATAATTATTATCGTCTTCCTCAACCAGATTCTGCTACTTCATGGTCACAGTTATATTTAGGAAGACCAACTCAGAGTTTAGGGTTCACTTCAAAGTATGGAGAAAACACTCCAGAAGGCCAAGCACACAGAGAGAGACTCTGGAAAATGCTCCATGACAACATTACTGGTTCTGCTCTCACAAGTCCTCAAGAATCTTCCACCAGTTCTCAGACAGAAACATCTGCTCAACCTATCCTCACATCACGTCAGTTGGACATCACACAATACATGATAAGGCCATATTTTCCACGTATTTCTCAAGTTCCAGAACCATCCGAACCAGGACCAGTCCAGCCCGATCCAAGCAATCCGGATAACATTGAAATAATCCTGGATCAGATGTGGGAAGATGAAAGAAAGATGGAAAATTTACCATGGTGGAAACAACAAGGATTACCCTCGGATTCTGATGACTCGGATTCTCCTGCACATGCAGCCAACCTTGGTACACCGTGATGATTCGTCTTTTGGAAAAGCAGATTCCCTCTCTTGATAAAGTTTCACGTGGTCTGATCTTTATGTCTTTTATTTTGCTTTTAGTCACGTGTGTCTGTACTATTTTTCTCTTTTGTCAATCAGAGTCTGTATTATTTTTGCTTTCTCTTTTTATCATGCGTCCAGCTTTTGCTTTATGTCAAATGTGTCTGTAAAATAATTGTCCTTCATGGACCCTCATGTTTGTCTTTGTGTGTTGCCTCCGCCTATATAAGGAGGCTTGTATCCATTTGTAAATCATCAGTTTTTCAATCAAAAATTTGGAGTGTTTTATTTATCATGGGTTTCTAAGTTTCTCTCTTCTTCTTCTTCTTCTTTATCTAAGGATAGCAGGATAATATGAGAATGGTGAAATAGAATTAAGCCATTGTAGACATAGAGTATGCTCTGCAGTTGCCTCCTTTGGAGGATCCTCTGTATCAGAAATATGGTTCTACTGATCATTGATCCGTTATGGCGTGATGTATCTGTTCTTTGTAATTCCAATAGTGAGGCCCTTTGTTGCCCAAGAGAGGCTTGTGTGGCCCTTTACTGTGAATTACATTGTAACTGGGTATATCACGTTATTCTGTCAATAAACTTTCAATGAAATTTTAATTGTCTCAATTAGGTCCCTATACTTCAATTTAGATTGAAATTAAGCCATTAAACTAAATTTAGTTTCAAATTTCGTCATTAAGTATCTTGTAAATCGAACTATCAATTTTAACTTGAATTATGAAATTGAACGTTCAGTTTCGCTCTATAATTAAAATTTATAAAATTGTCATAATTCTAATAATTGTTTTCATTTTCCTTATTTGAAACAATGCAAGTTACACAACAATCTAACGAATCAAAACTTGTAAACATTAATCCAACAACATATCAAATTTTGATCATGAGATTCCATCTCAATACAAAATAACAACATAGTCCAAATGTAAAAGGACAGACAATTTGCATCTTGATACAAAATATTGTTTAATAAAAATTATTCCCCAACGTACGCAAATCAGCAAATGATCAACAAGTAAATAACTAGAAAATATAGGCAAGGGCGAGACAAAGGCAAGGCGTGACGTGTGGTTATGTTTGGAGACCGCACCTCAATCTTAGACGGAGCCTAGACGAGCTTTTTACAACAGTGATTTTGATTCTAGAATCGAGAACCAACAAAACCAACAACCATAACAATAAACGATCACTTCTCGTTTCTAATACTGATTACCTAATTTAAACTTAAGTAAAACCAGACCGAACATGTAATCCATGATATATTAATTTACTACTATGCCATGTCCTAAAAAATAAAAAAACACATCTTTTAACATTTTAATTGAAAGGTATTACCATAACCTTCATTGTACAAATTTTGTTTTTAGAATGTCGTGGTTGAAGATCGATTATAGTATGAGTATCAATTAAGCAATTTTTATCAGTTTGGGGATAATGGTGAGAGGATGGTGCAATTTAAAATTAAATTGAAGTTTAGTGATTAAACTTAATATCCATAAATTATTCTCTTGTAGATCAATATTGATCATTTTACATGTTCTTCCATTTCGATTCCTGAATAATGGCTGCAGAAAGCAGTGTAAAAGTGCCAGGAATCAAGCTGGGCTCACAGGGACTCCAAGTGTCTGCGCAAGGACTCGGATGCATGGGCATGACGCCACTTTCCGGTCCGCCGAACCCCGAGCCCTACATGATCAAGCTCATTCACCATGCCATCAACTCCGGCATCACCTTCCTTGATACCTCCGACATCTATGGCTAGAAAACCAATGAAATCCTCCTCGGAAAGGTACTTACTTTTTCCCTACTTCCTCAACCCCACACTCAATTATCTATATAAGAAAAGGTCTACAATTTTAGTTGCAGATATAGAATATAATGTGTTGTATTTTATGCTTTAAGAGTTGTACCTAGAGTTTGAAGGAAATTTTGAGAAGATACATAGGGCCTGTTTGGCAATTGATTGTTTCCAACATAAATATAAAAATACTTTTGTATAAACCATATATTTATTTGACTAAACATTAATTATTTACTATATATCTCATAAATAATTTTTATTTCATATTGTTGTTAAAATAATTTAATTGCAAGTACACAATATCGTTAACAACTAATAAAGTGGATCTAATGAGTCTGGATTATCGTTCCCAAGACTATCCTATTTATATATTACTTCAATTAATCCTTATTCTAATCTTTTTAAAACATTTTGAAATAAATTTATTGGAAGATCCTAATCGTAATCTATTTAAAATACTTTGAAAAGTTATGGAAGATTTAACCTATCACTATTAATTCAAGAAATAGTGTGAACGCAAATATCAAGAATTTATCAAATATAATTATTAAAGTGTTTGGATTCACGAATTCACCGTAGTTGTCATATCTAATCTCTACTCTCAAGATTTATTCATAATGTTGTATTCGGCCGAATTCACGAATTTAACCTAATTTACCTCTCTCGAGTTCAAATTAGTCCTATCTAATTAAGTAAACTCATTGTATCTCTATGTGAAGTCAGAATAGTCCTTAACTAGATGCATTAAATCTCCTAAGAATTCAATTTAAGACCCTGACAATAACAAAAGCATATTCCTATATTTTATTCAATTGTCGGATTTTACTACGTGGTCTATATTAATAACTTACCTCTTGGTTGGTTAAAATCCACAATTCAATGAAATAATGACCAATTATTTCAAGCATTACGAGAAGAAGTAAAATCAATACGTAATCAATATATAATCAAAACTTGAGAATTGAAATTAAAGAATCTAAACTAGGTTACATCGTTCATCTAAACTATAAATTTAGCTACTCGTAATCTGGAAGAAAAAAAACATGAATAGTTTGGAATACATGACTGGACTTAAACAAGGGATGAGAAAATATTGAATATCTTGCACTGAGAATTCATCGTCTACACATCCCAATCTTCAAAGTCTTGGTCGTTTTTCCTCTCCTATTCCTTTGTGCTATCTCTTTTTTCATTTTCTTTTTCACCTCCTTAATCTGACTTAGATTAGGTCTTTATATAGTCTTAAGCATCTCTGACTTGTTTTTATTCAAAAAGGACTCAAACGCCCCTAGTTTTTACTTTTAAAAATAAAAAATAGCAAAATAACAAAAAATTAATGTGGCCTCCCAGCCATTCTTGCAGCGCCGTTCGCCGCGGCCCAACCGCGGTTTGCAAACATTCAAACATAAATGTTTGTAAGATTTCTTGCAGTTTAGTCCCTCAGCTTTCAATCTTATGCACTTTGGTCCTTGTATTTCTTCTTTCATTTCAATTTCTTCCTCTTTTATTTGCAATCCAAGTTCTTCAAGTTTTATGAGGTTACATATAGGTCCTCATTTCCAAGTATTCGTACACTTTCAGTTCTTCTTTGCGTATTTTGCTTTGTTTTCTCCAATTCCATCCGAACTTGGGTTTTGACATAAAGCAATTAAATCAGCACACAATTAAGTAGAAATTCATTTAAGAGTACTTATAATCGTCTCCTTTTGATGGTCCAGATAAGTGTAAAACCACACTTATCACATATCTTATTAAATTTATTAAATTTAATATTCAATTAAATTATCATCACATAATTATTTTAATATATATCATATTATTTAAAATTTATTTGATGAAGATGAATTGGAGAAGAAGAAGAATGGGTTTAGGAGTTAATTTTTTTTTTTTGGGATATATTAATTTGTATTTTGTGAATTTTAAAGCATGTAAATTTCATTTTCCCATAAAAGCTGCGTTTAGAGCTTTTTTTTAAGAGAAGCTCAAATTTTTAGGCTTCTCTAAAATATTTTTTTCTTTTTTTTCTTTCTTTTTTTTTTTTTTTGTAAAAAAATACTTGTTGACTTTAACCAAACAACAATTTTTTCAATCAAAACAACTTTAAGCCCTCAAAAAATGCTTCCGAGCCTTAAAAAACCCTCCCAAACACACTCTTAATCTCATAACATTTCATTCATTTTCCTTAAGAAATATGTGTACATAACCTACCAATTTATAGAAGTTCTTGACACACATTAATTTGACTACTCAACAATCTAGAATTTGACTACAATATTCTAAAGGACTTATTGGAAAAACACAACACAAGTTAAACCTTGACACAATTCCAAAACATACTCGACTCAACAACACAACAAACTAAAATTTGATTTTGACCGACCTAAGTGCATTAGTTCCAACAGGAGTGGGAAGGGGGGCTTCTATGGTCATTTATGTTTTAATTTCTTTATTAATTTCATTCATTTTCCAAGCATTATTTACAGCCATATTAGTAGTACTCTTGGATACTTGTGTATGTAGAGTCTGTTTGACATAGCTGTTATGAGTAGAGTTTTTGGAAGTAGAGCATTTGACATTACAACTTTTGTTAAAAAGATGTTGATTGTTTGACTGTGAATTCAAAAAGTGCTGTGAATATTTAATTAAGTGTTTGGTTGCATAACTATAAAATTGCTTTTGTATAAACTTTATATTTATTTGACTAAATAGTATTTAATTATTGTATAGCTCATATTATTTGCTTTTGTAAATAATATTTTTTCATATCCCATAATAACTATTAAAATTAATATTTTAATTAAATTAGATAATACAATTATTTTAGTATATATTGTGTTACTTAAAATTAATTAATTTAAATCAAACATATTATGTGTAATTTATATTATATTATTTAACATGCTAACATATATTTTTCACTTTATACAAATATATGAAGTGACAATTTGATATAATTGATTAATGTGGCAAATAAATTGATATATTTTCTGATGTATTAATAGTAATTTTGTTCATTTATAATTTTCATTAAATATTAATTGCAACTTTCCGTAAAAGTTCAATTAAAGCTTTTTAGAAAAGCTCAAAATTTGGGCTTTTCTAAAACTTTTTTTTAAGCTGGTTTTTAAGTCAAAAACTGCTCATTGGCTTTAGTCAAACAATCATAAATATAACCAAAAGCACTTTTGTTCTTTAAGAAGTGCTTTTGGACTTCAAAAAAGTTCTTCCAAACACACACTTAGTGTCTTTCACTTTTTGTAGGGGTAGCCCACATTTAACGTATCAATGTTTTGTAATGTTTATCTACTGTTTGCTATTAAATTGCAAAGCTTTGAATGTATCAATGTTTTGTAATGTTTAACGTATCAATGTTTTTTAATGTTTATCTACTGTTTGCTATTAAATTGTGGCTTTGCATAGGCTTTGAAGGATGGGATGAGGGAGAAAGTAGAGTTGGCTACAAAATTTGGGATTAGATTTGTTAATGGGCAGACAGACATATGTGGCGATCCAGCCTATGTACGGGCTGCCTGCGAGGCCAGCTTGAAGCGGCTTGATATTGATTGCATTGATCTCTATTACCAACATCGCATTGATACACGTGTGCCTATTGAAGTCACGGTTAGCCCTCTATACCCCCTTGTTTGTCTCTATATATCATGTAATTTAGTTTTACAAACTTTCAGCACACGTAGCTTTTCAACATGTGTGCCAATGAGCTGAGCCAAAGGGTGGTTTGTTGAAGCTTGGATTAGTTTCTTAATAAATTTTACATTGTGCTTAAGCTTAGCATAATTTCTAAATTACCCTGTATTCAAGGAGCATATTATCTAGCTGATTATAAGTTGAACTATAGTTGTTTGGTACCTTTCCATATGTTTACTATTTATTGTTTCATTGAACCAAGCTTGAGTTAATCTTGACAAATTGATGAAATCCAGAATTGTAGAAGTTTGGCTTCTTAACTACTCAAGTAGATTGCGCTATTTTTAACCGTAATTCAACCTTAGAGCCAAATCTTGAAGTGATAGTTTAATGACTTCATCAATCATGTTATGTAATTGGAGTTGAAAGGATAGACAATTGAACAAGTTTATCACAATAATACACGAAAATGTAAATTTGAGTATCCACTACGACCTCATTATAGTCAACGTAGAAAAAGAAGCTTTCCTACGTTGCTATTTCTGAATAATGACAGAGTGAGGGACAAACCTACAAGATTCATGAATCTAGTTGGCAGCTTAATAAATATTGATGTAATAGAACAATGCAGGGGGCAAGAACCATAAGAACATTTGAAGTCTGATGAAAGAACAAAGCTTTTCTTGTATGGAGACATTTAAAAGTCCATCACAGGGATTAAGTAATATTTTGTGGACATGTACTTAAATTGTTGTCAGCTCTCTATGCTCAAAGGTACTTGGTTTCTGCGACAAAGTGTTTCAAGGAGTCAATCCAAGGACTATGTTTCATTCTAAATTTGAGAAAACGTGGTAAAAATGATTTAGGAACGAAGTCTATGGCCTGTTGGATGTGTGTCACAGGCATGGGCGGATTTGTTAAGGGACAAGAGGGGGCCCAGGACCCCTCTCAATTCAAAATTTTTAGAAGCCCCAATAAGAGGCCCAACCCTAAGCAGGCCCCTTCTCAATTTCAGGTGGTGACTTGCGGACTTTGCGACAGAGGCTGAAACTTTCCAGCACTTATTTTTTCATTGTCCCATTAGTGCTCTTGTTTGGAATCACATCAAAGGCTAGTTGGGTATCAAAAGATCAATGTCTACATTATCTAGTTCCTTGAAATGGTTAAAGAAGGAGGCAAGAGGACTTGGCAAAGTAAAGCAAAGAAAACAGCCCTTGCGTGCCCAATCCTCAATGCCCTTAAAATTTTTGATAAAAATATTGATAGAAAAATGTAGTGATATTGTAATATTGATTAATTGAATATTGGATATTGATTTGTAAGGTAGCCTAAAATAATTAAAGTGACAATTACTTGAATTCACCTCCAAAGCTTTAATTCGATAAACAATGGTTAGATTACCTGAGCAGATGCATCTATATGTTTTTAAATGTACTTAACTGTATAAAGCAAGATAATGTGATTGGCAATTAGTAGTTACATTGTTTTTAGATTAATACTGCAAATTCTTATTTTTAGTCATTTATTTTGAGAATAAGCTTTTAGATTTTGAAAGGAAGCATAGTACTGATTTAGGCATATACAACTTCTAGTAGGCTTGATGAATGTGCTGAAAATGACTGAAAAATAATCTATGATAAGTTAATGCATGCGTTCATTATTGTTGGAGTACAAATTTGCATCGTTAAATCGGTTTCTTGGAAATATTTTATTGTAGTTGTTAATTACTACATCGACTTCTTGTTTGATTATTAACTCCCTCTGAAGTTTTACATTTTTCCGTTCTCATCTTTGAAGTTATATAGGACTTCTACAACACTTTCACATAAAAGGAATCATATGTATTTTGTTGTAGTTCAACTTGACCTATAACCTTTGTTTATCTAACGTTCGACCTTACTATCATCTCCTTCCTTTTCATCAACTAAAACTTTTGTTACTTTCTATGTATAATTCATTTTGAAATTTTTTGCTAATTGTTTACATAGTGCCCCCTCTTGAATAAAATCCTATATCCGCCACCTAAGTTCTCCTTTTATTTATGGTGAACGTTAAGAACATTAAAGAAAATTTGCGGTGCATGATATGATTCTTAATTCTAATGTTTTTTTTTTCACTTTTTTCCATGTTGTCCTAGTGGTTCACTCTAGTCGATGTATAATAGTGATTTTGAAATACATACATCTTAAAAGAATGTTTAGAGAAACAATAAACGTTAACCTCTTCTCAATCACATAAAGTTCTCAAAACTTCCTCACTAAGAGAAGGTCACTGTTTATCAATAAAGCTGAAAACCTTCTCCTTCACAGATTTCACTCAGAAAACAAAAAAGGGAGAAGGAGATGAAGATGAATCAGAGAAGAAAACCGGTCCTTGAAGAGAGAGAGAGAGAGAGAGAGAGAGAGAGAGAGTCTAGGGTTTTGTGTATCACATCTTTGGAAGTCTTTCTCCAGAATCAAAATAACAACCCATATTTATCCACGTGTCACCACCACAGGCCATACCAAGATTTTTCATAAATGTGTGTTTGTAATACGACTTTACTTCTACTATGCAACATTTAAGTAGGCTCAGAATTTGGGCCAAACATCTAGTAAAAATATCAGGCCCATTTCTTTTAAGTTTGGGCTCAAGTGGCAAGCAACTCTTTACAATCTCAACCTTTGCTCAACTTGAGGACGTACCGAGTGGATTTGAGACAAACCATTTAATCATTACGCGCTCACTTAACTGTAAAAGAAGAAAGAGAAATTTATCAGTAATTTCCAAATTCAAGTGACCCAAGGAGTCTTTGAACTTATTCAGGGGAATCACTTTCATACCTGCATCCGGTGGATTGCATTTAGTTGGGATCTTAATCAATTAAATAATACATTTCTCAATTACATCTATGATGAAATAAAACTTCACATCTATATGTTTTGTCCTATCATGAAATATAGGATTTTTGCTTAGACTTATAGCACTTTGATTATCAGTGGCAAACTCCATCCCATTTTCTGTAAAACCAAGTTCCCTCAATAGACCCTTAAGCCACATTCCTTATTTAACTGCCTCAATGGCAACAATATATTGCTTCAGTTGGAGAAAGAGCAAAAAAAATTTGTTAATGAGATTTTCAACTAATACAAGACATTTATAACAAACATGTAGGCTGTAGTAGATTTTCTATTATCAAAGTTACCAGCAAAGTCATAGTCAACATAGCCGCTAAGACTAAGTCCCTTTTTATTTATGTTGAACGTTAGACCATAGTTATGAGTGCGACTCAATACAATTCTCTAGAATTACTCATAAATCTACTTAGCACACTAGCAACAAAAGTAATATCAAGTCTAGTGCACACCATTATATACATAGCAGAACCCATAACATTAGCATAGGGCACATTTATCATTCTTTGAATTTCTTCTTCATTCTTCGGCGATTGATCTGAAGACAATGTATAGTGATTAGCTAAAAGTAAACTAAGGTTGTGTTTGATTGCACCATTTTCCATGGAAAATGTCACATCCATGAAAAATAATGTCACTTCAGTAGAAAATATTTTCCAACTTTTTCTGTTTGATAGAAGGTGGAAAAAGAAAATATTTTTTAAGGTACAATCACTTTTAAAGCATGATTTTTGGCCACTTTCTTGGAAAATGTTTTCTCACCATTTTGGTGTTTTTTTTTTCCACCTTACATGGAAATTGTTTTCCTTTTCCACCCTTGCCAATCAAACACACCCTAATAGATTTTGCATCACTTAGAGAAAATATTCTAATTGTTTTTGCAATATATGACTCTTGGCGCAAAAAACAGTTTACCTTCGGTCCTATTTCTTTTAATTTCCATCCCTAAAATCTTTCTAGTAGGTCCAAGTTCTTTCATTTCAAATTCAGCTTTTAATTTTATTGACTGTATTTTCTTAACATTGTGACTAGCTAACAACATATCATCTACATATAATAAAAGATAAGAAAATTCTGAATTTTCATCTTCATTAAAGTATAAACGGGGATCATAATCACTCTTTTTGAAGTTAAGGTTCTGAATATAAGAGTCAAATCTCTTATACAATTGTCTAGGGGGATACATAGACCTCTTTAATAGGCACACTAAGTGTTGAGATTGTCAATTATGTTATTGCCTTATTTAGAAGATTGTATAGATTATAGGCAGATTTCTAGGCACCAATTGGGAGTTCTAACCCTATATATACTCTGTATTTCATCAAGCTAATATGCAATAAGAAATAAAACCATTCTTCATGGTATCAGAGCCGAACAAGGTTCTGAAAACCTTTGCAAACAAAACCCAAACCTAAAAGTGGCCGCCCAGTCGCCTAGCAGCCCTCCATCATCATCTCCAACCGCTGCTGCTCCAAATTCGCTGTCGGCCACTTAACAGCCGAAAGCCCCTATCACCATCTCCTCATGTTCGATCGACTCCAGCGTCCCAAAACACCCAAACTTAAAACCACCAAAATTACCCAAAACTGAAACCACCAAACTTAAACAAAATTGTAACCATCACCAGCCTATCTATAAATCCGCCGACACAAGAAACCATCAACAGTACAAAAGGGTCAGCCTCCATCCCCACCTGAAGCCCACCGAAAACTGCTGGAAACCCATCAAAAGCAGCCGAAGAAGGAAACCAGAGACCATAAAAGGCCCTCACCCGCAACCATGCCCACACTGCCGCCAATTTGCACCTGTACCTGGCCTCTATTTTTATTCATTGTACAAGATCTGCTCTGTTAAACAAAGAAATCAGATTCAGATCTCCTCACCACCGTCTGCGTCCCCGCTGTCTTTTCCATAAATTCAACCATTGTGTATGTGTTTGATAGGTCAGGCCTCAATTGCTTGTTCTTAGTCTTGTGCCTAATTTTTGGAGTTTATTAATTCTATTTTTTTAATTTTTTTAAATAAAAAAAATGAATGACGCCAGTGAATCCTCTGGAACAAAATCTGTTCCAATTCTTGTCCAGTTTGAGGGTGCCTTTAACGTCGGCATCCAACTTAACGAAACAAATTACGATGTGTGGTCCCAATTAATGGAGATGCATATTGCTGAGCGAGAAAAACTCTTCTACATCATGGGCAAATCCGATCCACCCGCTGCGTCTGATAAGGGATATGAAAAATGGTATACTGAAAATCAGAAGGTGAAACGCTGGCTTCTGATGTCGATGACTCCTGACATCATGAAGCGCTATCTTCGTATACCCACTGCTTGTGATATCTGGAATGCTCTATCCAAAACTTTTTATGATAGTAATGATGAGATGCATGTCTACTCTTTGCATCAGAAAGCCTTCTCAGCCAAACAAGATGCCAAATCCCTCTCAGTATACTATGGAGAATTATCAGAAATATTTCAGGAACTCGATCATCGTGATAAAGTGGTCATGAAAGATCCTGATGATGTTACAGCATACCGGCAGTCCATTGAGTGTACCTGAGTACACATATTTCTTGCTGGATTGGATAAATGTTTTGATCAACTTCGGCGAGAAATATTACGTCGTGGGCCACTCCAAAGTCTGGAAGAGTATTATTCTTTAGTCTAGCATGAGGCCATTCGATCCACTACTTTGAATGAGGAAATTGAGAAACCTGAAGGTTCTGCTATGGTTTTTCACCATCGACCCAGTCAGACGTCTCAAGACCGACCCAAAAGCACCAATCTAAAGAGTTCCAACAGTTCAGACAAACCTCAAACAGGTCATTCAAAAAGTCAGTGCTTTGAACTTATTGGATATCCAGATTGGTGGGACCCAACACGGCATCGAAACTCCAAACGGCCATCCACTGCTGCATTTGCCCAAATAAAGGAAGACGATGCCTCTCCTACGTCATCGGCATTGCTAACCACTACAAACACTGGGGTAAGGTCTTCACCACTTCTACAACTGTTTTGAATAGTACATGGATAATTGATTCTGGTGCTACTGATCATATGACATTTGATGTTAGACAAGTCACAAATCTTAACTCATCATCCCAAAATTGTGTCACCACGGCCAACGGTAATACCACCCCCGTTGTTGGGGAAAGGTCATCCCACCTTACTAATACTTTATATCTTGATTCTGTGTTAGTTGTTCCCTCCTTAGATTATAACCTTTTGTCAGTTTCTCAGATCACTACTACTTTATCTTGTATTGTTGTTTTTTGGCCTGGTCATTGTGTGTTTAAGGACATTCAGACTCGACAAACGATTGGTTATGGTGTTAAGAGAGGGAAATTATATTACTTGGACTTGGAGTCAGACACTTCCATCAGATTACAACAGTCTTTGGCAGTAGAGAGCACTGGTTCACCGACAAAGATAGCTGAGATCTTGCTCTGGCATCGATGTTTGGGACATACCTCATTTGGTTATTTAAAAAACTTGTTTCCAAGTTTGTTTACGAATTTAGATATTTCTATTTTCAAATGTGATATGTGTGAACTTGCAAAAAGTCATTGTGCCTCATTTTCGTTGATATTAAATAAAAGTCCTGTTCCTTTTATGGTTAATCACTCTGATGTTTAGGGACCACCCAAAGTTTCCACATTGAGAGTGTCACATTGGTTTGTTACATTTATAGATGATTGTACTCAGATGACTTGGTTGTGTTTGATGAAATCCAAATCAGAAGTTAGCTTGCTATTTCAAAATTTTTATAATACCATTCGTACACAGTACAATGCCCGAATACAGGTGTTACGTAGTGATAATGGAGGAGAATACCATAGTTCTGAACTTCAGCAATTTTTGGATTCTCATGGCTTGATCCATCAAACCAGTTGTCCAGATACACCTCAACAGAATGGTGTGGCCGAACGCAAAAACAGACACTTATTAGAGGTTGTTCGCGCTTCACTCATTGGGGTTCACATGCCCTTATGTTTCTGGGGCGAAGCACTTTTCACTGCAGCATATCTCATCAATCGTGTTCCATCTCGTTCTATCGACTTCAAGACACCCTTCCATGCACTTGAAGAAGCTGTTGTTTCTCCAACAGTCCCAAACTTCCATCCTCATATCTTCGGGTGTGTTGCCTATGTTCATCTTCCCAAACAACAACGCAGTAAGTTAATGCCTCGAGCCCTGAAATGTGTTTTTGTTGGCTATGCTGCTCATAAAAAAAGATACATG